>VZRZ01001371.1:253575-270862 GCA_013398175.1 Climacteris rufus
ATCTATATCTATATCTATATCTCATCTATATCTATATCTATGAAGGGCCTCCAGGTACATTTAGGGCAGACAGAACTCCCCCTCCCAGAGGCTTCACCCAAAATGGACAACGGGTCACTTACTTTTATAAGTTTGTTTTCATACTTTTATAAGTTTGTTTTTATACTTTTGTAAGTTTGTTTTCATACTTTTATAAGTTTGGTACATTTGCATATTGGGGTTTAATCGTCCAATTACAGCTTCAGGTAATGAAGTCATTTACTCCCAGGTTCCTCTTTCCCCCTCATCCCACTTTTGTTTACATTTCTTGGGGCCTGAGACAGTGAGGTGTCCTTGGGTCTCAGACCTGGAGAGGAATTGTTTTGTCTGACCAAAATGGGGAAACAGCAGCTAACACCCTATATGTGGAGTTTAGAGTTACACACTAAAGAATTGCAGAATTACAAATTATGAAAAATATAAAAGCTCAAATCCTAAGGCATCACAATGCACCGGGGTGTTTGGCCTGTTTGAACAGGCAGCATCCACGTGCAGCTCACTCTGCATTTTGGAAAAGGAACTAAGTGCAGATGGGAGTTTGAGATTGGCTAATTAGCAGTTGGCTACGCCAGGATACACTGAGGGGTTGCTGGTAAATTAAACATGAGGTTGTGGTATGATGCTGTTACAGAAAATTCACTGCTAATCTTGGCTGTGTATCTGGGGAGAACGAATGTAAAGAGCTCTTTAAACTAGAGCAGTAATGCTATTTTTTCCTTCCCCCTTGGCATGTTGTGTAGGTTTGAGCCCACATTTGAGAAGAGATCAGGAAAATATAAAAGCAACAAAGAAACCAATAGTACAGAAGATTAGGGAGGATGAGATTAAGGAGAATTTAAATCTCAGAAAAGAGCACACCAAATCTAGGAGTAAAGAAATCTGGTTTGGGGGTTTGAATTGTCTCAAAATCTGGCAATAAAAATACAAACTAAAACATGTTGGTGCAGGGATCTGTGAGTTTCAAAAGAACGTTGAAATGTGTAGTCAGAGTAAATTTATCAAGGACAAAACAGTCCATGCTGCAAGAGATCAGTGTGATGGCTCCAGTACTTTCTCCTAGATCTGACAGAAAGAAAATATTCTACTGTCTTTTAACTGTTTATTCAGATTTTTTTCAAGATTTGTCATTTAGAATAATCTTTCTTTTTTTTATAGAGCAAAGAACAACGGTACAGGGACAGGTTTATTTTTTGCACACACAGACTGGAGTTAGCACGTGGCATGACCCAAGGATACCAAGGTGTGTATTTATAGTTAAAAGTCAGGAGGTTTTGATGTGTATGTGTGCCAGGATGCTGGATCTTTAAGTGCAAAAATCTATGAAATGGCCTGTCTGAATTTGAAGGGAGAGCTCTCAGTAGAGGAATAATTTTAGATCTTTCTAGTTACCTTTGCAGAAACATTAAGGATTGCTCTTTTTGAAAGAAAGAGTTATTTACTTGTGAATCATGTAAAACAAAAAGCAAAAAAATATGTAGACCTTCAGAATTCCTATTTGACAAATTCTTCCTAAAATGATGATGTAATTTTGTTTTGTGGTGAAGCCACAAATTTCTGAATCTTACATTGTTTTTAGTATGAAAATAGTTAGGACTGCAAATTGAAGAAAAAACTGGCTGCTTTCTTAAAACAATTTTTATTGAGTATTCAACTTTTAACTTTTGTATTATTAGTGCTCACTTATGTATAACTGAAGGAGAGATTACTTGTTGTCTTTAAACCTGAAATGGTTTGAGGTTTTTTATGCTTTAGGCCAGTGATTTGCAGCTAGAAAATTGGAATCCTTCACATGATTAATTTAGTAAAGCCTCTTTAAACCTTAACCTGCAGTTAATCCAGGTCTTTGTGAGTAAAGTCTGGTGCTCTTCCTGAGGAGCTCTGGATCTGGGCTGTTTCATGGGCCACCTGCACACCAGATTCAGGAGAGAAGCACAAAGTGTGTGACTCTCATCTGCTGCACTGCCTGGATAATACAGGAATGTAATACAGGATATTAGAAAAATGATAGAAAGTAGTGCAGGCAAAAGTGGTGATAAAAGCACAGTGTATGAAAGGAAATGAAAAATAAAGTTGAGAGAGAGAGAGAAAATAGCTGATGTTAGATTAGCTGGTATTGTTGGAAGAAGAAATGACAGTGGTTGTTCCTTTGTGTCAGTTGTGTCAGGTTTGGGTGCCCCAAGCCTTGTCTCTGCTTCAAGTGATGCTGAAAGGTGCTGCTGCTTCTCTCCCCACATCCTAGAGCCAGGGTTTCAGGGCCAGCAGTGTAGTGGACACATCAGTGTCTTGTGAGTCACAGGTCACACTTATTTCAGTTAAAGGTGACTTGTGCTAGCAGCTTGTGGTGCAAAACCCTGCCCTTGGCATGCAGCAGAGATGGAGTTCAAACTGGCTGTGCTCAGCCCTCTGCAGGCCTTTCAGATGCACAGCTGATCACAGCAAATGGTCCCAGCCATAATCTCCTGTAAGGAGCCTAACAAGGGCTTGGCTTATGCTCACTGTGGCACCAAGGCACTTTTGGTGTGCAGAGCATTTCTGCCTTTCTAAAGCCTCTCAGTTAACTCCTTTATACAAATGTTGCATGGTTAGATTTAGGGGAGGAATTGCATAGAGTGGTGCCTTCCACCCTGAATCTACACCAGCTGTCTAAAGAATGCTTTACTTAACAATAGGTTTTTTTTGTCTAAAAATAATCTTCAGGTTTCCTTCCTTCCTTTACTTGCCACTCCTGGTGTTTTCCTCTGTTAGGTGGCTGGAGCCTTGGGTATTTTCAAATTTTTTGGGTATAAATACATTCTACATATTGAATTCAAACACTGCCTGGAAGTGAGTGACTGCCTTTAGCAGCACTTACAGTGATACCTGAAATTTATCCAGGATGAAAGGGGTGAATATATTGGTAAAGCCTTACTCTCAGTGATCTATCAGTCAAATAGTCAGGGTTTTAACCTTAACTAATTAAAGAGGTGATTTTTATTTTTTTAGGTGATATTAGTATTTGGCTTCCTTAGTCTCTAACTTACTGAGTGTTTGGAGACAGTGGTTGGTGCAGAGGTCTTTAGTTTTCTGCATGTAGATCATATTAGTGGTATAGAGATTTTTTCTCTGAAATTTTGCTATGAAAAAAGCCCCCTTCCTCCTTTTACAGCCCTCAGAAGCCCTGTCATCACCTAAATGTGTTCTGCTCCTCCTAAGACTTCATAGAGTCACTGAGCACCAAATTCATTCCTCCTGAGCCCAGTATGTAAACTGTTTTTAACTTCAGATGTGTATTAACATCTTTTTTGGTTTTTCTCTTTAGAGACCTTAACAGTGTGAATTGTGATGAACTGGGACCTTTGCCTCCAGGTTGGGAAGTCAGAAGTACAGTTTCAGGAAGAATATATTTTGTAGATCATAACAACAGAACCACACAATTCACAGATCCACGACTACATCACATCATGAAGTAAGAGCTTTGCCTGATAAATAATTCCTCTCAGGTCTGGGAGTCATGAAGGGCTGAAAACCTGAATGATACTGGGGAACAGATGCAATCAGTGCTGTAGTCAGGGTCCAAGGTTTGGTTCTCAGAGCTGCTTTTATCTAGGTTTTTTTACTGAGATTCTTCAGAAGGGTTTTTACTCTGCTCTGCAGTCCTCAGGTTTAAGGGAGGGCTTCTTATTTCAGCACAACACTAATCTCTTTAAGCTGGATTGACAAAATTGCCCCAAGCTGTGCTGCAGCAAATCCCCAGTTCTGGAATTGCTGGGCTGTGGGGCAGAGGGTCTGCCAGGGGCTCCCCAGCAGTCAGCTCCTGTCTGTCTGGGTGAGCAGTTCTAGCTCTGTGCTGGCTCTGCTGGCTCTGGACTAACTTCATGCTCCCTTGAGCTCCAGACAATGGGAATACAAAGCCAGCTGGAGTCTGGTCAGTGGGTGCTGTGCACAGCCAGTTTGGGTTTAGCAGGATTTAGTAAGCTCAAGCTCTGCAGCATGCAAAGGCAGCTGAACTGTTGTGGAACTGACCCTGGAAGCAGCCTGGCAGTGCTGCTTGTGCCCAAGATTAGACTTTTTCCTGTGCTTGAAGCCAGCTGAGGAATCTCTGCATCTAGAAAATAATTGCTTCACAACCCAAATAAAGCACTGATGGATAAAGATAGTCGAGTGTATGAAGCTGCAACTGTTTGGGACAAGTACATCTTTCTCTTTTAACAACCACAGATGCAGTGTTTTTACTGTCTCAGGAATTCCCAGCCTCATTTTGCATGGAGCTGGAATAAAATCAGTTGTAGTTGTTAGACAGTTCCATTTATAAAGCTGTTGTTTGTTCCATTAGAGATCTCTTTCCTTGTTACACTCTTGGAAGTTGTCTCCATGTGGGAGAACACCACACAAACTTGCACTACTGCTCAGTCAGCATTCAGTGATCATGCTCCAGAGCCTTCCACAGGGTTTTGCTATATAAAAACAGTTTAAAAATGCTGAAACTCTTTATTTTAAGTATCTGTATTCCTTACATCCCTGAATGTGGGGTACTGATGCTACAGAAGTTACCTAGCTGAACACACATTTCACTCCAGGTTCCTCTTAGAGAAGTTTAATCATTTCTTCCATCATTGTTTTACATATTCCTTATTGTTACATGTCCAAAATAAATATTTTCCTTCTTTTTCAAAGCCATCAATGCCAGCTAAAGGAGCCCAGCCAGCAGCCTCTGCCAGCTCCAAATGAGGGATCACTGGAAGAGGGTGAGGAGTTGCCTGCACAGAGATATGAAAGAGATTTGGTACAAAAGTTGAAAGTGCTTAGACACGAGCTCTCTCTTCAGCAGCCTCAGGCTGGTCACTGTCGCATTGAAGTATCCAGAGAGGAAATATTTGAGGTATTTGATTGATTTTTTTACTGCTAACAGCAGCTTTTATTACTGAAGAACTAAGTAAAATGGATCAGTGATTGTAACAACTTTGCTTGGTGAGCACCCACCACGTTACAAAGTTGTCATTGGAATTTGCTTCAGATTAACATTTGAACAGGGTTATGTTTGCTGTAGTTGAGTAACAGTCTGTGTATTACAGTGATGCTGAGGGGTTTTTACTTTTTCTACTTTCTATATAAGAGCTCCTGTTCTTATAAGTACGTAACATGTATCTAAATAACTACAGTGGAAAATTACAGGAGTTTTTATATAGAAAAGCAGAAAAAGTAAAAATCCCTCAGCATCAACAGAAATGCAGAAATCTTAATAAACTTAATTATAGGAAGGAAATAAGAGATCTAATTGTACAAATTCACTGCAGGAATCCTATCGTCAGATAATGAAGATGAGGCCAAAGGACTTGAAAAAGAGACTTATGGTGAAATTCCGAGGAGAGGAAGGCCTGGACTATGGAGGAGTAGCAAGGTGAGATTTGGGGGTTTGTCTGACACCTTGTAACTGTAAAATTGTTCTTTAAGAGTCCTGTGGCTGATGCCATTCCTTTCAAGTAATCTGTTAATGGTATATGTTAGTTATGTGGTCTAATGTATCTTAGTTATGTGGTCTAGTTTACAGACAGTGGTTGTAGCTTCAGTCTTTGTATGGCAGGTTGGAAAGTGAAAGTTTGTGATTTAACAGTTGTCCCACTGCAAGTTATGAAACTGGAGAGTGTGATTGGCTCAATTTGTGAGGAAGTGTTGTAGACTCTGAAGTCAGGTGCAGATCACAGGAACGGTTTTGTTAAACACACCTCTCTGATTTCCCACAAAGGGATTGCAGGAGGGTAGGGGTTCCTTTTTGTCATGTCCAAGCCACATTCAGGAGAGTCCTCTGATCTGTTGGAGCAGGACTGGAGATGAACTAATCCTAAACAAAGGCTAAAATTTTAGTGAGCACTTGCCTCCCTCTTAAAAATAACAATAATTCCCTGTGGGTCGCATCGGATCTGAAGTTCTGGAGCTGATTGTAGCATCACTGAAAAACCTTTGTGGTGGCTCAGAGTTGTGTAAATTCACGGAGAGATTTCTCAAATCCACAAAGGCTGCCTTGCCCCCTTAGGTGTTTGTCAGTCATCAGTCCCTGGACAAAGGAAAGAAGCCGGAGCATTCTGAGCTGCCTTACCCGAGGCAACCTTGGGTGTCTCCACTGTTGACATCCTGTTGCCCTGATGTCTTTCGTAATTGCCCATTAGTTACAAGTGACTCTTTCAGATCAGTACAGCTCCACTTCTAAGCATTACAATTGATAGTTCTCTCAAAATATTTTAGACCTGGGAAGGGTGTCCAGATTTAACAACAAAGGGGTATTTGTCACGGTGACTTGGGAGGTCAGAAATAGCTTTAGTTCTGCTCCTGTCCTTGTGTGTTACAGAGATGAGAGAATTTACCCAACCCCTGCTCTTAATGCGCTTGGTCTCTGTCCCTTCTGGCCTCTGCTGAAAGCAGAGATTCTCTGGTCACCAAGCTGACAGAAAAACAGCTTTTCTAAAGATTCCCAGTGATTGAGCTGCTTTTAATCAACAGATTTTTTTAATATTTCCTTATACTGTACAGGTTGCAGAGGAGCAAATCTTGTAGGCTCCAAATAGCTGAACTCTGTACAAAGGCAGGACTTTTTTGGAAGCCTGGCTTGTTGACACTCAATTAGTTGATGGCATGGTCTAACAGCTTGCTGTAGCTTCTCTAATTGATGTTAATTCCTTCAGTGCTTCTAAACTAAACCAAGTCTGCCCTGAGTGGAGTGGGCCACTGTGGGGTTTTAATCATACCTTTTTGGTCTGCAAATGGAGGGCAGCACAAGAGAATCTGATTTTGAAATAAGCATTTCATAACTGAAAATTCACAATAATTGTGTTGTCTAAAACTGAAGTGGAAGTTGCACCCTTCTAATTTTTTTTTTTTTTTTGGCAGAGAGTGGTTGTATTTACTGTGCCATGAAATGTTGAATCCCTACTATGGACTCTTCCAGTACTCCACAGATAATATTTACATGCTGCAAATCAATCCAGACTCTTCTATCAATCCTGTAAGTACTCATTTCTGAGCAATATTCCTACTTTAATAGACATCCCCTGCAGTTTTTTTACAGCTGTTCTTCCATAAGAAGAGTCTAAACTAAGGGTAAATCAGAATAAGAAGGTGTTAATGTCTTGTATTGATATAGTGTGAGGCAGAGGGGCTTTGTTCAGAAATTAAAAGCTTGACAGGGGAGGTATCCTTTGATAAATATCTGATTTCTGTGAGACTCTTCAATGCTGATTGGTTTGCACAGTGATTCTGAGAAGACAAGACAGATGAAATTCATCTTCACTGTGAACTCAGGTGGTTGTGCACACAGCACAACCCAAGCAGTGCCCTCTAAGACTTTCAGGGATGTATCCATTTGCTTGCCCTTTCTCACTACACTCCTGTGCTTGCTTTTTTTCTTACTGGAGGATTTGTATTGATGCAGACCCCAAAAGGAGCAGCAGTTCTGTATTAGTGCAGGGAATTCTTCCTGACATGACATTTCCTGACATTTGCACTGGAAGATGAGGGAGATAGATTGGAAGAATGTCAACCAAAGGACTTACACCTCAGTTTCCAAAAGTCAGTTTAAAAGGAACGTGGAAGAAATGAAGGAAACAAGCCCACTGCTTCCTCAAGAGCAAATACATTTTGATGGTTAAACAGAGAATAAACTAATTTGTTTGGATTTCTCATCTTCTTGGATTCTGAGGGTTTCACAGGGATTTTCTCTTCCCAAGTTTTGCCCTTTGAGAGGTGTAGAGAGCTTGAATCCAAATTATTAATTAAGCACAGAGACTTGTTTGAAGTTTTTAATCATTCAGTGCTTTGGGTTTGGTTATGTTATGAGGAAAAGCAGTGGCTCTCTTGCCCAGAGGCTTGCAGGTAACTCACACTGAGGGTGCCACAAGATGTCAGTGTCTTCCCAAGGCTGATTCTCCTCTCTCCCTGCAGGACCATTTGTCTTATTTCCATTTTGTTGGTCGGATAATGGGTCTGGCTGTGTTCCATGGACACTATATCAACGGGGGGTTCACGGTGCCCTTTTACAAACAGCTGCTGGGGAAGCCCATCCAGCTCTCTGATCTGGAATCTGTTGACCCAGAATTACACAAAAGTTTAGTCTGGATCTTGTAAGTACTGAATTTAGCAATCTCACTGTGGAGACACTGGGGTAGAATTTGTTGGTGAGATGCTTTAGAGGAAATGTGTGCTAAAAACTTGTTATGGTGGAGATCTGTACAAAATCATTAAACTGCTCTTCAAATGTCAAAAAACTCAAGGTACTTGAGGAAAAGTTCTCATTGCAAACTGTCCTTGCAATAAAGTAGATCCTAAAGCATTAAAGGTTGCATGGGTATGGTAGAATATCACAGTATCAAAATCCAAACTCAGCACAGAGCTCTGAGGAGAAGTACAGCCTTCTTCAAAGGAAAACCAACTTGGATTAAAATGAAAATAAATGGAAGTAATTTGGGGTTTTGTATGCTTACAGAACAAAATCCAGAACTGAGTGTAGCTTTGGGATTCTTCAGAACTGCTTTGCATTATCTCAATTTCTTTTCCTAAATGCTGTTTTGAATTTTGTATTTAAAGTTACTGATTAAGAAGTTCACTACATGTGATCTCTTCTGTGCTTCACAGATGTGTGATAGCAGATCACATTATTGCTTGGTGTGTATATATATGTGTGTGTTTCTGTATACAGGGTTATATTCCTGAGTTCTCCTGGAATTAGAGGATATCCCATATCTGATCAGGCTCTTCAGCATGCACTAAATCACACAGAAATTGGTGACTGTGCCAATATTCCTCTAGTGTGTGAAATGCAGGTGGCTGGTCACTGGGGTTAGCTTGAAGGATACCCAAGTGTTCAAATAATTCAGCATCACCATTGAGTTATCAAAATGCCCAAAATACTGAGTTTGCCCTCTGTCCATTGCCAGAGAGAACGACATCACACCAGTCCTGGACCATACCTTCTGTGTGGAACACAATGCTTTTGGGAGGATTTTACAGCATGAACTCAAACCAAATGGCAGGAATATTCCAGTCACAGAAGAGAACAAGAAGGAATATGTCAGGTATTGCAAACAGAAATGTGTCCTGCAAATGTAGTGGCAAGAGGGTAGTAAACTGAATTTTTGTATTCAGTGAAACTAATGAAAAAAGTCTTTTCGGTGGAAATACCTGAATCATAAATGAATGTTTTAACTGAAAGACCTGGGAAGATAAAGCTCTGAATAGTACTTTGATTTTTCTCTTGATGGTGCAATAATCAATTATTGGTGGAAAAAGGAACTGATAAGCATTTCTTTCATAACACAAAATATTTGTATTGAAACAATGTCCTCTGTCAAATGAGCATTTTCCAACTTTGCTGTGACAATCCCAGTCCTATCCAGCTCATCAGCCCTGACTTTTTCCTCCCCCCCAGGTTGTATGTGAACTGGAGGTTCATGAGAGGAATAGAGGCACAGTTCCTGGCTCTGCAGAAAGGTTTTAATGAACTCATTCCTCAACACCTCCTTAAGCCTTTCGACCAGAAGGAGCTTGAGGTACGTTTTATCCACATGAAATATTGTTTTGTGATTTGTTTGATCCACAGTCAAGCACTGATTTAATAAACTGATTTAATAAAAGAAAACCCAAACAGAAAACAAACCCACGTACCAGAAAGCTGAGTATTTGTTTAACCAAACCCCTTTAGGTTTATTCTAGACATTCTTTGGGTTAATATTATTGAGAGAGCTACTTAAACAAGGAAAGACAAATACACCAATGCATCCAAGGACTAATGCTCAAGGCAGGTGGTCTGAGCAGGAGGGAGCACTGCATGTTTGAGGAATTGTTGGCAAGACCTGACGTGTTATTTCCCCCAGAACTTGTTTTGTCCAACAACTTTTCATGCATGGCCGTTTCTATGTGCGCTCAGGGGTTGGTTTACAGGGACTAAAATAGAAGGGTAGAGCATATAGAAAAGAAATTAATTTGTCTTCTTAAATCCTGAGATGCAGAAGGCTACCTCTTGAAATAAATCCTGTTACAGCAATTTTTCCTCTGGTTTTGTTTCTTAGAAAAATTAAGGCAACCTGTGGAATATTCAGCTTTTGTGGTATTGGAAGCTCTAGCTCTGTGCTGGTCAGTCATGCATTTTGATTAATCCCACAAAGTTCTTGCATTCCATTTATTTAAAAAGGCAGATTAAAAATCCATTAAATATTTCAATGCTTCCCACGTCAGAACAGTCACAACTGCCCTAATGATGAGAGCAAGTGTAAGTGGGTGCTGTCTTGGTGGCACTACAAGGCAGCTGCTCAAGGGCAGCTCTCAGAAATGTGATCTCAGTGTGGAATATTATGGGAAATTTAGAATATGACACACGTTTTGTTTTGAGGGATGAAATTTGCTCTGTGCTATTTATTTGTTGTTGCCAGGGGAGGTGGTTAAATTCACAGCCAACAGTGACTTCCTTTTACAGTATTTTGCAACCTGATGTCATCTGGAAAAGAGATTGAAGTGATGTGTCTGGTCTGTGTCAGAGTCTCTCACAAATGGAGTCAAAAAACTGATGAAAAGTTTCTGTGGTTTGTTGTGGAACAACAAAGCAACTCAGATGTTGCCATAAACAGAGCAGAATTCTGTAGCTGGTATTGGCTCCTGTGGGACAATCCTGCATCAGGACAATGATGCTGGGCCACAGCAGATGAAATGCTTAATTCCAAATCAGTGCTGTGCCCTCACAGAGACAGGCTGAGCACAGGTTTAACAAAGCAGCTCTTGAATGGGCTTCTGGCTCTTAGTTGCTTGTGGAAATTCTAGTGCTGGTAACACTGCTGGGGCCCAGCATCACTGCAGTTAAACTGGAGACATTTACTGCCTGTTCCATACTGGTTTGAAGTGTTGCCTTGCACCAAAAAGGTGAGTGAAGCACCTGAACAATGCCAGGCTTCATGACATGGCTGGATGTGTTTTTATAACCACAGACCTGACATTCCTCTGGACATTAAACCCTTCCTGATCCTTTAACAGCTGATTATAGGGGGCCTGGATAAGATAGACCTGAACGACTGGAAGTCCAACACCCGCCTAAAGCACTGCATGGCTGACAGCAACATTGTCAAGTGGTTCTGGCAAGCAGTGGAAACATTTGATGAAGAAAGGAGGGCGAGGCTGCTGCAGTTCGTCACGGGCTCCACGCGTGTCCCTCTTCAAGGTTTCAAGGCTTTACAAGGTGACTGATGTGGGGGCCGAGTTAATCTGTGGTGGGAGAAAGAGATAAAAGTGGGAGAAAGAGATAAAAGTGGTGTGGTATTTGCTGGCCCCTTGTAAAATATCGGTGCATTGCTGGATAAGTCAAGCACTTGCAAGCTTCATGCCTGAGAGCAGATTGACATTTGTCAGCAGCTCAGCTGAGCACTTTGGCTGTTGCTGATAGTGGTGGGAGCTGCTGGATCTGTGACTGTGCAGTGCTTTGACTGCTGTCAGTCTTGGCTCGTCAGTCTCCCACAGCTCTGGGCTTTGATGTTCAAATCATTCCATGCAAACATGCACAGGAATATATGGCTGACTAAAGAACTTTTTACATGAGAATTGTATTCCCTTCAGTGTTTGGCAAGAAACCATTATGATTTAAAGCAAGTTTCTGAAAATTGTAGGTTTTGTCACCAATAAGGTGGAAATGTCCTTGGCTGTTATGATCTCCTGATCACTTTGCATTTGTTGGCTGACATTAAATTGGTGTTCAAAATGAAAATACATAGTTCTTTTTTACAAGGAAAACCTTCTTGCACTGAAGTATTTTCATTTTTGATGGTGCAACTTCATTAATATCAAATTTAGCAGCTTTCCAAAATACCAGTCTGGAAATGGTTTGTCACAAACAGCCCTATCTCATCTGCCATCCCTTCATCAGCTGCAAATATCTCTACAGATTTAGCCTAGGACATACTTAGGCTTGCAGCTGGAACTGTAATTTCCTCTCTTGCCTTTTTGTAAGCAGCAGAATGTGTATGTGTGAATGATGTTTTGTTGAAGTGCATTAACTAGAATGTCTGTCTAAGGTTCTACAGGCGCTGCAGGACCCAGACTGTTTACCATCCATTTAATAGATGCAAACACAGACAACCTTCCAAAAGCCCACACTTGGTAAGATGGAAACACTCTGCACATCAGTGCTTGCTCTCCCTTTGTCTTGATTTGAGGGAGTCATCTCTGTTTGTCCTGGGCAGGGATTAGGCATGTGCCACCCATGGGTGTCCAAGGGTGCTCTGTTAGCTTGGATATATCTGTACTCTGCAACCAGCAAAATCATTTACTTTCCTTAAAGCTTGATTTGTCTGCTGTACTGTCTGTGGTTTTCATTTATTCCAGAGTTGATTATTCTGGGTAGTGAGACGTTTGTAAGTTTATGTCTTTATTTCTTTATTACAAAGAAGCATTGTCAGATGTCGAATGTCGGGAGCTCGTGCTGTTGGTGCGGTGTAGGCACAGCCTGAGCCCTTGCATGGAAATCTCACTCCATCAGAGGCAGGAAATGGTTTCAGCAGCAGCACAGCCTGTCTGCAGCAGGGCAGGGAGTGGGCCTGCCTCATGTCTTGCTTTATTTGCAAGCCTCCTGCATCTGCCTCTTCCTCCTCCTCCTCATCCCAAACGCTGCCCTATTAGCTGTGCATTCCTGCTGTAGAAATAGTTGGTTTTCATCTTGTCTCCTTTGGCCACCGAGGCAGCTGAGAGTTTTTACAGTTTCTATGTATGTGTAGCTCCTTTCCATTTCCCCCCAAGAAGTACTTGAGATCCATCAGTGTGCTGTTGTTTCCCCCCAGCTTTAACCGGATCGACATTCCGCCTTACGAGTCGTACGAGAAGCTTTATGAGAAGCTGTTGACAGCTGTGGAAGAGACATGTGGGTTTGCTGTGGAGTGAAAAAGCAACCAAAGGAAACAGATGCTAGCTCATGGACCACCAAATCAAAAGCTAGAAGAAGCTTGCTGTGAACTTCCTGCTAAGCTGTCTGCAGCATCCGAACTCCGACAACTTAGAGATGGGGCTGTTTCCCTTCTGCCGCTGGTGGATGAGGGGGGGAGGGTCGGGGCTTTTCTTGGTGGTTCCCAACTCTGTTTTCTCCCTTTTGTTACAATAACCCCTTTCCCTCTCCTTCCATCCTCCCTGAAACGAAATGCAGCCAAGTTCAGCATTTGGCTTTGGTTACACAGGATATTCTGCTAGATTTGTAACACATATTGTGATAGGGTCAGCGACCTGTGGGGCTTTTTTAATAGGAGAATCAAAGTGTATTTGAGAATGAGCTTAATTTACTGAGGACTTGCAACTGGTAGGTGCACCTGGTTAGTCTGTCTTAAATCAAACTTGAGCCTTTGTAGAGTCCAGCAGGTGCAGAGTGTCTGACTGGCACCAGAATTTGCATTGCACATTTTAAACACCTGTTTAAAAAAGTAAACTTCTAGCAGAAAATACCTCCATACAAACACTTAACTGAAAGGTAAAGAAATCCAAGTTCTGCCTTAGCAGGAAGCTCCCAGTGGAAGCTGTGACTCACCTTGAGAAAAGTGAAGGAATCTGGGACAGCTTAAATGGTATTGTATGATTTCTTTTTGGTTGTCCTGGCTGAAATCTAATTGTTTTGCACATGAAAACAATTATTTCCTCCTGCAGAATTACTTTCCATAGTTTGTTCAGACATAAGTACCTTGCAGAGAAGCCTTGTGAGGAGGAGACAGAGGATAAAAATCCCTTAAATCCCAAAGCTGTGATTTCTGTGCCACTGTTTTACCCAAGATGTGTTTGTGTGACTTTAAATTCTAAGACTCACATGGAAATCACTAAAAGCCAAATTGAGAGAGCAAACTCCTGCTTCAAATTTTTTGGCCTTGGGAAAGTTTTATTAGGAGATTGAGGTAAAAGGGGAACTATACAGTGAATCCATTTTAAATGTTATGGAAAGCTATTGGAAGGATTTATTACTTCAGTTCTGTAGGGATGAAAATTTCTCCAGAGAGCCATGTAAGGCTATTTTTTCCAATATCTGAAACTAATATTAAAAGGCTTGTTCTCTAACACAGGGGAAACAAAAGCAAATCCAATACCTGAATCACTAACATTTTTCCAGTTTGCACACCAAGATGAGACAGTATTTTAACAAATAACACAGCTTCAGAGAGACCCAGTTATCTATCAAAAATGTCTAAACTTAAGTCAAGCAGACTTGCTTGTATAGGATTTTTTTTCTTTGCCAAGCCTGATTTTTAAGAGAGATTCATGACTGAAACTCTTAACAGACGTTACTTTTATGGAATAGTGCATTGAAATTCAGCTGTGGGTAAGAGATTGTCCTTAGGAGATGTCTACTGGAATACTTCTATTTTGTCTTTTTTTAATTGAATTTGATAATAGCTTTAAACTGTGATAGGACAGAAAGTAGACACTTGTCAGAACTCTGGCATCTTTCTCTGTTTTGTTTGTTTGTGGTTTTCTTTTTGCCATTGACCATAATTCTTGTGATTTGTTGTCGGGAGTTGCATCGGAGGTGTAAAATTGTACCATATTGTGAGATTTGCACGGGGTGGCTAAAGATGCTCATCCTGCAAGACTGTACAGGAGAGGCACGTTCAGCCCCATGTTCTGTAGGGATCTTTTGGCACTTAGAGACCAGTTTCTGCAGTTCTGCTTGTTGGGACATAAATGAAACTGCAGAACTCTTGCAGAGAAGAGAGGAAATGGAACTGCTGGCAGACAGCATCCCTACGGTCCCGGGCTGAGTAGCAGAGTCCCCACACCCCTGGATTTTCCAAATGGTTTTGAAGTCAAACCTGTTCATAGAGTGTATTTAATCCTTTCAGTACGTTTGAATGTGCAATAAACCAGTCAGATAGGAAAAATGCAAAATGGATTATTGCCCAAAAGCTTTGCATGCAGTCTCATGTGGATTTTTCACTAAAAGAGTGTAAAAAAAAACCCCAAACCCAGATACTAAAGCCCACCCCTAACAAAAATCCTATCACACCTGCAGCACAACTGGCTCAGTACAAAGCAAGCGAGGTGAAGGGAAAGGCCCCCGATTTGGAGATCTGTAGGTCAAGTAGCTTTATGTCAACACCCCAGTTGACATATGATAGTTCCTAATGTCTTTGCTAGGTCAGTGTTTATTGAATGCACAAAATAAGAATAGGCAAGGATTGTTGTTTCGAAAAGTCCGTCTGTTTTTTGCTGTATTTCAAAGCCCTTGTCAAGGTGCCTCCTCCATGCTGACAGTAATGAGAATAGGGCACTGTCTTTTTCATTATTTCAGTTCTCTTTTCAACAGCTTCACCACCTCTCCCGTCGTGTTGTCGTTGCAATTCCGTGCCACTTCAGTGACGATGAAGACATTTTTTGTCTCGTTCTGTACGTGCATTTGAGGCAGGCCTTAAAGCTGGTTGGGTGGATGGAGGAACAGCAAGAAATGAGGCAGAACAGCTTTGGAGCCACGGCTCGTTCTTCCTGTGCCCCATTCCAAGGCCAGGGAAGGACAAAATGCCAGCAGGAGTTTGCGTGGCTGGAGCCAGCGGCTCCCAGAGGTCTGGGATGACCTCAGCTGTCGGAATCTGTGTCCATTCCCACTGGGTCTGCCAGCACTCGACCTCGGTTGTTACTTCTCAACCTTGCCCAAAGAATTCCATGGAGTCCCGTGTCCATTCTGTCATTCCACATTCCACCTTGTGCGCGGATACTCTTGGATCTGCCCTGAAGGAAATACAAGGTACGGCGTGGCTGTTGTTCCTGTCCAACGGCAAAGCCAGCAGCTGGTCCATCAGCACAGCCCTGCAGTGCCCTGGCACTGCTCCTCAGCCTATACTCTATGCTCAGGGATGTAGGAAACCACCACTCTGCTCGTGTTTGCAGTCGGGAAGAAACGAGACTGTCTGATGGGTGTGAGTGTTCACTTGGGCATTATGTCAGACAAGACCCTGCTCCAAAAGGCTGCTCCAAGCTCCAGGCGGTGCGATCGGCGCTCGCTCAGCAGTTTGTCCTCACTTCAAGTCGAGGTGGTTGTAAAATCCAACAGATTTTGTAAATTACTGATCCAGCCACCGGGCCCTCTGGAGCCAGTGCCCAGGTTCAGGGCCGTGTGGCACAGCAAGTTCCCAGAAACACAGTATGGATCTGGTTTTAATCTGTTAATTTTTTTTTTTGTTGTTGTTGTTGTTGTTCCTCAACCACTTTATAATGTATTTTTTTAATTTATTATTTTGTAATGTCATGTTTAAGTATTGCTGCTATCCTTGTTATTCTTCCCACTGTTTTTATTGCAGATTTATTTTGTGAAAGTTGTACACTAATGTTTCATTTTATGTCTAAATCAAAGTATTTAAAGAAATACTAGTTCTATTTAATGTGGTTATGGAACCAGCTGGAATAAACAGTGATTGTATAGTAGGCTGGACCCAGGAGGTCATGTTCATTTTTGTTACATATGCAATAAACTCACAACTTTAAACTCTTGGTATCTGTTTTGTTTGTTATAATATTTATGGAAATCACACAAAGTGGGGAAATGCCACTGATTTAATGTATCTTTATGGACTGCCCAGATGAAAGTCCTTCTCTGCAGGGAGAACACTTGGTGTCATTAATTCTTTCGCTGATTAATTACCTTAATCTTCTTCCCTTATTATTATTTGTCCTGATACTTTCCCAAAACCTGTTTTCAGAAGGAAATTATAATCTCCCCTTAAGTGAGAGCTGGAGAAAGATTCGCTATTGCTGATGAATCTCTGCTTCCCTGTTTGTTTTTTGTTTAATTACTACTGTTTTGCAAGTGAAGGACAGGAGTGAGTTCCGAGCATGGTGCTCAGTGTTGCTGTGTGCTGCAGCAGAGCCTTTCCTCCCTAATGCTGAAAGCTTCTGGGCATAATTTGGTTAAAAAAAAAAAAAAAAAAGGAGAGAGCACAAATAAAATACTTTTTATTCTTTGAGTAATTTCGTAATTTCACAATATGAACAAATGACTGGGGAGCTGCTCTCGCCCACCCCCGATGTCAGCCAGGGGCAGGGACTGAACAATTTCATTACTTGGAGCAGGAAATCATGTCAGTTCTTCAGTGCTCTGTCAAACACTGGTGCTGTTGTTTTCTTTAATAAGTACTTTTTGTGAAATATTCCTGATTTCTGCGTTCTTTGGTGTCCAAACATTGCTAAGAGAGAGAAGGATCGTGGAGCCAGCTCCGGTGGGTGGGGTGTTCTCTAGACGGGCTGCTCCAGGACTTCTGCACGACGTGAACCTCTTGAAAAA
>VZRZ01001371.1:270898-360250 GCA_013398175.1 Climacteris rufus
TAAAAATTTTCTGTTTCTCTTAGGAGACCTCAAGGAATCGACTCATTTCTGCAAGCTTGGCGAGTCATTCAAATCCCTCAAGTTCAACTTCCTACTCTTCCTGCAGGACGTACCCAGCTGCCTCCGAGAGGGACACGCGGTGTCCCGGGGACTCCCTGTCCCTCGCTTGACCTCCAGGAGCACGGCGGCTGTGAGGGGACGGGCTGGGGGGACGGGCTGGGGTTCCGTGCAGGGTCCGGGACCCCCCGCCCCATTGCCGAGCACCCCAAAAAGCGCTGCCCCCCCACCCCGCCCGCACACACGTGCGGCGCCTGGCCCCGCCCCGTCCCCGGCAACACCGCCCGCCCGGCAGGGGGCGTGGCGCGGCGCTGGCGGACTGCCCCCCTCTCTATGGTAGGTTGGCCGGGCCGGGCCCGCCCGCGCCGCCCGTCCCCTCGCGCCGCTCTGTCTCTCGCTCCCTCGCTCTCTATGGTGCGGGGCGGCGCGGTCACGTGGCGCGGGCCGGGCGGAAGCGGCGGGAGCGGCGGTTAAATGAAGCGGGGCCGGAGGGGCGGCGGGGCCGGTGAGTGCCGGGACAGCCCCGCCGCCCGGCGGACAGAGCGGCCACCCCGGGGCGTCCCTGGGCCTCGCCGGACCCCTCGGCGCGGGGTCGGGCGCTGCTCCCGCCTGGGGCCTGTCCTCAGGGACGGGTCATTTCCCCCCCCCCTCCCTCCGCGTCCCCTCAGGGCCGGGTGTCCGTTCCGTCCGTTCCTCTCTTCCCGCGTCCCTTCAGGGCCGCTTCTTTCCCTCGCTTCCCCTCAGGGACAGGTCGTTCCCCCGCCCCCCAGCGCTTCCCTTCAGGAACAGGTCTCCGGCGTCGTCGTCCCCGTGCCCGTCCCCCTCCACTTCCACCTGGGGTCGAGTCCGTCCTTCCCGCTTTCCCTCAGGATCGGGGACGCCTCCCTTCCCCCACCTTCCCTCAGGACCGGGTCCTTTCTCTCCCCGCTCCATCCCCTCAGGGCCAGTCCCTTCTCCCCCTCCCCGGGGTCAGGGGTTCCCCCCGCCTCCCTCCCGGCTCGGGGGTCCCGCACCGCCCGAGTCACCCCCACAGCAGCGAGGGACACCCGGGGCAGGCGCTGCTCTGCGGGGGCTCCTCACGGCTGTCCCGGGTACCCGGGCCGGCTGTTTGTAATTGGGGATAACCCGGAGCTGTTGGGGAGAGAAGGATAAAAGGTTGTTCTCTTCTGACCCCCGTTCAGTGTGGGAACACTCGGTGCCGTTGGGACGTCTCGACATTTCAGGCATCTGCTGTGGGAGCCGCTGCAGGAAAGAAACCCCAAACACAGCTGTCCTCGGAGCTGAGGGATCCGTGTAAGAGATACTCCTCTTCCTCCTTCTCTTCCCCTTCCCTATTGATCCGAGTGCCGGCTCAGCTTGGTGGAGAGAAGTGTTAATGTGCACTGGGTTTATGTAATGGGTTTTTCTGCCTCTGGAGCTGACCTTGTTCACCCAGGTAGCTGGAGGCAGGTCGGGATCCCACCATAGTCATCTGAGGTGAAGCGCTGTGGTGAAACTCCAGCGTGTGTGTGAAGAGAGGAGTGTGAGCTCGCCCGGGGCAGTGCTGTGGGGTGGGCAAAATGCAGGTTGGCTTGAGGAGTTGCTGTCATCCCGTGGATCCCCGGGCTTTGCAGCTGTGCTGGCTGGAGCCCCGGGTGGATAAGGGCTGCTGGCACCTGCCAGTCCAGCCCGGGAGGCTTTTCTTTTCATCTCTCCTGTGCTTTTTGACCTGGAGTGTTGTCTTTGAGCGTCCTCCAATACCTTACCTTAGAGTCTTACTGAAAGATACTTAGAGCAGTGATTTTCATACAGATAAGTTTAGTTTTTCCTCTGGCAAGGATCAGTGGTTTGGTCAGTGTTCTGAGAGCTCTGATGCTTTGAAAGAGAAAAGCTGATGTTGCTTCTGTGCACTTTTATTTCCGTGATCCAGGCGTGATGCTGAGGGAGCTGCCTGTGATGTCCCCATGCTTTTCACAGTGTTCCTTCTCATGTTTCTTCCCCAGCTCCCTGCCTGCCCTGTGGAACAGCAGGCTCTTGCTTTGCCTTGGGCAGCAGTTCTAGAGGCAATCACTCAGTGCCTTGGTGGCTGAGAGGCACAGGCAGTCCTGGTGCTAAGACCTATGGGCAGATCCCTGTTTCTTTGTTCTATCTCTGTTTGGTTCTTCTTTCTTCACAGTTTCTCCTCTCCCACCTGATGCACTTTGGAGTTGTTGCAGGTGTCGAGCAGTAGCAGTGGAGGGAAAGGCAGGTGTCCCCCATCAGGCAGTTAGACTGGCCTTTGCATGCTCAGCTAAAGTGTCCTCTTCTCCTTCCAGAGAGGATGGTGTGAGGGCTTTTCCTCCAGCAATGTGTTTGGAAGGTGAGGCAGGAGGTTTGAGACCCATCATTCTGCACACCCAAGTCTTGAGCAGGTTCAGAGCCACCCTGAACAGTTACAGAGCCACAGCAATGTGCAGCTCAAAAACAGAAACCCATTTTCTTTAGGACTTGCAGCATTGCAGGGACAGCTTTTACTTCCAGAACTGTGGGATTTACAGCTTTAATAGGAGCTTTTCATTTCTAGGATGGATGCTGTGCAAAAATTCCACTGCCTTACATCAGGCCTTCTGCAGTTGTAAACATGTTAATCGTTTTCATGTGCGGGGTGTCTTCATGGTATGACTGAATGTTAATAAACAATCATCTTGACAGGAGTTTGTGCCTGGAACACCAAGACTTGGGAAGGGACTCAGACACATTTCCTGAAGATCTGTAGACATTCAGCCTGCTTGGTAGTGGTAACAGGCCTTCTTCCATCTCTTTTTCTTGCTTCCTAGGTTGTTTTCCTGCTGGCCTGGCTGCAGACAGGCAGGGCAGGAATAGCAGTTCCTGGAAGAGCACTTGGGGCAGGTGTTCCTGGTGATAAGGTGCATTCTGGATTCCAGCAGGGTGCTGGCAGCCTGTTCCTGGGCTGCAGTTTCAGGAGCTGCCTGGGAAGCCCAAATTCCTGGGGAGACCAGTGCTTTGTGTGCCTGAGAATGCAGTGGGCGTTCCTGCCGCCGGCCAGGCTCGCGCTTTGAAATGGGACACAAATCACTAAAAAGTCCTGTGGCAAAAATAGGTGGAGCAAACACAAAATTCCGGCGGCTCTGGCGCAGCTGGAGAGAGACAGGAAGCGTGTCCCAGGGGCCAGGAGCTGATTAGCAACCTGGAGTAGCACAAACCCAAGTGCAGGAGACACAGAGCCCTCCGGGGGCTGTGTAGTGCCTGCTGGAAGAAGCTCCCATTCATTAATTTGGAATGGGTGTCTTATTTTTATTTATATCTTTTTAAAGCCATTGTGAGTGGTTTCTGTGTCTCAGCTCCAGCCGTGCTGGGTGTTGGGGCTTGCCACTGGCTGCATTCTTTTTGGGACAGTCAGAACTGCACCACTCCTTCCTCTCGTCGGAAGTTTGGGTTTGCTTTTTTGTTTTTTGCAGATGGATTTGATCTGGAGATATTTTAAGACTCCCTTTAAATTATTGAATTTGGACATCACTGTAACTACTTGAAGGCGAGGCGTTAACAGTCTCAGAAATCTGTGTGTGCACTGAAATGGTGCTGGGGTTTCAAGCTGCTCCATGGAGCTGGGATTGCTCCCAGTAAGATCTATCCCAGTGGGATAGGTGCCTTTTTAAATACAGCAGAAGGTGTGAAACACAGCTGCCTGGGGACAGCAGCTGTCTCCCAGGAGGTGAGGATATTTGTGTGCTGACTGGGAGTTCCTGTGTTTGAAATGGAGCTGAATAACGGGGTGGTCAGCATTAGCCTGGAGTAGTTTTGTTTTTAAGCAGGTTACTGGAACTGGGAAATCTGGGAAATCGGGGAGAGGTAGGCAGAGAAAACAGGAAAAAGAGGAAAAAAAGCCACTTAGCAGCGTCCTGGTGGCTTGAAGAAGTTATCCTTGCCAAAGCACTGAGATGAGAGATAATAAGGAATGTCTCACTGAGCTGAGATAATCTCGTTCTCAGCAGCCTTCATGTTGCTTTTATAGAATTTCAGGTTTATTTTAGACTATCTTGGGAGTGATGCTTTTCCTCTGGGTCAGTGCTTAAGGGCTTGCAGTGGTTTTAAATTTGTAATGATCCTTGAGAAAACTTAATTCCTGAGGATGGGAAATGATTTTCCTTCTGAATGACACCTCTCCTAATTACCAGCCCTGCTGTGGTTCCCTCCCTGTGTTCATGAGGGGAACTGTCAGTGCCTGATTAAGTGGAAAAAGCATTGGGCTTTAGGGAAAGATTTCAACACGGGGGAGCTGCTGCCCCGAGCCACGATGTCCCCTCGCAGTGTTCCTGACCCAGGTCAGTGGGAATTTAAATTAAACGTGGCCTTGCTGGCTTTGGGGAGCCCCACTCCTGTGTGATGCCAGTGGTGCCTCTCTGCTCCCAGGGTGAGTGTTGGAGGCTGTGTTGTCCCTCCTAACGAGGAGTGAGGTTGATGAGCTGAAATAAAACTGGGAGTGTGTGTGGGTGTCAGGGTGACCTGAAATGTTTTCAGTTGGCCTGGGAGGCCAAGCGTGGTGCTGCTCACCCTCAGCCTGCTCTCCCCTGTGAGGAGGCCAAGCTACTGTTTGCATTATTCAGAGGAACATTTGGATGGGATCTGTGGAGGCATCTGTGCTGCTGCTCTGCAGTACAGGGTGGTCAGCATTTGCACTAGCTGGAGTCTTTTTGGGGGGAATATAAGGATGAAAAATGGCCTCAAGGAATACATTTTGTCTGAAGCACTCCTTGCACAAGGCTCCTCTGCTGCTTTGTCCAGACTGACACTCTTACCAAGCTGTGGGCATTGCTGCTGCTGTTCCCTGGAGGAAGGCAGGCAGTGGTTGGCTTTTTGCAGCCCTTGCAAAAGCAGAGTTAGGAACAGATTTACACTTCTACTTCCAAATCCCATCCCAAAGACATGATGCATTTCTGTGTGCTGGAGGAGGACGGAAAACCTCTCCCTAATGCTTCTTGTGGATCGTTTTTGCTTGAAGGCCCCTGAAGGGCAGTCGTGGAAGGAGCACTAGCCACTTACCCTGGCAAGTACAAGCTCTGTTGGGCAAACACATTTCAGTGGGATGGCAGAGGGAAGGCAAGCAGTGCTGACAGCTGCCTGCAGCACAGCCACGATGCTGCTGAGGACTTTCCTCCTCTCCCTGCTTGGCTGTCGTGTGCAGAAATTCAATTTGAGGGAGATGACAGCAGCAGCAGGATAATGGGGAGGCAGGAAAAGCAGCTTTTTTTTTTTCCTTTCAGGAAACCAGCAGTGTAGGGTGTTTCATACCTCCTGTGCTGCTGGGATTTCCAGCTCTGGATGAGCAAGACCCAGGAGCAATAACTGGGCTAATGTAAATAGTTCATGCCCTCTCTGTAGATTGTTAAAGCAGAGTCCCTTTATCGTGGAGGAGCTTCATTGTGTATCAACTGGGAGGTGCCCTTGGAGCTGCCAGGACTAGCACAGACCAGCTTGCAAGGGCTGGAACACACCTCTGCCTTGGACACAGTGTCTGGAGAGTGCTCCTCAGCTCTAGGAGGTTGTGTTTATTTAGCAGTTTGTGGCTGTTTTTACTGACTCTCTGTCCCAGGTGGTTAAATAATCTGTCTGATATTGCAACACCCAGGAAGAGAATTTCTGTGCTGCTGTGAGTCCCAGTTTTGGACATGAGTGTGATGACCAAGGGTGGGCATGGGATTAACTGCCTGAAACAGTCTGTCCTTAGCAACTGGTGTGGCTGCAGCCTGTGTGACCTCCTGGCTGTGGCCTGGGGTGGTTTTTGTAGTCTTGTGTCAGTGAAATGTGTGTTTGCCTTGGGGTGGGATTGGTGGATACCTTACAGCCTCGTTAAGCTGAGTGGCTGTGGATCTGCAGAATAAATGTGCAGCTCTTCTTTCCTTGCTTTTTAGCTCATAATTTGTTCATTTGTGAACTTCAGTGTTCTCAGAAGAGACTCATGCTGGATGTGGAGCATCTCTCAATCCAGCCACCATCTAATTTCACTGTTTTCTTTTCTGATAGAGTGGTACTTACTTCAAATGCAGCCTCTTTGCTTTTCTGCTATTTTAACACACTCAAACTCCACAGTGGCCACTGCCACGTGAGGTGGATGAAGTCAGGCTGGACAACTGTCATGAGCCTGGAAGGCTGCCCTGGGTTTTCACTGCTGAGAGGTTGCTGGGCTGGAATTGGCCACAAGGCTCCACGTGGCTGCAAACAAAACTAAACCCAGTTTTACAAAAGCTCTTCCTGGCAGGCTGGAAAATCTTTTGACAACTGCTCATCTGTGGTGCTGGAGCAGTAAGGACGTAGTTGCAGTTCTTCTGTGGCAGTGCTCCTCCTGCAGCAGTTGTTGGGTGCAACAGGCAGCTTATTTTTCACTCTTTCCAGCAGAAATTGGTGCAGAGCATGGACTTGCTGCTCAGGTGTTGCACCTGCCTTACAAGGTTTCCATGCCTATTTTATTCTCAGTATGTAAAGCCATTTAAGGCTCTTTTGGCCTGTTGGACAATTTGGCTCTAAACTGGTTCTTGTACATATTTAAACCCTTCATTTGATGGTGTAAAAGCATCTTTTAAAGGCAGTGCCTGACCTTGAACTCAGAGCACGTGTAGTTTGTGTTATTCAGACAGCAGCTGTGGCTGCATGATGTCAGCTTAGGCTGCAGTTTGAGATCCTCCCCCTTCTTGCAGTTTATTTTACCATTTTGATTCTGTTCTCCCACTTCCACCATGGTGGATATGTGAGAGGGTATCTAATCTGAATTCTACAAAAACATTTTCCAGCTTTTCAAAGCTGTAAGGAATGCTGGAGGAGCTGAGTGTGAGAGGAGGCAACAAGCAAGTGCAGATGCTTAATGTGGCCCTAAAAAAGGGCAGGGCTGCTGTGACCAGAATATGTGACCTGTGAAGTCAATCTTCTTGGAGGTGCCTCACTCTGGGATGTTGGACACCTGGAATGGTTGGTGGCAGGCTTTTAAGTCAGTATTTCTGAAAGTACTGTGCAGATTGACAGAGACCTTCCTTTTGCTAAGGTGCACTGCTGCAGTAAGTTGGATTTTTTCCCTTTGTGCCACCTCAAGGTCAGGCCTCAGCTTTTGTGTTGTCAGCAGCTTTGTGAACAAGGTGAGGTGTGCTGTGCTTGAAAGCAAAGTTTCTCCTGATTGCTGCAGGTCACATTTAAAACAAAATTAAATACAAGAATACTCCCTTTCTTTCCACATTTCTTCTGGTGGGGCATTGTGCTTGTATCTTTTTCTGGAGCACAACTTCCCAAGTGCAGCTTAGATGGTTGCCAGGGTCAGTCTGATGGGCAGCTGCTCAACATCCAGGATGCCTTCAGAGCCTGTCAGTTCCTCATGATTTCCAAGGCCTCTGGCTGCTGCTGGAATTAAACCTGGCTCTCTGGAGCCCTCCTGGCTTTGGTCTAGTTAGTCCCTCACTGCTGCTTTTACCAGCAGTTTGCTGGTTGTGTGCAGCCTGGTTCTCCCTGCTCCCAGTGCCTCTGCAAACAGGGCTGTGAGCTGAGCAGGCTGCTGCTTGCTCATCACTGTGAATGTCAGTGTCACAGCAACCTTAAATCCCTTATTTCTCTTCTCTCTCCAGTGAAAAGTGCTGAGATGGGAACCTGAATGCTCCTGAAGACGTGCATCCAACTTGTTAAATAACAACTTAAAAGGCTGCACTTGGATTTCTTTGTTCTGTTAAGCCTTTTAAAGTGGCATTCAGGATCCCTTAAAAAGGGAAAGAAAAAAGGTAGAAAAACTACTGAGGATTTGGAGAGGAAATGCTGTGTCCTTTCTCCTGGAGAGCTCTGTGAAGTACAAGTAACAGAGAAATACTCTGCTGTATATCCTGGGGCACACAGGGCATTTCTGCTGCTCTTTTCCGTGTGGCTGCTGGGTTTATGGGGAGGAGAAGGCAGCTGCAGTTCATGCTGTGTGGAGCTGTGACAGGTATGTGCAGCACCTGGGCTGTGTGGAGTCCAGCTCTGTAAACCCCCTGGTGTCTGAATCTCGGTGCTGCTCAAAGCAGCCTCTGCCCTTTCCCTTAAAGAGAAAGGACATGTGAGTTCAGGGAAAGAAAACTGGAAGTAAAACACATTTGGGAGGTGACAGAGCTGCAAATCACATGGTTTCACGTGCTCTTCATTCATCCCCACCCTTACACCACAAAGTCAGAACAAATCAGTTCTTTAAGATGATGGTTTGGGAGATAGGCTGGGAGCCCAGGCAGGCTGGGTTTGTGGGGAAGGGCTGGAGCCAAGTGCTGAGCTGCTGCTGCTGTCTGAGTTGTTGCTTGAACATGAAATGCCAAGCTGGCACCTGTGTTTGTGATGTGGGAGGGAGGTTTTGGATTTAGGGGATTATACTGGATGATCTTGCACATGCCAGAAGTGTGAGGCAGGCAGAGTACTGCCCTTTACAGGAACTCACTCCAGGAGTGCCTCTTCCTCCCTCAAAGCCTTGAATTTTCAATTCACTCTTAAAATGAGCTGCCCAAGGTAATGGCACTGACTCTCCTTTCCAACTAGAATTTGTAAATTTAACTTTTTTTTTTCAGGATTCAATTGGACAGAGGGAAATGATACATTGAAAACTTTCCACCTCTTGTGCAGAGAGTGTTTTTTTGCATGCATCAAAACCTTGTGCTGGTCAGGGATGATCTAGAGCCCTGTTATTTGGCAGAAGGACTGACAGGGTCGTGGGAAGGCACTAAAGTGTCCAGCAGTTGACCTTGATGCCAATCACCAGGGAATTGCTCAAAGGAATGGGAAACTTTTGGTTGAGTTGCCCAGTTTTGGAAAATGAATGCAGCTGTTTCAAAACTGTCTTACATTTCAGAGAGTAGCCCCCAGAGCAGATATTTTACTAGAGAAATGCTGATATTTTGCAGTTTGGGAAGGAAAGCTGGTACCAATGTATCTGGCCAGCTGTTAGGTGAATTAGATAAAACTGGGCACCTTTGCTTCCTCTTGTGTTTTGTGCTTCTGATAACAGTGGTGATTGGGTACTTCAAACACTTATGATTAATGATTATGATACTGTGACCTTGGTGGAATGAACTGCAAATAAGGTTGATGAGAAGTCGTGTGATGTACAGACAGCCAAGATGTTTCCTGTAAGTCCTGAGTGGACTTAGAAAATGGGGGAAAATCTAGTTAGAGGTTTGAAGCCAAATAATCCCTAAATATCTGCTCTCTTGATTGCTCCTGACTAAGCAATTTTCATTAGCCTGGAGCAGTGACACAGAGATGTAGCTTGTCCTGTGTTCATCCATAGTCTCTGTTTTGGGAGCATCTCCTGATGTGCTCTGGGGCACAGTGCTGACTCTGCAGTTACAAAAGTGGTGAGCCTGGCTGGAAAGGGCATCAGTCCCTTCAGGGCTTTTCTCCTGGGGTGAGAGAGGGTGAGGAGTAGGGAAGTTTTTGGAGGCCACTGGAAGCTGTGATTGCTGCCAGAGTCATTCCTCTTGTCCATCTTCATCATGACCCACCCTGGGGCTGCTGGAGCAGTTATGGTGCTGGTGTGGTTTTGGAAATAGTGGCTGCTCTGCTGGGATACTTTGTGAACTCTGTGTGTTGGGTGTCTTGGCTGTCTGAGGAGGTGAACATCCAGGTTGGCTTTACTTGCCACAAAATGCTTCTCCTATTATATTGTCTTATGTTTTAGTGGGATGAGATCAGTTCTCTGCCTTTCTGTCCTAGAAATGTTACCTGGCTCTCTTTATTGTTCACTTCAGCTTCTGTTCCTTGATTTTTCTCAGATCTCAGGAATCCTGTCTTCTTAGAGTGTCTTAAAATCCTTTGGTAAACCAAGCCAGCACTAATGAGGGAAGCACTTTGGGAGTGCTTTATAACTCACCAGCCAATTCCATTATTAAAAGATCTGCTTTGTTGTTTCTCTTGAGCACATGCTCAGAAATTGGTGGCAGAGCTGCATGGGTGCTGTTGTCACACGTGAACCCCTTTCTGTGCTCCTGAGGAGCTTTTGGGTGATAGCTGCAGCAGGCTGTGCTGCTGGAGACCAGGTGGAATTTCCTGAGAGGCACTGCCCACACACTGCTGCCTCAGAGGCCAGGGTAAGGCTTTTGGGCTGGGATCAAGGCTTTTTCCACTCTCCTAGGCTTGGAACTGGGCAAACCTACTGGCAAGAGCCCATGTGTTGACCTCTGGCTCTGTCCCTTTGCAGGGTGTGAGGCAGTGGCAGTAGCTGCCTTGTGCATAGCAAATAGGATTTGTTTGTGCCCAGTGCTTCTTGTTGGGCTTATGATCAGGGGATTTCTAATTTTCAGTTGGGATGATGCTGCTTAACACGATCAACCACTATTAAGCTCTCCCTGCCTTTGCTCAGTGCCTGTTACAAGGAGCAGCCCCCAGCAAATTGTGAACCCTTTGAAATGTTTCAGTGAAATGCTTGACAGTAAGTCAGGCTGGTTTATTTCCCTTCTGCTATGCTTTTTAAATTATTTTTTTTTCAAGGATTGAATTTTTAGCTTTTCAGTTTGCTGGTTGTCACAAGCCCTGCATTATTTAAGTAGCTTGTTTTAGCAGCTTGAAATGAGCCAGAAATTCACCTTGCTCGCAGGCTACCAGCAGACACGTTTGCTGCCCGCAGGCACAAAGTAGGAGTTGATGCTCTTCTGTCAGTGTAGGTGAGCAACAGTGGTGTTCTGTGTGGGGAGAGGCTAAAACAGTGATTTGATGTTGCTGACATCTCTTTCAAGTTGCTCTTTTTTTTTTTTTCCCTCCCCCCCCCATTCGTTTGAGATCTCAATTCCTACTTCCCCTGCTTTCTGTCTAGTCCTGTTGCCTTGAGCTGGAGCCAGTAAAGAGCACTTTGAGTCTGGTCCCATCTTGGCTACGTGGGAGTTCAAGATTTCAAATGCTGTGAGTGGGGGGAAAAAATAAATTACACTGTGTCAAGAAGGGGGCTCTCCCCTTGACTGTCAGTTTAGATTCCAGCACCGTCTGAAGATGCTCATCACAGCACAAATGCGAGGTTGAGGGAGCAGATTTGAGTTCTGCTCCAGTTACTGCAGTCCAGAAACGCCTCCATATATCAGGAGATTAAATATATGCACAGCACTGATGGGGACTATTTTTAGGTTAGGCTAAAAATACATAATGTGGTGTTTGAAAGGATTTTGAATGGGTTTTGGAAATCCTTGTGTAAGCATTCTGTGTGCTCCTGAGACCTGCTTCACCTCCTAGCAGCTGATCCCTTGCCTCACAGTAGTGGCTGGGAGCAGTGGTTTTGTGGATGAGATTTTTGCATGTTTGAGGAGCTTGTCCGGGAAGTCCCTGTGACCTCAGCTGTCAGTCTGGGGCCCTGTCAGTTCAGAGAACTGCTAAACCCAAGTCCCTGGTGGGCTCTGGTTTTCCTGTTCTCTTAATGGGTTCTTCTCCTCTCAGTTTGCTGTTGGAAAAAACGTGATGGGGAGGATTTTATTGTCTGCAGTGTGAAACAATTTGGGTGTGCAGTGTCAGAGGGTGCTGGGGCACTGTACAGGCTCCCCAGGGAGTGGGCACGGCCCCAAGGCTGCCAGAGCTCCAGAAACATTTGGACAACACTCTCAGGATTGCACAGGGTGGGATTGTTGGGGTGTCTGTGCAGGGCCAGGGGTTGGACTGGATGATCTTTGTGGGTCCCTTCCAACTCAGGGTATTCAGTGATTGAGAGTTATGCATATGTGGAGTAAGATGAAAAATGGAGGTGAAATTGGGTGAATTGGGTCTTCACTGCACCATCAGTGGGTGTCTTAGAAGTCACAATGAGAGTTTTGTGTTACCTGCATACTGTGTAGGGGTTCAAGTCCCAAACCCAGCTTGATGTGCTGCAGTGCAGCTTGGGAGCCTTTTAAGAAAAAAAGGAAAAGCAAAAAGCTTGCAGAGTATTTATCTAGCTGCTTTGCTATTAAAACAGTTCCAGTTTCCTGTCCTTGACTGTATTGCAAAAAAGCTGATAGGCATGTTAGAGCTTGCTTATAGGTAGCCTTATTCTTTGCCTATAAATAGACACTGAACTCACTGAGGTAGTGTGGAATAGCTTCTTTCCATCTGTCTTCCTTGCTTTTTTATTGTTGTTTATGTAGGGCAAGACCCCAGGGTGGCTTTGATCTTGTTACTTCACATTCTTGGCGGCCTGGTGCTATAAACATGAATAAACTTCTTATTCATGCCACTAGATGGAACTGGCCCATGCTTATAGATATTTGTTTAAACTTCAGCTCTGTATTGAGTATTGACAAAATGAATTGCTAGCTCTTGGTGGAAACTTGGCTTTTACCCTCAAAGCAGGGCTTTATTAAGCTGCTTGGGTTTTTATTCAGTCTGTTTTGAAGTAGGAAGAATTGCTAGTTCTTGCCAGGCTTGGCTTTTTTTGTTGTTGCCTTGACTGTGTATTACAGTTAATGCTATTTATTATATTCCGGCTTTTAAACCACCTTGAGTCTTTTGGTGATGTGTGCACACTTTGTCTTGTATGGAAGCATAGGCAGATTTTATCCCAAATTCAATTTCACATTATTTCCTGTACCTCTTTCTTGCTGCTGAAGGTTGAAGTGTGCAAGTTCCTCTCTATGGGAACCAGAGCAGCCTGTAGAAAATATGACCTGAGTGTTGGTCTTGTCCCTTATCCATCATTCCTGGATGTGAACAGCCGGGGTTTAGCCAGCATTGGACAAAGCACCATTTGAGCTGTTTGGGAGAAGATTTTTTTGGTGGCTGTGCTGAGCATTTGCAGGGTCACCCCACCCTCATGGGCCCAGCCCTGCTAATGCGCTGTGTGTCCCTGCAGGGGAGAAAAATCCAAGCACTCGGCTTTGCTTGGAGCAGATCTGAGCAGACACCTGTCCAGCCCCTGTCTGCACCACTTGATGCTGCAGGGGCTGATTTGTGGCTTCCACAGATGTCCTTGTTCCTCCCCAGCCAGTCTGAGTGATCCTTTGCCATGTTTGCTTGGTGACCTTGGCCTTGCTGGGCCTATCCCCACTTCCATTTCTCCAACTTTTAAATGGCAAGAAGCAAATTGATTTTCTTTGCTAAAGGAGTCAGACAGCTGAGGATGGGAAAGTGCTGTGCAGGACTAGGTGATTGCTATTCACCAGTACCAGGGAAAATACAACTGTAATAATGGGGATGTGACCTTTTAGAAAGGCCAGGGTTTGCACCAAGTGCACTTACAGTGACCCAGCTCCCGAGCTGCAGCTCCAGCACCTGCCTGTGATGATGGAACAGCACTTTCATGCTGTTCTGGCACATAAAGAAAGATTGATTTCTCCTTATATGGCAGAAGCTGAAGAACCTAGTGGAAACACCCCCAAAATTTTGCTTTTCAGGCGTTTTCAAAGCACCAGTATGTCTGTGATAATCTCAGAGCTGCTTACTAAATAGGATGTGCTACTAAGGTATCAGGGCTCAAATACAGGGGTAGTTGCATATTTGTAGTAATGCTGGTTAGGAGAGGCAGTTCCCTCACCCAATTTCCTACTCAAATTTGGAGCATCAGCAGTGCAGGGACCAGGTGAGTGTGGCTGTAGCCAAGCAGGGACCAGGTGAGTGTGGCTGTTTGTAGCCAAGCCTTGAAACCTTTATGCTGGAGGTTCCCTCTGTAGAAGGTTCCTTCAGGCACTGAGCCATGCTGCTGGGCTTTTTAAAGTGCTAAATTATCCATTTTTATTTTTATTATTGTGCATCTGAACTGATTTCTGCATTTTGCTGCCCTAGTTGCAAATCCTGCTCCCTGCAGAGGAAGTTAAGTAGAATTACTGAGGGGAAATTTATGCTGCTCTTCTGTACTAGCAAACAGGATTTTATAGCAGACCCTTTCTTCCAACTTATGCATCAGTAAATATTTAATAGTACAGATTCCTCTGTGCTGCAATAAGGAGATGAATGCTTTCCAATAAAAAACCTCCTTTCTCCTTCCAGTGATTAAATTGTGCTTGGAGTTCCTGTATGTTTTCAGCCTCTCTGTGATAGTAGGAATTAAGAGCTGTAAGCTGACAGAGCATAAAATGGACAGAGCAAAAAATCCTGTTTAGTTTGCAGTGATTCCTCTGGCCCCCTAATCCTGTTTGGGAGCCTCTGGCCAGCTCATGGTGCCTCTCTGAGAACAGGTGGGGGTAGCAAAGTTTAGTCCCAAAAGCTCAGTCCTGTGAAGGAACCTGATTCCTGTCATGCTCTCCTTTGGGTTTGAGAGCAGATGGTGTATCCTGGAATTTGTACCAAACCCTCATTGTAAATCAGGGAAATCTCTTCTTTAGAATAGCAGATGGTGGCACAAAAGTGTGCTCTGTACTGTGACTTATTCCTGTGCTGGTTCACAGTGCAGGCACAAACCACACACTGACACTGCCCTGCCAGGGCTGCAGCTTCCTCCTGACATGGCAATGACTTGGGGGTTGTGGAAGTGACCTTGGAGTATTTCTGGGGGCTCTGAAGTTGTGCCTCAGCTTGGCAGCACACGGGGAATTCAGGCTGGGGTGGTGGTGTCCCTGCTGGCTGTTCCCCTGGGGGCTCAGTGTGTGTTGTGATTTCCTGGTGTGAAGTGTGACAGGGATGGCTGTAAGGACTTCACCTGGGATGGCTGAAATCCAGGTTGATGTGGGGATGCCCTGGGACAGCTCAGGCAAGGGCCTTGTGCCCCTCTCACCCATTGGTGGTGGTAGAAACACCATTGTGTGGGTTGGTGCATCAGATTTTGGTTGGGAACAGGAGAAGATCCACGTATTGGGAGGGTTTGAGTCCTGCTTGGATAAACTGCATCTCTCCTCCCTTTCTGTGATTGCATAGCTGTAAGAATCCTCATGTCTCCTCCAGAGAGACTTCTCAGGCCTGATTACACTCGACTGTCTTAACTGTTGGAACACAAGATAACAAACATATCTCCTTTTAGGTACTGAGAAAGGAGTGGAGAAAAATATTCTTGTGGAGAGACTGCTGGGAGAGGCAGGAGAAGCCCCAAAATGTCTTGGGGAAACGTCCTTAGGGTGCATCTGGGTGTGCCTGACTCCCTGCTGGTTTTATTTTATCTTGCAGTTCCTCATGTGAGCCTGACTGCAATGCTGAGGCATTGACACTTTGGGGCCCAGCTGTTTAAAATGGCAGAGAGAGGTGGCAATGAAGAAGTGCTTAACTTCAGCTTCAGAAGCCCCAGAGGGAAAGGTGAGTGCTGCTTTGTGCCTGCTTCTAAAACACTTGTGAAACTCTGCTTGTGAGCAGCAGGATTCCCAGCCACTGAACTGCCAGGAGTGCTCTTGGTGGCAGCTGCTGGGGGTCTGTTCTGCCACGTCACAGACTGCTCTTTACACTGACTTAGCCACCCACAGAAAACTCTCCCATGTTATGCAGGCATGCAAAATATTTGGCTCTTGTCTTTCTCACGTTGTACTGCCTCAAGGGAGATTGCTGACTTCTTGGGAACACTGTGTAGAGGTGTTTCAGCAGATCCAAGGAGGATCCATCCTTCTGAGGAGCCCACAGGAGAGAGGCTGACCCTAAATTTGTGCCCTCATAGGGCTGCGTGCATTGGCACCCATTCCTCCAATAGTGGAATTCAAAATGAAGCTTTCTCTGTATTTCTGAAAGGTGATAAATGAACACTCATGCTAAAAAATAAGTCAAATTTTAGGGAAAGCTTAGTTGTATGTTCTCTGTGCAGTACAGAAATGCTCTGTTTCTGCCTTGGCTATCTCTTCTGTGTTCAGCAGCTGTGCTGAGTAGCATCTGTATTCTACTCTTGACAAACCTTGAGGTACAAGGTTGTCATCTCATAGCAGGATATCTTCTGCACCACAGCCACAGGCCTTATCTCAGCCCTGCATAAGGTGCTCCTTCAAAGTCCCACTCTTTCAGGAGAGGCTGAATTGCACAGAGACCCTTATCTCTCTGCTAGAATGCACTGCACGTTAACAAAGAAAATGTAATGTCCCTGAGATACTGAAAGTTCAGGGCTTCTCTGCAGAATTACTCTCTACCCTTGTTCAGAATAACTTTTGCAGCAGCTTGACTTGTGCTGGAGTTTGGGAGAGAAGACTGTGAGTGTCAGTGGCTGTCCCTGCAGGGCTGTTGGGGTGAGCTGTGGCTGTGCAGGTGTTCTGCTGGAGGCTGAGGGACAGAGGAGTGGCTGTAACAATGCCTTGCAGAGGACTTGGTGACCTCTGAGCACTTCTTCCTGCAGTGCAAATGTGAAGATTGCTTTCTCAGATGTTTCAGTGCTACATGTGCCCTGTAATTCCAGTTATTTACCTTGAGCCAACAGTTAACTTTAACTTTCCTTACTGTTCTGCAGACTGGATAAACCACAGGGATGAAAGTCTTATCACAATATCAGATTCCTCAGATGAAGAATTGCCTTTGTTGCTGGAAATGCCAGAAAAGCAGCAGACTGAGGAAGAAGATGATGATGATGTAGTCATCTTAGCAGAGGTAACTTTTCATTCTTGTAGCTCCTGTGCTTTATTCATGGCCTGTATAGCCAAGTCTTGTGCCAATACCTGAGGCATTCCACTGAGTCCTGTCTGATTACAGCAATCTGCTTAGGATGTCTGAAATAATGGTAAAATGGTGGCATTAATTTAGTCATATTTTGGGCTCAGGAGGGGGGAACTAGACTGTTAAACTCCATTGTGGAGTTGAAAGTTCTATTTGATGAAGGTTTAGCTCCCATGAAGTTGTCTATCTGAACCCAGAAAGGTGGAGTGCTTTGTAAGAGGGCTTCATCTTCCACAGAAGGTGTTTTGAAAGCATGCCTTGTTTGATTTATATACATACCTTGTATGCTGTATATGCCTCTGTGCCATTTGCGTTCATGTTGGGCTGTTGCAGGCACTTAGATTTTTGCAGCATTTCATATCTGTCTTATATTAAGAATATATTCCACTTTTCTGTTAAATTAACCAGAAGCACTGAGAAAATGGGTTGCAAAGCTGACCTTTCTGCTTCTTAGTTGAAAACAGCAGCAGAGAACACTTAGGCTCTGTTGGCATACAGCAGTCTGTCTGCCAGAGGCAAGAACAAGGCCAGAGGTTAATGTTCTGAGTTTTGGTTCCTGCCTGTTTAAATAAATTGGTGAGAATACAAATATGTCATCAGTTAGTTCTCCCTTTCCAGACTATTTTACTAGGAGGGAAGTGGACAGTGAGGTGAGCTTAGGAAGTTACTCCATTTTGAGAGTCCTGTGCATCCCCAGTTCTGCCAAATGTTCACTTAGCACCTGGGGACAGGCTGATGAAACAGAGGTTTGTGAGTTGCAGTTTTGTGCCTTATTAAGCATCTTGGCACATAGACTGTTTATCAGTTTCCCATCAGAAATTTACTTAGATGCAAAAGTATCTGGAGCAAGGATTCTGACACGCAGACAAGAATTCCTACTTTGTCCTATCTGTGTCCTTTTCAGACCCAAAAGCATAAGCAGCCTCTGCGTCCCAATGTCATCAGACCTGCTGCCCCATGGCAGGGTGCAGCCACTGGGGGAGAAGGAGGATCCAAAAGTGCTGTGGAGCCCTCGATGAGCACAGACCAACAGGATGAGCAGGACTCAGCTCTGCCCTGCCAGGGAGATGGGAATGACCACGTGATGGAGAGCAGTGCTGGACCGAGCAGGGATGAGAGTGTGGCCCTGCAGCAGCCTGGGCCATCTGAGCTGAATGGCCCCAGCTTTGAACTTGAAAGTAACCAGGAGCACGGCCCAAGTTTGCTGTCACCGCTGAAGATGAGTCCACAGCTTGCCGATAACACACAATCCCTTAGTCTGGAGCACGCAGACCTTCCACCACAACAGGAGGAGGAGGAGGAGATGGAAGCTCGGGAATGGCAAGGAGAGAACTTGGAGCCAGAGCAGAAACTGGAAGGAGCAGCTGCTAACACTACCCTGGAGCAGGAGGAGATGCAGGAGAAGCGGCAGCTGGAACGCCGGCCCTTGCCGCCGCTGGAGGAGGAGCCCCGCGCCGCCGCGAACGCCCCTCAGCAGGGGCAGCCGGAGGCAGAGCCGGGGGCTCTGGGGGCCTTTGGAGAGAGGGCTCCCGGGCCGGCCTGTCCCCGCCCGGAGCCGCAGCAGGACGGCATTCCCGGCCCCGCCTCCCCCCAGCCGGCACAGCCGCCCGAGGAGTCGGCTCAGGGGGGCACGGCCAAGGAGCACCGGGAGCAGCCGGGGCCGGCCTTCCCCGCGCACGGCTCGCACCAGCTCGGCTCCGGGGACGTGCCAGAGCAAGGAGCTGCCGGGCAGGAGCAGGACCTCGCTGCGCTGCTCATCAGGGAGACAGTGAGTATTCCCGGGGCTCCTGTGCCCCCTGAGTCTGTGGTGCTTCCAGACAGGTTTGTCAGGGTGTGTAGTCTCACGTGCTCAGAGCACGGCCCTGGTGACTCCAGCTGCAAATCCTCTTGGTTTGGCTGCGACTCAGCCGTGCACCAGGTGAGGAGCATGTGATGAACTGCCTGGAAAACCTGGGTTAGAGGTGAAGTAACCTGGGTCTGTTCCCCGAGAGGCCCTCTCAGATCTGCTGGTTTGGTTTTGTCTGGTTGATTCCTAACCCAACTCTGTAGGGCTGGTTTAGGATTGGATAAAGGTAAGTCTCAAACCTGCACTAAACAGTGACAGAGGGATAGAGGGTGAAGTAGGGAAGTTTTAGAGATACGTGGCTGGGAGCCAGGGCTGCTTTCAGCAGCCTCTCCTGAAGGGGTTTGTTCCATGGCCATGCTAAGGCCACCATGGTGGCCAGGGGCAATGGTTGCCCTTGCAGTGTGGATATCCAAGCAGGAGCACCAAGGGATAACTGGACAAGCAGGATGAAGACTTGTGTGTGTTAACTCCACACCCTCCATGTGTAAAGCTTAGCATGAGGGACACTGGCTATGACAACAACCACCAAGAAGGACACTCCTTATCCTTTGGTGTATTCAGCAGCTTGGGCAACATGGTGTATATATGATAAACAAAGCTAAATAAAAAGGTGGTGATTCATGTGTCTCATCTTTACACACTCCTCCCCTTGATTGTTAGGGAGGAAGCTCTTGATGCTTTGTTGATGCCTTATTGAATATTTTTTTTGCAAGCAAGAATATTCTACTGCATCTGTATCTTATACCACCACCCCATCCCCTCAAGGTCTTCCCTCCACATCTCATATCCAATTCTACTTGAGGAAAATATTTGTTTAAGTAGCAGTTGAACAAAATTTAGTTCTTTCCAAGTAAGACCTCGTTGATCAGTGCCTTTGAGATGGGTAAAAGGCTGTTCTTGCATTGTCAGGGTTGTTTGACAACCCTGAGCAGTCCAGTCTTGCAAAATGCAATTGGCTGCACTGCCTGTACAGAAAGCCCAGAGAGAGCAGCAAACATTGGGAGAGCTTCACAGAAATACCAGTGAGGGTTTGTCTGTTCTGGTCTTGTTGCTGGTGTGTGTGGGTGTAGATGGTGTTGGGTTTTTTCCTTTTGCTTCGGAATGTTGTATTTCAGCACACAGTCTGGAGCTCCTTGGTTGTCATGCTGAAGGTAAATATTAGCTTTCTTTGTGTTGTAGATCATTCCTGAGTGCCTCACCTCTTTCCATGGAGCCTGAATCTCTTGTTAGGCCACCTGCTAAGGCTTTTCACATCACTGCCCTCGCTCTTCCTTTGAGGAAGAGCTGTTTGCAGTCAACCTGCTTGCATTAGCCAGGCTGGATGGCTGTAAATGGTCTCTTGAGTGTTTTGTCTCCATTCTCAGGGCTGTGCTGGTTAATTACCTGTAAATCCCTGTCTTGGGTGCTGTTGCTATGTGTGTTACCCAGCTCCTCTAATACCTCCATAACCTTTAGCTTTTCCTACTGCAGGAAGCAAGATTCCCAGATGTGAAGAAGGAATATATTGAAGAATTAATCATCATCAAGAACTGCTATGACTTAAATGTGTAAGTACAGAGCTAAGAACCACAGTGTGTCACACAACTGCAGCACTTTTCCATGTCCCCACCTCCCAGGGCTGCTGTTGTAGAGCACATCCAGGCTGGGATTCAGCACTGCCATCATAGTGCCAAAGAGCACAGATTTTATTTTTTTTTCTACTTCTAATAGAGCTCTTCTTAAATCCTCTCTTATTTTGATGCTGTACTGCAGCTTCTCTGCTTTCAAGATAATTTGCTTATTTAAAGATGTAATTTTGTCTATTACTAGGGCTCTTAAAAAGAGTGTGTGTCAGGATTAAGGTGTTAAGCTTATTTCTATAAAACATACTGTGAAGGTGGATTGGTGAGTTTTGAGTTGGAGAAGATAGTTCCCTACCTCTTCATTTCACTGGGTTTTGGATTTTTCCAGGTAAAGCTGACACTGGCTTGGACTCCATTATTTATTGTCATGGTGTTGGCTTTTATCCCCTCTATCTGCTCCAGTAGCAGTGGTGCTGTTTGAATTCTCCCACATTGCTTTTTGTGGATAGGAAAGAGCAAACACCTTTAAAGGCTGGTAGGATTAGTTCTAGAGATCTGTTGAGGGACTGATTTTGGTCAAACTGAGCAGAAACATGAGCAAAAAAGGGAAATAAAAGGAGTGGAAAATCAGTGTGAGGACTTTCTTTCCAAATTGCTTTAGCAGGTCAGGAATACCTTAATGTTCATCGTGTTGGAGATTTCTGGGAGTCATATTAGAGTTAAAAGTTTTAAAAAAACTAGTGATTAACCTCATTGCTGAGTTGCATCATCTCCCTGCCCTTTGGGTAGAGCTGAGGAGCAAAGGCTTGCGTGTGCTGGCACCAGCAGCACCACGGGGAGATGCTTTGAAGTAAATCACTTGTGACTGGTGTCTGATGCTTGGTGGCCTCTCTTTCTCTCTCTGCAACTGTCACTGTTACCTCCAGCGTGTCCAGACTGGTTACTGTGTGATACAAGAATGAGGAATAAGGTGTTGGTTGCCAGAGTATTCACTTGTAGAAATGCAATGCCCTTTCCAGCTAACTAGGGCACTAATTAAGCAGTGTTTAAGTGCGTGAGGCTTAGAATTAGTCACTGGGGCATAAATGAGTTATCTGGTGAGGAACTAAGGATGATCCTGTCCACTGGGCACAGATTTCCTATTCTGCTGCTTTGCCTATGCTGTGAAGTTGTGTCTCCAAAGTGGGGCTTCTTGGTTAGGAAGTCAGCAGGCTGTAACTCCTTTCTGGTCTTTGCAAAGTGCTTTCCCTGCAGTGGTGGAGCAGCTTTGGGGTGCCCACACCACAGACTGGGTGGATGGGGTTGCAGAAGACCAGCAGAGCCTTTCCTTGGGGCAGTTGTGCAGTGGAAGTTGTGCATCTGGCTGCAGGACCCTCCCAGATTGTGTGAAAAACCTCGGGTTTGTGCCCTGCGGGGATTTAGCGAAGCCGATGGAATTAAATCCCACTGTTGGCTTCTGTCGATCTTAATGTGTTCCTTCCCTTTTTGCTCCTGAAATCTCTTCTCTCCCATTGTGTGCCACAGACCCAGTGAGATGAAAAGGTGCTGCCAGGCTTCCCTGTAGGCCAGCTACAGTGTCTGCTCAGTGGTGCATTACCCACTTACCGGATGATAAAGATTTCTTCTCCATATTTTTATTCCTTTAACCAAACTATCTTTTGAGTTGTCACTGCAGCTTTTGTGTGAGAACAAATGGGTCAAAGCACTGGTCAGCCTTGCTGGCAGGCTCTCTTTGATCTCCATGGTGTGTCAAGCTGAATCAGCCTTGAAATATAATAAATAAGGGTGGCTGGTTTTGGGCAGGGATGAGGCTTTTAACCAGCTCTGTGTCCTGTGGTGCAGATATTAATGAGCAGTGCCGTGAGTGTGGGTGTGCTGTGGGCTGGGACCCACTTAACTAATTGTCACACACTGGAGGTCAACATCCCCCCAAATCCTGAGTGCTGAAATGACCACGTGCAGGATGGTTCAAATGTACCCTGGCCGTGCCCCAGCTGAAACCCTTTCGTCAGAACTACCATCTGAGCTCCTTGAAGTTTCTGTTTTGTTGGATGAAAACAGTTATCTTTTACCAAAGGGATGGTGGGAGGTGGGAGCTGGAAGCTATTAAATGCTCGGTGCCAAGATATTTTGTTGTTTTCCCCAAAATGATCTTAAAACTTTGAACTGATGTGAAGGATAAGATGTGGGAGCCCCTCTTAGCAGGGTATCATCTATTCAGCTTTTGTGTGCAGGAGCATTCACACTCAGTCAAAAGCTTCTGGCTCAATATGTCAATACCTGATTAAACAAAAAGAAATGCCCCTGCTTTGAATGTGAAAGCAGGGCTAAAGTAATCGTGCCTTGATAGTGGTTTAATGCTTCAAGCCAGTTCAGATTTCTTAATTAGGGACTGATTTCTGACATCAGGAATGTAAAGTAGCTTCAATTATGTCTTTGCTGCAGCCTGGCACCTTCTCATTCCAATAGTTTTACAAATGTTAATTGCTTGTCCTGGTTCCTTTCAGAAGAATCTTATCCTGCAGCTGGGGCAAGTGAGGAACAGCTTGTGTTACTTGCCCCAGCACAGCTGCTTGGGGGGGGCTGAGAAAAAGCTGTGGGAGCCTGATCCAGGCTGCCCTTTCAGAGGGGCTTCTGGAGTGTTTGTGACTCTCCAGCAACGAGGCATTTGGGAACCACTTGCTGAGCCTTTTCTAAGCTAAAATACTCAGTTAAACTACATTTACCTGACAGTTATGACTGTTTGTGGTAGGACCTCAGGTATGCTGCATGTACAGGCTATTAGGCATTTTTTTCAGTAATCTTAGTGATTATTTTCTGAGTGCTGTTCTCACCAGGCCAGTTTCTAGTGGCATTTGGGTGACACTGGTGTGATTTCAAGCTTCATTACAGTGAAACCTGTATTCAGAGTTCATATTGCATGTACTCACAGCTTAAACATGTTTTTGTCTCTGCTTTCATCAGAGAATCACAGAACAGCTTGGGTTGGAAAGGCCCTTAAAGGTCCAGCCCCTCTGCCAGGGACACTTCCACTAGACCAGGTTGCTCTGGTTGCTTTAATGTGAAAGTAGATTGAGAATGGAAGCTTTAATTCAAATTTGAATCTGTAACAGTTTGTGGAGGAAAACATCACCCTTCTAAAGGATTTTGCAGGGATTTTTATACTGTTTTTTCCAAAGATGATTTGTAGCTCATCCATACAAGTTTCATTTATGTAAATTTAATTGTTGGAAGACAAACCTATTTGCTTTTCCTTCTGTAGCCACACAACTGATCACTTTTTACTTAATTCTCAGTCTTTTACTTGTAGTTTGCTCTGGGCTAGGACCACCCTTGTAGGGCAGGCTGTGACATGCTTGTGTAGCCTCACAGTTTATTGGATCCTAAAAATGGGACAAGTGAGAAATGAACCTGAGCTCCCCAAAGCCTGAAGTAACTGTATTTATCTTTTCAGCCTTTGTAACTTTCTTCTGGAAAATCCAGATTACCCAAAGAAGGAAGGCAGAGTGGTTTTAAACCCCAGCAGCAGCCTGCTTGCCAGCCAAGATGAGACAAAGGCAAGTGAGAGTATCCTCATCTCCTGCTGCCTCTGGGCAGTCTGTTCAGCCTGAGTGGACCTTGGGATGTCTGCTTTGATTAGTGTGTGTTTGCAGAGTGCCTGTCTGAGCCTTGCTTTCACAGGAGGCCTCTGGGTATGTGTAAGGCAGCATTAAACAGTAATAATTAGCTGCTTGCAAGATGATTTCCAAGCCTTTTCTGTTTTGCTGTGCCAGAGCTGCACAGTGTCTGTTCCTTTGCCTCCAGCCAGCCCCTCTGCCCTGCCTGCCTGTCACTGCCCCATCTCAAGTGTTCATTTTGATAACTGAGACAAGAATTCCACAATCATTCTGTCACATGAGGTAGCCCTTGGCCCTCAGGTCTCTCTTGTGAGGCCTTTAGGCATTGCCTTTCAGCCTCCTAACTGCAAAGCTCCCTGCAGCTGCTTGATTTTGTTTGTACTTTTAAAAGTCCATTTAACAAAAAGTTCTCTGAGCTGCTTTGAGAATGCTGAAATAGCTCTGTGTGGCCTGAGAGAGATGTTGAGTACCTCTTTGTAGTCTTGGAAGCATCTCTCTACCTCCAGCTAATAAAGCTGTTCACTCTTCATAGTAATCTAAGTATTTCTTCTCCTTGCTGTCTCATGCAGCCACACACAGTGGTTTTAAAGTACATTTTACATTGTGCAGGTCACCTGCAGAAGGGCCTGGGCCAGGAGGCTTTGCACCCATGCTGTGCTCTAAGGAGGTGGTTGTAAAGGTGCCCAGAGCTGGCTGCCACTAACCTGAATTTTGGGTGATTTTGCAGAAGCTCCTGATGACTGAGAGAGCAATTTGTGTTGTTCTTGATTGTATTTACAGCAACCTTTTAATCTTTTTTTCATTTTCTCCTTAGGTGCCTAAAGTGGACTACTTTGACTTCTCCAAACTTGCCCCCCTTGACCAGCGGTGCTTCATCCAGGCAGCTGATCTCCTCATGGCAGACTTCAAGATGCTGAGCAGCCAGGACATCAAGTGGGCACTGCATGAGCTCAAGGGACACTATGCAATCACACGAAAGGTGCTGCACTTCAACTCTGTTTTCTTTCCTGGGCTTATCTCCCATGTCTGCAGAGAGCACTGGGATGGTTCTGGCCTTGCTGTGCCATCTGCTGCTCTGTGGTTATGGGTTTATAATCATCTTCCTTTTAAGAAGTTTTAATCCATTTAGTAGAGATTTTCAGAATTTATTGGCCAGACAGAATGCTGCAGGAAGTTTTTACTTTAGCTAATAGCAGAGCTGGGGAAACAGTGGGTGATGCATTAAATTGGGAAGTGTTCCTGAACGTCGCCACCAAAGTGCAGTATAATTGCCAATAAAACCTAGACATTTAGCTAAATTTTGAAACATTTAACTGCTGCTGCTAGTTAACTGACTGCATGGAATTGAAAAGCAGCCCAGGTCTCACTGTCCTGCTGCTTATTATTATGACTTGTGACATGAGTCCTGTATTCCTTATAAAAGAGTTTCACTGTCATGGAGATGCAAAGACACTTGTTTTAAGTGTCAGCAAGCTGAATGTCAGTGTGGCTTCAAGTTTTTTACTTGCATTGGCTCTTCTGTATGCCCTTGCTTGAGCTTCTTTCTCTACTGTTCCAGGACTCAACTAAAATAAAAACTTGTCTCTTCATTTAATTGATTGAGCACTGAGTGTTTTAATCTCACTTTGTTAAACAAAAAAACCAAACCCAGCAACAAAAAAAAAAAAAGAAGTCAAACCAGCTCTGTTTAATACAGCTGGTATCCANTAATTGATTGAGCACTGAGTGTTTTAATCTCACTTTGTTAAACAAAAAACCAAACCCAGCAACAAAAAAAAAAAGAAGCCAAACCAGCTCTGTTTAATACAGCTGGTATCCACTCTGATATTAGCAGCTGAGCTGTTATGAAGTATCATTCACCTGCTTTGTTTTTGTGGAATTATTACTTTATGAGTACATAAAGCAACAAAGTGAGCAAAGGAAAGCTGCATGTTTGCCTCTACTTGGAGTGTTTGGCTTTCCAGTTTTGGATCAGCCCAGTGTCCCATGTTTGTACTGTGCTTCAGCTTGAATCAAGTGCTCCTGCTTTCTCCCAGGCACAGGATTTAAGCCTGTGTGTTGTTTTCTAGGCCTTTTCAGATGCTATCAAAAAGTGGCAAGAGCTGTCTCCCGAAACCAGCGGGAAACGAAAAAGGAGGAAAGAAATGAATCAATATTCATATATAGACTTCAAATTTGAGCAAGGTAAGTGCCAAGCTGTATGTATTGTGCTCTCTGCATCATTATTTTAAGCAGAACTGTCTTGGAGCAGAAAGCAACTCTTTTTGAAAGGGGATGTGGGCCCAAAAGAGCTTCTGTCACTGCTATCTGTTTTGGAGATGCTCTTCATTAGTGCCTCTGCTTGGTGCAGTGCTGTGTGAGCTGCTGAAGTCTGCAGCTGTTGGTGTGTGGAGGAAGAAGGGTTTAAGCTTTGTTCTGGCTGCTCCATCTCATTTTATTGAGCCTTTAACTCTGCTCCAGGGGATGTGAGAATTGAGAAGCGCATGTTCTTCCTGGAGAACAAGAGGCGGCACTGGAGGTCCTATGACAAGCTCTCCCTTCTCCCCCCGGTGCTACTGGAGCAGGAATTCTATGAGCAGAAAGTGAAAGAGATGGCAGAGGTGAGTGATAGGAGCTGCTTTGATCTTCTGCAAAAGACTTCAACAACTGTCGAGGTTTTGGCCCTAAACGTGAAAAATCTGTCTCTCATAGAAATTCAAACACTGAACCAAATATTGAATAACTGACTGTGTTTTCCCCCTCCCTACCTGTTAACACATATGTCTCTTTCCAAGTAATTCAATTTTAAAGGAAAGAAGCCAAGCACAGAATTTCATATTTACTTAAATATGCAGCTGCTACTTGTGCAAACACTGTTCTGACTTTTTTTGCTGTGAAGTGGTAAAAACTCTCCTAATGAACTCTTCCCCCTGTTAGCAGCCTTCTCTGCTGCTTTAGGCCTTGTAATTCAGCTCAGTGTTGGTGGTGAGTAATGGCCAGGCACAAGGCAGTGTCCAGCCCCTCTGCCTTTCCCAGGCTGGCAGTCCTGTGGCTCCAGGAGGGTTTGTCCCATGGTGAGAATTGTGTGTTTTGAAGCAGAACCTGCAATTCCCACTGCTGTGCTGTCTTCCCCTCATAGGCTGAGGAAAGACTGAATTCACAGCTCTGCACCCACAGTCCTTTCTAAAGGAGCTCCTTAAAGATCCTTGTCTCTTAGGCAGATGGATAATGTCTCCTTTGAAACACAAAGCTCATGTTCTCTGGAGGGGCCCGTTGGGTGAGATCATCTCTGCCCATGGAAACCTGAACCAGCAGCCCTCCATAAGATAGAATTTGGTTCTTTGTTCTTGCTGCCTTTGCTTCTCCCATCTGTTTTAGCTGAATCATAAATAGCTTAATGGGTTGGAGGGATGGGCTGAGTGATGTTACAAACAGACAGTGAGCCTTTTATGGTGGTTTGTAAGTCCTGAGATAATGTAAATGAGTGGAGAGTTTGGAAAATTGCTTTATCTATTCTCTAAATACAGATGCACATGTCTCTCTTGCAGCATGCAGACTTCCTCCTGGCTCTGCAGATGAATGAGGAGCAGTATCAGAAGGTCAGTAACTATAATGTTGTAAGCTGAGTTCAGCTTATGCACAGACACTGTTGTGCACTTCCTGCTTTAGGAATCCTACAGATTCTTTTGGCTCTGGAATGGAGCTTTTCTGTAGCTGCATTTCATTGTGCTGCTTTTGCTGAGCTGGCAAAACCTGTGTAATGTGTGTTGGCTGCTTTTAGGGAAGGTAGACAGGAGCTGAGGCCAGCAAGACAGTATTGATGCATGTAATGATCTGTGGTAATTCTGCTTGTATCTTCACTGCTCAGAACAAACATTGCAATAGAATAGCACCACATTTGCTCCTGCTCCCACCATTATGGCTGTTTCAAACAGATCCACTGTTGTTGGAGCTTGGCCAGTGGGAAGGCCTCTTGCAGAAAGAATTCTTTAAAAACCTGAAAATCAGCTCTTTCACTTCAAACAGGAAAAATGTAGAGAACAGTTCAGCAGCTGTGGGTTACCTTTTTGGTCTCAATGCCCACTTCCTCTGCACTTTGGAGAAGTGGGCTATACCTACTTTTTAGCAGTGGCAAGCTTCTCCACCCCCACAGTGAAGAAGCCAAGACCAGGTTTGTCCAGGCAGATGGTAAATGTTCCTTCAGAGGGTAACAGATCTGAATCTTGGTTTTCCCCATGACAGTGGTGTGTGCACTCAAGCTGCTCCCCTACATCTTCCCAAACTAAGATGCTGCTCTGCCTGTGAGCTAAGAATTATTAGTCACTGTGTGTTCTGTAGCTTTTTGGAACCTGTCAAGGAGCACATGTGGATAGGAAGTGACTTAAAACCGAGTTTCTGGTTGCACTTGGGGAATTTTGACCACCCAGTAGGATATCTAATGGAATGGTGGATATCTGTTGCTGTTTTTTAGGATTAATGCTGGCATTGTTTCTGGCTTGCAGTTGTGTGTGTGTGTGTGTGTGTGTTGCGATAGCTGTTGATGTTTTGATGCTGATTGCTCTGGTGGCTGCAGGACGGGCAGATGATCGAGTGCCGCTGCTGCTACGGGGAGTTTGCCTTCGAAGAGTTGACTCAGTGTGCAGATGGTCACTTGTTCTGCAAGGAGTGCCTAATTAAATATGCTCAGGAGGCAGTTTTTGGCTCTGGGAAGGTAAGGATTTCACAACTGGACAAAGGGGAAATGGATAATTGCTGTTGGGAGATGACATTGCTGTTTGTGTAGTGTTGTTGCTTAAAACAGATGGAACTGCGCTTCCCAGGAAATGTGGAATGGTGTCCTGAAATCCAAGTCTGGCCATCAAGTGAAGCCAACAACTCCACAATGGGATCTTTGCACGGGATTTCAGGATTACTCACCTTCATTTTTTGTGCTCTATGCTTAGCAACTTGATTATTAGGAAAACTTTCTACAACGTTCATAGTAACAGCAATCACTTGTCTGGGTTTTATTTTCTGCTTAATAACCAGTGGTGTCTGCACAGAGAGCCCTTATCTCTGACTTGGCCAGTCTCCTCCTACCTAAGAACGTTTGTCCTTCATAATGTCCCTGTGATCCCAGCTTAATTTGGGGATTGATTCCTCTGTGGTACCACTAACCTCCTTAGTCTCTGATTTAGCTAGCAATTATCCTGGTACTTAGCTGAGCTATAAACAAGTCATTAACCTGCTCTGAAGTGTGTGTGCTTCTTTGCCTCAGGATATGATGCTCAAACTGTGGGATGCTGTTGTACTCTGGGATCTGTTTCATGTAAATGTATAAACTGGCAGTTATATTTTATGACTATTGTAAAGAATGCACCATGTGAGTGCTGGCTCTCAGCAGAGGCTGTACAATGATAATTGGCTGATCTATGGTCACAGTGGACTTGGAGTGAACTGTGATCCCAGCTGACAGCAGCATCTCCCTGCCCAGTGTTTGTTTGAGGCCTGATTTGTTTAACTAGGCGTGTTCTTTCTACAGTGAACCCATTCTCTGGCAGTCATCTTGGGTAGATTCAGATGAGATATTGGGGAAAAAATGTTAGTTATGAGGCACTGGGACAGGTTACTCAGAGAAGCTGTGGATGACTCATCCCTGGAACTGTTCAAGGCCAGGTTGGATGGGGCATCATTCTGAGACCTGCTGATTTGAGCTCTTACTCTCTCTGAGCAAGGCTGTTCACTGATTTGCTTGGAAATGTTCATGATCCTGAGTTGTTTTTACTAATGTCATACTGAAGCTGAGCTCTCTTTCCAACTCCAGTCAGAGCTCAGCTGCATGGAAGGCAGTTGCACGTGTTCCTTCCCCACCAGTGAGCTGGAGAAAGTGCTGCCAGAGAACATCCTCTGTAAATACTACGAGCGGAAGGCTGAGGAGGAGGTGGCTGCTGCCTGTGCAGATGAGCTCGTCAGGTGAGTGTCCCACAGAGAATACTGCACTTACTGCTGTAGAAAATTGTTCCCTGAAACCCTGCATTTGTGCTGACTCTGAGATAGGTAGCTTTTAAAGAGCTGGATTATAAATTCAGACTTCTGCCTTCTCAGGTCTGTTTTTATTCTGCCTTTGACTAGGAGCAGATTAAAATTCAATAGGCTTGTCTCCCCCAAGACTTGCTTGCCAGCTCTGTGCTGATCCTCTAAATTACATGGTCAAAAGCAGTGCTGAGCATATAATATTTTGATTGCAAACGGGGAAGTGATCGAAGAAATATGAGCAAAAAGGCAATAGTCAGCACATCCTGGCAACAGGCATTGGGTTGGCAGCCTTAGGAACTTCCACACAGCTATTTGACTAAATCAGCTTTCAGCAAAGCTGAGTTTGGCACTCTGCATTAATAGCATCTTATTTTGGGCTGCAGGTGTCCCTTCTGTAACTTCCCAGCTCTACTGGACAGCGACGTGAAGCGCTTCAGCTGCCCCAACCCCCGCTGCAGAAAGGTAATTGGGGGATGCTTCACATTTGGTCTCTTGGAGTGTTGGGCAGGAGAGCTGGGAGGACAGCTCACCCTTCCTGTGAGCAGGTGAATGAATATCTCATGTGGCTGCATGGGGCAGTAGTCAGAGTATTTGTTGGATCCTACAGGCCTTCTGTAAAAGTGTGTACCTGGACAGATGAATTTCAGGGCACTGTTGATAAAAGAGTAGGATTGCCATCTTTTCTTGGAAGATGTTGGCTAAAAAGCTTATGGATGCCATAAATTGCTGTCTTGCATATACAGAAATATTCTGGGTGAACAAGGAACTGGGTGTTCATAAGTCAAAACCAAATTGTAACCTTTCATCTAATAAAACCCCTGGGAAATGAGCTGGGACAACTTAGGTGCTATGATTGAAGGATCAGTATCTGCATTTTTCTTTTATGTGGTTGCTTGAATACAGATTCAGCTGGAAGTGACAAAAAACTTGTTGGAATAGCTCTCTAAAATGTCAACCCTTCAAAGGGCAGAGGGTCTTTGTGCTCCCCTCAGTTGCTAATGGCCATAACAGGAGAATCATCGAGTGAATGGGGAAAACTTGCTGTGTCTGTTCTGGGTAAGAACAGAAGCACAGAAATGTTCCCCAGCCTCGTGAACAGTTGCAGGGCCCTGCTTACATCTGGTGCCAGTGAGACAGGGCAGGAGCAGTGCTTGGCACTGAAGCTCCAAAGCCTCTTGCATCACTGTAGCCACAACAGTGAACTCTCCTGAGATACAGGATTTCTGCTGATCACTGAAATTCCTCCCGGGGGCATTAACCCTACACTTACAGCTGCCTTAATTTGGGTTCTCTCATTGATGTGGTATCACCTTTTGCTTGTATTGAGGAGTTAATAGAAGGTTAAATTTTGCATTCTGGTATGGAAACTGAACTAACTGGGGGAAGAAAGCTGCTTAGGGAAAATGCACAGTTCCGTTTTAGGTCCTAATCTCCAGGTAGATTTTGCTAAGATCTGCCCTTCACATTTGGGAAGGGAAGTAGTGCTGCTGGATTGTCCCAGTGTTGGAGCAAGGAGGTTTGCTAGGCACTAGGTGGCAATGTTGATTCACGTTTAAATCTCTGTTTTTTTCTAACTGCTCTTGCGAAAACCGAGTTGTTTTCAAAATGTACATGTGTCAGCACCACAGTACAAAATTTAGGCTTGAAAAACATGAACCCTTCAATGTGCAAAATGAATTGAAGTCGCTTTTCCCCCTAAAATGTGTAATGCAGCAAAGTAACTGTGCTAAGAGGGATCAGTGCTGAAATGTTCCTTTCCTACTGCTTTGCTGTTTCATTTCCTTCCTAGCATACTGCCTGTTCTCCCCCCCCCTCCCCGGGGTTACAGCATTCCAGTGGGCTGGATTTCTGGTTTCCTGGACAGCTTGTGTTGATTCATTAGCTGAAAATCTGCTGAGTAGCTTTGTGCTCTTCTTAGAAGTCTTTAACGACTTTAGGATTTGAAGTCGAGGGTGAGGAATTTGGATAGCAGGATGTGGTGTCTCGCAGCATCAGCTGCAGAGGTTCTCCATGTTCCTGCTATCTCCTCTCTCTGCAGAATGAAGAATTTCAGTTAATGCTCTTGCTTGCAGGAAATGTTTGCCCTAAGGGCAGAAAGGGCTAATCTAGGGAACTCCACAGAGGTTGGAGAGGATGCATTGGCTTTGCTAGCAGTGCCTCTGGCAGACTCGGTGGTGGTGATGACTGATCCTGGAAGGAGTCCCTCTCTGCTTGGAAGGACTGCACTCACACAGCTGAACCTAAAGTGAGGGGAAGTGTGGAAAGGGGAAGGTCAAAATGTGTCTCTCACCAAACCTCAAGGCTCTCTGAGGGTGGGGAGAGAAGGACCAGATGGTGGACCTGTTGTATCCCTGTGCTCCATCACCTGGATCCTTTGTCTGGCTTTGGGAGTTTGTGTTGATACCCTCAGGCTTTTCATTAAATCTTGCAGGGAGGTTGATTCATATTTGGGCCAGCTATGGATATGTTGTAAAGCAAGTGATGTGAACCAGCTGGAATCCTTCATTTTGGCTGTGTATCTGTAAGCTGGGCTTAACAATAAGAGCTCTGCACATACCCAGGTCACTGATTATGCATCTCACCTGTAGTTCCAGTCATTTACACCTTGCAGGGACCAAAATGTGGCTGATTGTAACCTGAGCAACGGGCAGAGCTGCCGTGCCTCCTGTGAGTGCCTGGCTGCACGGGGAGCATGCAGATGAGCTGGGGCCATCTGCCAGGGCCACTGTGGCTCCAGCTGTGTGGTGTCAACTTTGGCTCTTAGTTAGGTGGCCAGGCCTTGGATCCTAATATCACAAACAGCAGGGTGGAGGGAAAGCTCAGTTAGCCAAGGAAAAACGTTGTCTGAGCCACCCTACGGATGTGTTCTGTGTGTGTGCAGACTGAGCTGGTGCTGAGGCAGAGGCAGCTTTCACTCAGATTTGGCTGAGTATTGAGGTTTTTCTCTATAACAGGCTGCTGACTGCACATGGAGCCAAGCTTCTTGGTGAAATGGAGGTTTTCCAGCCTGCTTGTTCAACCTCCATCTTGGAGGGATCCCTGCATGGAAGCAGCACTCAAATTTCTCATCTCTAAAGATGCACATTTCTCCTTCCAGCTCTACAGAGCAACCCAAAACTGCAAATTGTGGTAAAACAGGGAAAGGCACATGTTGCTGGTTGAGTTGTGCAGCACTGGGAGGTGAGTGTACACTTCTGCATGGTGGGGAAGTGCTGTTTCCCACCACAAAAGGAAGTCCATCTTCTCTGCTGAGCCTCCCTCCTCCCAAGACCCCACAATGTTGAAGACAAGGCTTTTGTTCCCAGCTGCTGCTGCCGTCGTTGTGGGAGAGGGAGATGGTTTCCCTTCTTTGCAGTCTCAGCACAAAGCACTGCAGGGCTTTCAGCCAGCAAGAGATGGGGAGCTGAAAGCTGCCGTTGCCATGGAAATAATGCATGCACGGAGCAGCAGAGAGCTCAAAACCCCCAGCACACATTTCATAGCCAGGCCACATTGCAGGGACTTGCGTTTCCAAGACTCCTTAAAACTCCTATTCAGAGTAGGATTTTTATTACTTTATGGTACTGAGTTGTCTGCCTCAGTGGGTGTAAGAGGTGATGGTGTGTGGCTGCACGGTGTGGAATGCCCTCAGCCTGGGCAGCTGCCATCCCTGTGCACCCACAGTGGGTTTGGGGCCTGCACTGAGCATTGGTGTGTCTGTGTCAGATGGATAAAATCCCCACTCTTTTGCCTTCCATCTTCAGCTTAGGCTCTCTGGCCACAAGCAATCCTCATGTGTTTTAATTTGCAGCACTGAGACTTGGCGTTTAAGGCATGTCTCTTTAAGCTGCTCTGTGTCTCGGGATTGATTTGGAGGTGCTGGCTAGGAACAGATGCACCCAGCTGCTTTTAACCTTCATTTTCTGTTGGAAGTGAGACAGGTTCAAACTTGCACTGAGCTGTGCCTGAACACAACTGCTCTTAGCAGGGCACCGCTGCCGCTGGTAATGAGCGCGAGTGGCGCTGCGGGGTTTCTGCAGCTCTGACGGGAGTGGTCTTGCTGAAATAAATCATTGCATGGTCAGCAAGGCCTGAGGGTACAGAAGGAGGTGAGGGGGATGCTGTGACACCCATGCTCCCTGTACCTGGTGCAGCAAGGCACACACAGCTGCTTGTGGTTCAGAGGTGGGCAACAAGGCAGCGGCTCCGAGGATCCGGTTAGGAGTGTTTTATAGAGTGCAGGGCGAAGTGTTTGTGTAATCCAGCACCCAGCAGCAGGGGATGTGTTCAGGATGACACAGCTGTCCAAGGATGTCATCCAACACATACCACAGGGCCCATTACTTCTGTGCTAAAGGCTGGGCCACGCTGCCCAGAGCTGCCCTGCCTGACTCCAGATGTGCTGTGGGTTTAGGCTTAAACTATATCAAGATTTGTCACTGGCAGCGTTTGTGTGCAACATGGAAAAAAATACTGTCCTGTTTGGAGAAATTGAGCTTGTCCAGAATGCTTCAGAGTAAGATATACATATGGAGAATTACTTAATTCTCCTTGTTTTGCAACATGTTTTCCCAGCTGTTGAAGTCTGCTGTCTCATTCAGCTTCCTGACAGCAGCGCAAACATTTTGAAAGTCCCGTGGCCCCATCTCATTCTCTGTTCAGACATTCTTATTGCTGTTATCCGTATGTATTTCCTTGAGCCTGTTTCTTTGCATTTGATTGTTACTTGGAGCTTAGCCCCACAGCTTTAGTGCAGAGCAGAGCTGATGGTGGGTGGGTTGCTGTGGCAGATCCCTCTAATTTCTTTCTGGTGGCAGAGACCTCAAGGCCCAGCTCCTCCTGTGTTTAAATTCCCATTTTCCTGCATCTCCTAGGGAAATTTGTTGGGACAAGGGAGAAAAGGAAATGCCATGTGGAGGACCTTGTCTTCATAGAATCACAGAATGGTTTGGGTTGAAAAGGCCCTTAAAGACCATCCAGTTTCATCCCTCCCACCATGGGCAGGGACACCTTTCACTAGACCAGGTTACTTAGGGCCCTATCCAGCCTGGCCTTGAACACTTCCAGGGATGGGGCTTGGGAATGGAGTGCTCGTGCCTCTGTATGCTTTGATCTGGAGACCTGTCTCCCACTTGTCCATGCCAGCAGAACCCTCTAAGCCATCTTTTCCTGGCTCTGCCACCTTCCTCCTGAGCTCTGCTTCCCTGACACCTCCTGCTCGGGCGCTCTGGGCTGCGCCCTTTTTAAGCGCGGGGCGCGCATGGGAGCTCGCTGGGCTCTCTGGGTGCCAAAACCACAACAAATGGCGAGTTTCCGTCTGTCAGCTCGGCTCAGCTCGGCTCAGGCTTTCTTTGGCTGGGCAGGCGATTTTCATTTTTCTTCCATAAAAGGACATTGGAGCTCGGCTGCAGCGGCGGTGCCGGTGCCGAGCCGCAGGCAGGGCGAGCGCGATGCTATCGGAGCGCCGCGCGCTCCCTATCGCCGCACAGGGATGGGCCCGAGGGAGGGAGGGAGGGACCAAGGTCGAAGGTGGGGTTGAGGTGATTGCAGGCAGCAGATAACACCTCAGTAGGTTTTATTGCGGGTTCTGAAAGGAGAGAGATAACAGGGGAGAGCTCATGGTGCAGCAGACCTTAAAAGTCCAGTCCCGTGGAGGAAGGGCACGTGCGCTGAGCGACGTGGGCCGTCCTGTCGAGACAGGGAGGATCAGAGTTTCCTAGGGAGCACTGGGAGTCGGGAAATCTTCTCATCCCCAACTTTATGCTGGGCAAGCTACTTATCTTGTGAGGAAACTCCAAGGGGAACAAGGGGAAGCCACGTGCCAGGGGTACTGTTGTGCACCTTGATTTTTGCTGTGTGCTTGGTCTGGGCAGGAGCAGTTGCAAGAATTGAGTGGGGCCAGCTGTAAGTTGGTTCCTAAATGTCCCTTTCCAGAAAAGAAGGCACAATAATCAGCCCAAAATCACTCCTTGCCATGTCTGTACTAGTCACCCTTCTTTTGAGACACATAGGAAGGGGCTGTAGGAGCTCTGAGAATACCCCACGTGGAAAAAGGGTAAGAGTGGGCTGGGTTAATTGCCATGGTGGGGTGGAGACCATCCATCAGTGGGAGCTCAGGTGCTGCTGCTGCTTTAACAAGGTCAAGTCTATTTATGCAGTGGTATGTGGAAATGCTTCACTTGATAAATGAGTCTGACAGAGGAGGAGAGGGTGAGGCCCAGCCTGGAAATGGACCCGAGGAAAGAGGTCAGATTAAATGGGGTATCTGTCTCAGGAAAAAAAAACGCTGCTGGAAGCAGGAACTCAAACTAGGCCCTTTAAAAATGCACTGTGTAAGTCAGTGCAATTTCAAGCAACAAAGCTTACTCCTGTGCTTGCTTTCTGCCTTGTACAGCAATATCCAGTCAGTGAGAAGGCAGCTGAAAAGGCTGTTCATTGACCAGTGCCTCTGTGTCAGGGCTGTACAAGGCAGCACTACTTCCATTTGTAGTTTTGTCCCTTGCCAAGGGAAGGTCCAGAAGTAATAAACTGAGTACAGCTTTGTGTGGAGATGGAAATCTAAGCCTCAGCATCTTATCTGACCTTCTGTCCCTGGGCACAAGGAGCACTGAGAGCAGCAGCACACCCGTGGTGGTCAGTGCAGGGGTGTGACTGACGGTCCTTGGGGATAAACCGATGGACTCCCTGCTGGATAAGAGACCCTGGATGGGGTGTGAGAGACCCTTGGCTGCCTTGAATGTGGCCATAACCAGGCTGCTGGGGTTGGAAGGACCCTGAAAGCTGTAGCTGTGCTGAGGCTGAGACTTGCTGCAGGCCGAGATGAGCTGGAAGCTTTGCCTTTTCCCCCAGATCCCTTTGGAAATGAAAGGGGAGAGAGGTGTTCTTCCATCTCATGCAGAGAACAAGAGAGGGAGTAATGTAACATGATCACCCTAACATCAGGTAGAAACCCTAAATCTCTGTATGGACTTGGATTCCTTCATTTGTTTGATTTTTAAACATTGAAGCAACTTTGCCGCAGTCACTTGTCTGTCCCCACAACAGTTAGTGGTGCCACTGAGCTGCCCTGGGACTGCTGTGGAGCTCGGTACAAGTCCCCTGCACAGCAGTTTAAGGTTAAAACCCTGCTCAGTGTATTGCTGAGTGTTGGAGCAGGGTTATAATTTTTCTGTTGCAGTGGAAATGGTCGTTGAAGAGGATTGAAAAAGGCTGTTCCCAAGCCAAATTAAAAACATTGTTCTGACCTTACTCAAGAAGCTGTATCTTCCCTCTCTTTCCTCCCCCTCACATTCCTGTCGTAGTAATCACTGATCTCTAACCTCAGCTTCATCTGCCACAGCTAACCACTTCAAAAATGCACTTTAAAAACCCCATACACCTCATTTTGCTGTACCTTAGTGCTTCCAGGGCAGAGTTGTCTTTGGAGGGGCGTGAGTCAGTGGCAGAGGTTTGGAATAGCATCGTGTCAGGGCACTGATGACTCCTCCGGGCCTGAGGTGGCCTAACCTGGCATGGGGAGTGTGGGGAGGTGTTTTGCTTCTCCTTTCTGTTTGCACATAAACAGATTTCAGCAGATGACACAGTCATCAGACTTCCTGAGCTAACACAAGGCTGCTGCAGACCATGGCCATTCTGGAGGCTGTCAGTGGAGTTTGTTTCCTAATTTGGTCACAGTGTGTTCAGGGCTGGCCTGCTTTCCTTTTTTCTTTTTTTTTTTTTCTTTTTCTTTTTAAAAGTACCCTCCTTTTCTCTCATTGTTATGGAGGGGAAGCTGTTTGTATCTGAGAACCTCCAGTTCCTCTCATTTCCTCTCCACAGAGGAAGTGATACTTGCAAGGCCCAAAAGACCTTGCAGTTCTGAAGCTGATCTTTCCAATTTTTTTCTTCCTTTGCCATTCTTCCATGATTTCATCTCAGTAAGCCTGCTGACTTTTTAGATGCTTTCTGGGTAGCCATCCAAAACCTTTGTGCTGGAGGACTTTGGAGTAATTCTCTTCAGTGTCACAGTGAGCTGTGCTGCAGTTAAATTATAGCATTGATAAGCTTGATATATTGAAATACGTATTTCAAGAGGGACTGACGTGTGTGATTTCAGTTAATGGGAAAGAGAATGTGTGTTAGTTTGTACATCATCACTCTCAAGAGGCCTGGTACCATACAGGAAGCTGTGAATGCCAAAAATCAGGAGAGAAGACCTTTCAGAGTTCAATTGTCTTACAAATCTTCCTTTAGAAGATCCCTGCTTCTCAGTGTTGGCCCAGAGTCAGCCCCAAACAAGCCACCTTCCTGGTGTGCAGGAGACACTTCAGCCCTTCAACTCTTCATGGCAGTTTTGATTCAGGCATAGGAACAGCCAAGGAATCACCACCAAACCTACAGGCTCCCTTATTGCTTCTGGTTCTATGCTGGATTTAGCAGAAAAAGGAGGAGAAAATAAAAGGAAAAGTTCCTAGGTAATGCAGTTGCAGCAGCTTTATTCAGTGTGATGGGGAGGATTGTGTGCCTTAGGTGGGGGTGAAGCTGTTGCTGTCAAGGGAACTGCTGGCAGTTGGAGAAGATTCCCTGGCCTTGGAAGCACAGGGAGATGCTGGGTTATCTATTCAAACCCAGCTCTATTTTAGGTTCATAGTACATGTCATAAACAGCTTCAGCAGAGCCTGGGGTGAAGGTGTGCCCAGAGCAGATGGATTAGTGGCATTAAAGGTTTGGCTGTAGATGGGCAGGTATGGGCTGGTCTCAGCAGAGCTCTCTGGAGAGAGGAAACCTCAGTGTGTGTCATGTTTGGGATCCCAGGTTACTGCTGACCTCTGGAACATGAGTAACGGGGAAATGGGAACACCAAGTGGTGAGGCAGCAGGTTTAGAGGGGCAAAGGGAAGGTGAAACACAAGTTTACTTCTAATTTAGTAAAAATCACCTCTGTGTGTCATTCTTATTTGCATATTATATTCTCATTAGCTATGACTGACTCACCCACCACTTCTACCTGAAAGGAATGATATGTTTTGAAGTGTACAGTTTATAATCTCAGTAGGCCAGCATTTCTCCTCCTCTTCTTCCCTCCCCTTCCTTTGCCCCCCAAAACTCATTCTCTTATTGCTTTTAACCTTCAAGCCTCTTTTCTCCTGCTCTCTCTGTTACTACTTTTGCATTATTAATGGACTGTAGCAATTCAGCCAGAACACTGACATTACTAATTACTACTTGTAGCAGAGGAATGGGGAGCAAGATAGAAACTGGGTCAGGAAATGTTGTGTCATAAAATGCTAGCATCAGAACTGGGAAGCAGAACTCTTTTTGTATGAGCAGGTTTGCATTGGAAATGCCTTGTTCATCCCAGAGCACACCTGTGCATCCTCTGCTTGTTTGCTGCATGCAGATGGGAAAAGCATCTCACACGTAGAGAAGGGTTAATGGACCAGCAGCAGAGAAATGGAGTGATGGGTCATGTTCTGCCTGGCAGCCCTTCAAGCATCACAAAATTCACATGCTCCTGGTTGCTGGCATTGTAGTAGGAAGCCCCTTCCCCTGTTGGTGTCAAAGGCTGAGGAAGCAAAGTGGCTGCGTTTATTTTTGCATTCAGCGAGCGCCTGTCACGCTCGGTGCGTTCAGATTGTCCTTGGTAGCACCAAGGGCATCCTGCAGCAGCAATCAGCTCACTCTGCTCCATGGGAGAGAATGTGGCTGCTATGAAACCAGAACGTTATTTTAGGGATGCAGCAATTAACCTGTGAATATTGGGCATGAGGAATTGCCTGCTTCTGGTTAATGGAGCTGTGCCTCTTCACTCAATTGGACAGAGCATCCGCTTGGGAATCTGGCATCCCTTGGAGGCCTTGTGTGAACAGTTGTGCTGTTGTGTTAGCTTTCCCCTTGAGAGGGGGCCACGTGTGAAATGGGAGTGTCATTGACTGTAAAATGTATCGACTCTTATGGTAAGTGACAGTCAGAGAAGGTCATCTCTAAATGCACACCCTCGTCTTTGAACAGTCAAAACAGCTAAAATGTATAGGTCAGCAGTAAAATACAAACCCAGAATTGATCAGTGTGTGCTGGCAGAGGACAAGTCCCTTTCCCAAAAACATGCTTACAAAGAAAAGAGACAAACTGAAGTTTGATTCCCTCCCAGAGCTGTAAGTTTAGTTGGTAGTGAGGAGAGCACACTCTGGGTGAAATGTCTGGCTCGAGGTGGCAGATTCTCAAGGAGTCTCTTGGAGACAAGAAAGGGACTGTGTGCGATTTCCCTCTCCATGCTGCTGGTCCCAGTGCCTGTGACTGCCTGTCCCTGCATCCCTTGGGAGCCCCTGTTTGGGGTGGATGTGGGGAAGCAGCCAGGGAGCTGGAGCTCAGTCCCTGGGATGGATGTGAGGAAGCACCCAGGGAGCTGGAGCTCAGTCCCTGGGATGGATGTGGGGAAGCACCCGAGGAGCTGGAGCTCAGTCCCTGGGATGGATGTGGGGAAGCACCCGAGGAGCTGGAGCTCAGTCCCTGGGATGGATGTGGGGAATACCCAGGGAGCTGGAGCGCAGTCCCTGGGATGGATGTGGGGAAGCAGCCAGGGAGCTGGAGCTCAGTCCCTGGGATGGATGTGGGGAAGCAGCCGGGGAACTGGAGCTGTCCCTGGGATGGATGTGGGGAAGCACCCGGGGAACTGGAGCTGTCCCTGGGATGGATGTGGGGAATACCCAGGGAGCTGGAGCTCAGTCCCTGGGATGGATGTGGGGAAGCACCCGAGGAGCTGGAGCTCAGTCCCTGGGATGGATGTGGGGAAGCAGCCAGGGAGCTGGAGCTCAGTCCCTGGGGTGGATGTGGGGAAGCAGCCAGGGAGCTGGAGCTCAGTCCCTGGGATGGATGTGGGGAAGCACCCAGGGAGCTGGAGCTCGGTCCCTGGGGTGGATGTGGGGAAGCACCCGAGGAGCTGGAGCGCAGTCCCAGGAACTTGAAGCTGCTCTGTGGCCATTCCCTGGGAAGGTGGGAGGCCAGCACAGGAGCAGCGTGACTCCCTCACAAGTCAGATGGTAACTCACACAAAGCCAGCTCGATATTTAGGCTGGGCAGACTTGACAATATCTCCTTTCAAAGATTATCCTTTAAACTGTCCTAGTCACACACCGCCTTTGGCGCCTGCCTGAGCCTTTTGTAAGGATGAGCAGTATTTAAAAGAGAGGCTGGCTGCTCTAATCTCCTCTCCATGGGCTGTAAAACCTATCCTGCTGTAGCTCACCAACTTTATTTCTCTCACTGTTTGTAATAAGTGTAGGGCTCTTAAATCCTGGCTCATGTTTTATCCATGGTGTTGGTGGGGCTGCCTGTTATCTTGAAGTGAGCCCAAAGCAGAGCTTTGCTGATGCATTTGAGGGAGAGCAGACATTCCCATGAAGTGGGAGCTGGTGATAGGCAGTAATTTCTACTGTATTTAATAAAGGCATTGTGGAGCTGGAGAGGTCTAGAGTTTACAGTCCCAGTGTACTTTTTTTTTTTAAAGGCAAGTACTGATTTGCCACTAAAACTGAGTGTTGTTGGTGAGGCAAATACTCTCTGTCCAAAATTTCATGTGCACGTATTTAATTAAAAGGCAAGAGGGTTAATGAAGCTTTGAGTGCATAAGGCCTCATTCCCTGAATTTAATTTTCTTTAATTGCTCCAGAGATTGAAATTCCCAGCTGTGGTTGTCCCCTAACATGTGAATTAAGGAACCGGAAAGGGACAATTTGATTTGTCTCATTCAGTGCCAGCTTCTTCCCCTTTGACTGAATTTTCATCTTTTTGGTTCAAAGGGAACTAGATAAAAATCCTTTCTTAAGTCAGTGTTTCAGCTTTGTGGTAGAATTGGCAAAGCTGTGACCTGCTGACACTTTGAACACTGCGAATGAGCTGAAAAACAGGGAGTGTTTGTGCAGATTGTGTGACTCTTCCCTAATGTATTTCAAGAGCAAATACAGCAAATAGAGAAGATCAAGAGCAAATACAGTTTTTATTCTTTTCGTTCCCCAATAGCTGCCATTGCATTCAGGATCAGTGGGGTTAAGTCAACTGAATTGCACAGCATAGCCCAAATCAAACCAGGCTTCATTAGTGTGCAGTTTCAAATTTAAAAAAAAATTTAAAGGGTGTTTTGGGGGTTTGTTACTTGTTTATAGGGGTGTCTGAATGGTGGTCTAAGCCCTCTGTGAGTGTCAGGGTCTTTTTGTGTGAGTTCATAGTCCAAGCTCTGTCAAAGGGCAGAAATCTAAAATGCAGCAAATTCATGGACTGGTGAGATGATCAGTGATGGGAAAAGCCAATCATGTTCCTGACTTTATTGTAGCAAAAGCTAATGGCCCTTGCTGAATGCCCTGTATGTGATGTGCTCTGCCTCTATTGTGACAGTTGCTGTTGGATATTCCAAGGCTGCTGGATGTTTTTGTGTCCTTATGGGCTTGTTAGCAGCTGTAGCCTTGACTGGGTGGTTAATAGTAAAGGAAGCTTCCAGCAGCAACAGAAGACATCGGGGGGTTAATTTAATGCACACCTAACACTGGAACAATACCAGCAACAAGCATTTGGGGTTTGCCTTTTGGGGGTCTTAGCTGTTAAAAATCCTTGGGAAAATAGGTAATAACATCCCCTTGATCTGGTGGAGACTTGCCCTAACCCTCCAGCACGTGGTACTGATAGATAAGCATCCCCTGCCTGGACAGGTTTTCAGAGCTGTCAGCTTTCCCAGGTGGCTGCTGGTAAGCTGTGGTGTGTATGTGGTACCTGGAGTGCTTTGAGGGGATTGTTTTGGATGAACGGTGCTTTGTTTTCAGGAAGGTGTCCAATCCCTTTCCTGTTGCTGTGGGAAGAACCACCCTGCAGGGACCCCTGTGGAGCTGGAGGGGTGCAAGGGTGGGTTTGGCACCCAGCAGCACCCTAGAGGTGCACGTTTGGAGAAGTGGCACAGAGGTGCCCTCCACGTGTGAGCTCTAACCTCCATTAACCATCCATTTCCACTGAATCTCTGCCTGACTCTGTAAAACCATTGGGCTTAAAAAAATTTAATCATCGTCTGACATTTTCATCCTTCCTTATTTCCAGTCAGCCTGCTCATCCTCAGCTGGGGTCAGCACAAATTCCCCTCTCCAACTTGCACTTCTGGCCTGGAGGAACGCACCTTCTTTGCTCCTACCCAACACCTCTCCCGTGCCTTGATGGTTGGAGTGACCTCTGCCCTGTTGAATAAGTAATGGCCAGGCTGGAGTGCTGGGGGTCAGGAGGTGCAGGGCCTGCCCCGTGCTCCTCCTGCCGTGGGCTGGGGGAGCAGAGGTGATGCTTTAAGTGGTCTCTGTGCTGCTGCCAGTGTAAACAGAGCAGATGTTTCCCCGAGCCAGGGGAGCATTAATGGAATGCATCGGCCCCGGCTGATGTAAAACATGGCAGCGAGTTTTGGGGATGAGGTCAGCGGGACTGAAAGCTGATGGGAGTTTAATGTGGAGGCTGCCTCTCCGAGCCGAGGGGTCAACTGAGAGAGCTGTGGCTAATGGAAACACAAGTACACTTGTCATAAATCAGTGCCAACATGCTGAACAGGCCTCGCTGCCGCTGCGTGCCACAGCCAGCAGCGGTTCTGGAACCACCCGTTGGCTCTTTGGTGGCTGTGTTCCTCACTGGCTGTCCTCGGTGGCAGAGTTTGATTTTAGAAGGGACAAAGAGGCTAAAATTGGAGGGTTTGGGGAAAGCTTTACCTCCATGTGCTGGGAAAGCCCTGCCTGCCTCACCTCCTTCACTCTGGTGTTCAGTGGGATCCAGTGGGATGGGATCCAGTAACTGCTGCATCCCATCCATGTGGGGAATGGCAGGAGGGCAGCCAGGATATTGTTGGATACCATTTTAAACAAGTTGTCCTCCTGGTCAGAGGAGATGGATCGTGTTTCTGCTGTGAGGTTGCTAGGAAGTCCTGAGGCATCCAGGAAAGCGTGGAGAGGCAGGAGGCAAAGCAGGCTTGGCACTGCTTAGAGATCATGTGTTTTTTTTAAAAACAAACAAGTCTTGTAAAAGTAAAGAGCAGTATTTTCCTAGACAATGAGAAATCAGTTTGCTCTCGGACCAAGCAGTGTGTTTCCCGTGAAGCTGGATGCTGTAATGTGCCATTTGCCAACGAGATAAGATGGTTGTATTTGTTCAGTGATTTATCCCCTGTGAAGCCAATCTGAAAGAATGCTTTATTGCTCTATTTATTTTTTCAAAAGGAGCTTCTTTGACCTCATTTTTTGTGTTGGGAGTATGCATGCCTTTAAGCTAAATCTCAAAGCCTGGTCAAAATTGGGGCCTGTCTTCAGGGTTGCAGCTTGAAACACAACATCCGAGATGCCATTCAGAAGCCGAGAGGTGAGCAGCTCTCCCCGAGGCTTTTTCTGATTGAAAACCTCATACACACCAACAAAGCCAGTCTGCAGCTTAAAGGGTTTGCCTTTTTTTTTCCCTTTCTGGGTCCTCCTTTAAGGGCAGAGGTTAAAACAAAACAGATGCTCTTGGATGGTGTCTCTGCTCCAAGAGGCAGTTGCTGTACGAGGCCTTGGCTCCTGGCACGTGAGGGGAGGACGCTCCCTCTGTTTGCGAGCGGATGTCAGGCTGAATAAAAAACCCCAATCTGAAAGAGCCAGTTGATCCCCCTGAGTGAGAAGTATCAGTGCTGTTATTGCATTACCTCCATCCCTAAGTTTGTGTGTGCAATTATCCATGTAAGTAAAAGCTGAAAGTGCCTCCTTACAGCACGTTCTCCCCAAACAAGGGAAAGGATCGCAGCTATTGGAGTGGGCTGCGGAGAGAGGGATGGATTTTTCAGGTAGCTGGAAGCTCTGCCAGGTTGGGTGTTTGCTGGTAGCCTGCTACTATATTTAGTTTTTCTTGGCCTACCAGAGTGAGTGCATTGAACCTTTCTAGATATGGAGATAGGCACAGCACCAGCCAGCCCTGAACATGGCTTGCCAGCTCCTGAGCTTTATTTGTTGTTTGGAGCCCTGGTCCTCACTGTTCCGTGTCTGGAGTAGAGGATAATAAGATGAGGTTCTGTGAACAAGAGTTGGTTTTGTAGCTGTTCTGTCTACAGGTGAAAACTGGGGTGTTTAACCCCTTGTTTGGAGGGTTTTGTTCTCCTCTAGCTTTAACCCTTTGTGGTGTGTTTCAGGTGTGCAGAGTGAAGAACAGGTGCTTTGTAGGAGTCAGCTGCCTTTTCCAGTTTTATACCACAAACAAGCATGTAGATACATTCAGACACAGATTTCTTATACTCTGAGATCCCTGTCTTGAATAATTTCGACCTACCCATGTAATTAAATGAAATGTTTTCTTCTGCCTGGAACTTTATTCTGGTTGCAGCTGTTGTACAAGCTATAGATTTCTAGACTTGTCAGAAAACCATGACTTCAGACCACTGGGATTTGGGTGGGTGGGTGAAAGTGCTAACAGATTAATGAGTCTTACTTAGCATCTCCATCTGCCAGACTAAACTGTGTTCTGCACAGGAGACTTAACACAGCTGGTTTGAGCTGGTCTCTGAAAGCAGAGCACCCTTTACCTAGTCCAGGCTGACCCCTGATCTGAAAAAACAAGCACTGATTGTTCAAAAGGCAGTGTCTTGTGTATAATTGTATTTGCCCAGAGAAGCTGTGGCTGCCACATCCCTGGAAGTGTCCAAAGCCAGGTTGGATGGGGCTTGGAGCAACCTGGTCTGGTGGAAGGTGTCCCTGCCCATGGCAGGGGTGGAACAAAATGAGCTTTAAAGTCCTTTCCAACCCAAACCATCCTGTGATCTGTTTGCTTTCTTTTTCCTGATCCAAACACTGTGCTGAACTCAAGGTGTGCAAATGAGGAAAAGCAGTGAAAAATGCAGGGAATTCCCTAAGGATCAGGTAGAAGCCCTGTCTCCTCACCAACCACATGGAACTCTCACATGTTGCTGTGACACTTGCAATGGCTTTCCTTGTGCTTTACCTCCATAAGGAGATAAATGAAAACGTGTGGTGTGCAGCAGGTCTGTCCATGCCAGCGAGGGTGACTCGTGGCAGAGGGCAGTGCTGGGAACAGCCCTGTGTGTGGCTGGGCTCTCACACTGCAGTTGGCTCCAATCTCCAGCACTGTGAGGGGCAGCCTCGAGGTCCAGCTGTGAGCAGGAATGAGATGGCCTGATGAGGCGAGAGCTGCTGTGCATTAGCTGTAGCTGTTGGCTTTTCTGCTCCCTCCTGTGAGCTCTGGAAGTTAAATGGCAATGAAGTGGCTGCTGAATAAGAGGCATGTTACGCCTCGCCTGCATCCGTTTATAGGTGGCAAGTTGCCATGGCTAAGACACCAATCGATTGTTATTCTGAAAGCCAGGGTTATTATTCAGCTTTTTTGAAGAGAAATGGGATATCTGCCATCTCCAGTGCCCAGGAAGTATCTGCAAAAGTGAGCGTTGGTGGTGTGGGTGCTGTGTGTGCCTGCACATACACACTCTTCTGCTGTTCCTGGACACCCATTTTCTGATTTTTTCCTTGTCTGTGAGACTGGATAAACAGCCCTGACTCTGAGGAGCCCAGAGGCACTGGGGAGCTCCAGGGTGTGGGGGAAAGGCTGGCCTGGCTGATTGGGCTATGTAAAACTAAAAGGCATTTACTCAGCTCATTGGGTGGACTGTTCCTGTGTGTAATGAATTGTGCAACTGCACAGCCATACCAAAGCAGCCTGAGGTCCTCTGACTTGTCTCCCACACGGAATTATTACAGCTGCTTGTCAGGAAGATGCAAAATTCCCGTGATCTGTTTGCATGAGTTACTCCAGATTGCAGTATCAGCAAACCTTCTCACCATTTTCTGGGGGCCTGATGATGTTCTGTCCCAAAAATTTGGAGTGGATGCTTCCTCTGAAGTACCTCATCACTGTGGAAAAGTGAAAGCAAGCAATGGCATTTACTGGGAAAGCTGTTGTGGTCCTTGGACTTGCATGTTGGGGCATTTGGAGTCAGAGGAAGATAATATTTTCTTTATATTATGGTGTTAGTGACCCCAAAGGTTTTGTTCTTAGACAAGAGTGACAGGAAGGTAGAAGACCCTTTAGAAAAAATTTAAAATTACTCTGCAGTCTAGAAATCTGCCTTACAGTAAGATGTTAGATCTCAGTCTTTAAGGAGAAATGTTGAGATCACTTGATGAGTCTGTCAGGGTACACCTCCAGAGATATGTGTAACATTTTAAATGTAACAGATAATGAGAAGATAGTATTAAAAGGCAAAGCTGGCTGCAAACCCGTGCTTTGAGTCATCTTGGAGCTTTTGGATCAAGTTGGATATCCTGATTGAGGAGGGGGGAGGGGGAGACTTTAGACATAGTTGTAAATGGAATGAAGGGAATAGATGCTTTTATAGGACACCCTATTTAATGGTCACTTTGGCTCATTCTGGGCTGGAGTCTATTGCTGTAACATCATTACAGTGTGCAGCCCTGCATTTCAAGCTGTGATGCAGCTAGATTGGCCAGGCTGAGCCAGCCTAGGTGTGAACACGTGGCTGACTGACAGCCAGAGCCAAGGACTGCAGGGAATGGGAGCCTGGATTCAGTGGGTAACGCTCTGCTGGGGCTCCTGTGGTGTGTTAATTAGTGCTGCCAGGGGAGAGACAGCCTCAGCATGTGTGATTGAAAGGCCACAGTGCAAATTCAGAGAAAAATTTCTAGAGAGCTGTTGGCTCAAGTACCACTGGTGGTGCAGACTGTCCCTGGCCCACAGAGAGCAGCGAGGAGCAGCATTGCTGCCCTGTCCATAAGGTGCTTCCTCCCTGCCCTCCAAACAGCAAGGTTTGCATGGGCTTGTGCTGACACTGCACTAAGCAGCATTTTGATATTCAGGAGCAGGAGATCTGTGTGAAAAGGGCTGTAGGTCATCACTGCATCCTAACCTCTGCTTTTGGCCTGAACTCTGCAAAACAGCCTTTGTTTTGGCACAGTGCTTTTTTACATGGCTGTTGTTCAGGGTGAGGGTAGTTGTTTGTGTGTGTGTACTGAGAGAAAGGTCATGCTATAAACCAGAGCCCTGATTTCTGCTGCTGGACCAATGCATGTGGATGTGGCTGTGTGGGGAGATCCTGCTCTGGGTTATTCTCTGCTCATTCCTGTTTGTGATTCTCCTCTTAGTGCTGAATACAGATGTTTATTTATATATTTACAAAAGGCTGGTCTGGAAATAAACTTCTCTTTGCAACACTCCACCTCCCACTTCATATTTTAAGAGTCTTTGTTCTCTCATAGTAATTTTCCAAGTGGATTAGTGCAGGTCACCGAGGCATCCACATCAGTGAAATACAGCGAGATGTTGCTGTCATCTCCCAAAACACTCCAGCACTCACCCCATTGCTTATCAATCCTCACTCCAGTAATCCTAATAGCTATGTCAGAGCAAGATTAACAGAAAATCCAGGCAAATATTTATGGTTCCCTTCAAGGTATGTATTAATCAGTGAATGTGGAGTAAATGCTTTATGAGGAGAGCTTGGAAACCTTGCTCATGTGGGCTGAGGAGGGATTCTGCCAGGATGGGTAAGCTGCTGCCAGCTTGGGGAAGAGGTGTGGGACAGAGTGCAGGGGGGGATGCAGGATTCCTAAGTGGAATGGGGAGAGGAGCAGCTACAAAGGAAAAAGGGAGGATAAGGAGCTGTGTTTGTTCTCCTTGGTGCTGTAGCAGCATCATATGGCAGCTCAGCAGTGAAAGAAAGGAGGAGAAATATAAAGACAAAGCAGAGGAGGAGCAGCTTGAGGCTGGAAGAAAGAAGCAGAAGAACCATGCAGCAGGGTGGCATTTGGGAAATGCCTGGGGAAGCAGCACTGGTTGGGAGCTTTAACCATGCTGAAGACTGGATCCCTTTTGTCTGTGAGGCTGTGCAGGTTTATGGAGTGACATGAGAGGCCTGATGAGCTACAGCTCCTTCCCCCAGGGTACAAGTAGTCCCAGGAGGATTGGGTGCCTGACTCCAGCCTCATAATGGTGAGGATACTTTCCCATTTTAAAATGTCTTATAAAAATATCTAAACTAAGATTTTAATAGAGACCATGTCAATGCTGACCAGAACCGTAGGATAATCTAGTGAGGAGCGTCGTGGGTGCTGCAGTTCAAGTAAAGACAGACAGAGACCAGTCCCTAAAGGAGAGAGATGGAAAAGAGAAGGAAACTTGTATGGCTGGAACTTTGAACTCTGGGAGATATTTTTACTGTCCTTAGTATGCTATAGTCAAAGAAAGCTCTGTGCTTGGCAAGGCTGTGATGATCATTAATGCTTTTAAGTATTGCTTCCTCTTTTCCAGAGGGGAAAAAGAGCAGGATTCCTTACGGTTTGTGCGAGTTTGGGGGCTGTTTTGTTCTGGCTCAGCTGCAGAGCTGTGACACCAGAGGGAGTAGGTGAGCCTCGAATAGCTGCTTTCAACAAAAACCAGCAGCAAATAATCACAGCCTTTGCAAGAGGTAAATTAAAACCATCTCCAGCCTGGGAAACATGCACAGCTCAGCATCTTTTCTCCATAAATATTTCCCTGCTGTTGGATCTCTGTAACCCCTTCAGAGCCCAGCAGCTCTGCTCTTCCCAGCTTTAGGCGAGCCCCTCCTTGCCGTGTGCTCGCTGAGTGGATGCTGGGCAGGGATTTTGGAACTGAGCTCTATGGATCTGTTGGAACTTACTGGCTTGGAGAAGTCAAGAAAGGGTGGGTATGAAACCAGTCTGGCCTTCCTGTGTGGCACTGGGTAGCCTGACATTCCTATGGAGCAGTTGTTAGCACTGGAGCAGTTGAGTTGGTCGTTTCCTTGTGTGTTTCTATTGCTAAAGCAGCACTTCAGCTCTGGAAGAGGTTGGTATCAGTGTCTTCTGTTTCCCTGTAAACATGAGGATTGCCCAGTCTTTACACACCCAACAGGAGCACTCCAGGAGTTGGAAGTGTGGGGTTTCAGCATTCATGTGTTCTTTCCCACCCTGTCTCAGTGGCACTGCATCCTTGCCCACACTGTGAGGCGTCCGTGGAGCTCTGCTGAGAGTGAGCTGCCATAAGAGGGCTCCAGAGCCCTGCTCATGACTCTGTTCTTTTGTGGAGTGATCTTCCCCTTTTTCTTTATCAGCATGTCCAAGCTGCCTTAGCAAAACCCTTACACTTGCTCTAAATATTACTTGTTTTTATTGCACTGCTCAGACTGGTTATGAACCTGGGTTTTTTCTTTTTAACCAGCACAGCAAAAATGTGCATGCTCCAAAGAAGCCTTGAGTAAAGGTTATTTCTTTGAACAGAGGAAATTTGACTTAGTAAGACTCCCTTTTTCTGGTAGAACCATAACCCCATAGCAAGAGCTGTGTCAGTCCAGCTGCAGGGAGAGCAGCCCACGTTGTGGGGTTCATCTGTATGCAGAGTGCTGCCTGCCCGTCTGCTAATGAGCACAATGAGCCTGGGGATGGGCTCTGGGCAGGGGAGGGAGTCCTGTTGCCATGACAATACAAATTGCAATGGATGACTCTTCAGATAAAAGCATCACGTTTTTAAAGGAGAAAAAAAATAGTGTGAAACAATAGCAGAAAGATGGTGTGAGAAAAAAATAGTGTTAAATAATAGCAGAAAGACATGGTGTGAGTTCTAGCTTTGAGATGCAGCTTGAGAGAAGAACATGGGGCTGCAGGTGCTAATTCTGGAAATGCTCTTCCCCTTGGGGTGTGGAGGAGCATTAAGAAGATCAGGCAGGAGCCAGGCCTCCTATGAATGAGTGTCCAGCAAGTTTCCCGTGCAAATATTTGGACGTGCAGCAATGAGTTCCAGTCACAGCTGAGTGTGACTGCACCAGGGGAGGCTCTGGGGCTGTGCAGTGATAGCCTGGCTGCCAGTGAGGGTCCAGCTGCCACTCTGGCGTGGGCAGGCACAGTGCAGGTGGACAACTGTCCGGATTTCTGTTGTGCCTCAAGCAGATTCCTCTGTGTTACCACTCTCTGGAGCACAGTCAATGTCCCCTGGAAGCCAGAGGCAGTAAGGATGTATTTTCAGGAAATAAAAAGTCCAACAGGCTAGTCTTGCTGTAGGGGCTTTTTAGAAATCTCCCTGCTGATCCTGTTTAGGTGGAACATTTCTAATCCTGCTGAGAAGCCATGTCAGAGACTGGTTTTGTTTTCAGTCATGGCCAGTGTAGGATCTGTTTCTACTTTGAACTGGCACCTTTTTAACACAGACTCCAAAGACCACAGTAAAATGGGCTTTTTTTAACTGTCATTCTCTCAAAACTTCACAAGGTGAAACTAAACTTACCCAGTTGCCTGTAATTCAAGATGTGTTATGATTCCACTGGTGTCGCAGGCAGTTGTGCTGAGCACAAATAGACATTCCAAGGAAGGATGGGATAATTAGAAGCAATCCAGTGATTCTTGTGACTGTATAAAAATAACCAGACTTTTTAAAGGATGAGTTATTTTTAGGAGCCTCGTGTCAAAAAGGGCTTGTGGGGTTGTACATTCAAAAACAGTAAAATCAGATGTTGGACCTGCTTTTTTCTGTGTTGGTTTTATTTCCCCTCCAAGATCTGTGCTGAGGGTCTTGCTTTATAAAATAAATTGGCATTGGAAGTTGTTGGGGTGAGTAACAGAGGCCAGTAGTTTGCTGGCAAGGGAACATCAGTGTCAGGTTTAGCAGTGGGACTGGCCAAACAGTAGGTAGTGAAGATTAGATTTAATAAGACTGTTTTAGACAATACACCCAAAGAAAGCTTGCAGCCTGGAGCTGTGATGCCTCCCTGACCTGTATTTATTCTGGTGGTTTATTGTGCCTTGGGGAGGGGGACTTTTTTCTGTAACAAGACTCAGCTGTAAGCCAGGGTGTTGTTCAAGCTTCTCCTGAAAAGCTGCTCGTCCAAGCAAGAGGTTCTAGGTTGGTGGCCAAAACCAGAGAGTGAAGCTTTTGTGTGTTTTCTGTTATGGCATATCCTCTTTGTGCTCCTGGGAAGTCAAGCAATAGTGTTTATACATTAAAAAAAGGAGAGGGGGTTGAGGGTCTCAGTAGCTGCTCACTCTGGCTGCTGGGCAGCATCCAACCCACCACACCAAACCCTTTCATAAAGGTACTGGGATTGTAGGATGTGCTGTCAAAGGTTCATCTTATGTACCTGAACATGGATAAATGAAATTAAAGGTAAATACTGGCAGTGGTCTTGGGTACTCTACTGGTGGGACTTTCTCTGGAGATCAGTGGGAGCCTTTCAGGAGATGCCCAGAGTGAAGCAGCTTGTCCCGAGGTGTGGTGTGGGACAGAGCAGTATTTCCTTTGGTGTGAAAGGGAAGGAGACGGATATTTAGTGTGGTTTGGTTCCCATCTGGCTGGAACTCCTCTGGGTTGAGAGGCTGGTGCTGGGGAGGGGAGCTGCACCAGTCATGGATGTGGAACCACTGTAAGGAAGAAACTTGGAGCCACTGCAACTGTAAAGCACTGATGCTTCAGATTTCCCTAAAATTATAAAGCTCCAACGATGCAGTTTCCTCAATAGTAACAACCTCCCCCCAGAAAAACTACAATAAATGATGCCTTGGGATTTTAACAAGCCCTGCAAGCATTGTACTGACTTTTCTCTCCACACACCATTGTGCTCTAAAGACCTGACACCCAGGTTAACTTTTACCTCTGGGCTCATAATCAGTTTTGTGCTTTCCACCCAAATCTGCTGCATTGTTTTATGTGATTCTGAAAGTGAAACAAAAATGAAGTTGTCCTGTCAGCTTTTGTTGTTGATGTGTCTGAAGTGCAAGATCCAGAGTGCTGCTGGCATGCGATTTTTTGTGCAGTAACATTTCACCTTCATCTTTGTGTTGAGTGAATGTAAGTGTGGCTGTGGTTAGTGGTGTAAAGGTAAAAGAATGCTTTTTCATTTAAAAAAAAGGCAAAGTTAATGTTCCTGAATAAAATAACTTCTGACTCCTCTTATTTTTGGCTTGAGCATGCCCATATTTGAGGTCAGGAATTCAGAATAATGTCTGATGGAAGAAACGTAAGGGTTTGTTAAGCAAACATAAACATGCCACAGCTAAAAGGCCAAATGCATTCCTGATGTAAATGAAATTTTCAGCTTGTTAAGCACTGTTTTCCAGCAGATGCATCAGTGGGATTGTCTGAAAGGAGCATATTGGGTCACCAAGGAACAGGGTGCGTCCTGCAGAGGCTCTCGACCGCGCACAGGGGCCTGGGGCAGAGCTCCCCAATCTGCCTGTTTGCTGCTGCTTTTTTTCTTTCCCTTCCCTTTTGTCTTCCTTCAAAAGGAGACATCTGTGCTGCTGCACTGTCTGCTGTGGGTGCCCACGTGCAGCGCTGACGGAAGCGGCAGAAAAGCCCTTTAATCCTTATAAGGGGCACGGCAGTGGCCTCTGGTGTTTCCGCAGTTTTTAGGAAGTCACTGAAGTTCCTCTTGGTTGACTCCCCTCTGCAGAAATGTGACAGATGGGTCTTTGCCTTTTATGGCCAATAACCCTGGTTTCCCTTTGCAATAAAATCCTGGGTCAGAAGTGGAAGCCAGAAGTCGGGCAGGAGGAAGGGGCTGGTCTTACCAGATCCCAGTGGGTGGGGATGGCATTTGCGACATAGTAAATTCTGGGCTAAAATAAACCAAGTTACAACATCGACCTGGAGGTGACGGGTTTGTTTGTTTGAAGGGTGCCATAGATTATTCAATCTTGTTGCTTAAGATGGCAATTAGGAATTGTGACTCTGCTTAATTTCATGGGGAGAGGTTTATCTGGTCCAAACCCAAGATGGTTTTTGGTGTCTGATTGAGTTTAGATAATGCTGATTGAGTCTAGATAAGCATAGCAGAACAATACCCACTTCTTTTTTTACAATCTCCTTTACACCAAGTGAAATATCTTGGTTTCTTATGGATGTCTCAGAATAGTTTTCTTCCTGAACCCTAAAGAGCCATTTTCTGCCCCAGTTAATGTGGCGCCTGCCTGACACTTGGCACTGGTGTCACTCATTAGCTGAGAACAGGTAATGTCCCTCTGGGTGGTAATTGCTGATGGCTTGGAAAGCCAAAAGCCAGCTTTGTCAGCCAATAATGCCTTTTACAAATCATCTTTGGATGAAAATGGTTTGATGAATTTGAACCTTAAAAGTATTTTTCTAATAAAGTCAATCTCCTCTTTCTTGCTACAAAGTGCTTCATATCCTGTTTCAGGGGGTTAATGCAAATGGCTCATTTGGCACTCAGTTAAACGTTTTTAAGTGGTACAGCTCGTGTTTCTTCCATGCAAAACCTACTGGCTGACACTTTAGTTTTGGTTCTTGTGTGGCACTTGAGCTCTGAAATTAGGGACAAAAAAGAGAGTAACTGGTTAGGGGAGTCTCCGGTGATGCTCCCAGCACTGTTTCGTTCCAGCCACCCCTCACTAAATCACTGTGTCCAGTTGCAGGGGTACAGCTGGGACTTCTCTTTTGGACAAAGGTGTTTCCATTCCTTGGTGGCTGACTTTGGGAAGGGCAGCAGGGTTTGCTGACATGGAAAGCCTCTTCCCCAGGGTTACTAACTGGTCAGTAGAAGCTAAACACTACCCCACATGCTGGGGAACCACTTTGGAAGTGGTTTTCAGTAGCATCCGCACATTCTTCAACTCTGTTTTAACGATGGTGTGTTTGTGATCACACTTTTTTCTTTTTTCCTTCCTCTCCTTGTCTTTACAATAGACATCCTGGGAAAAATGAGAACAGGATCTGGAAGTTGCTGTGGGGCTGGGGAAATGGCTGAAACCGGTCTGTGTCTAAATATTTCACTTGTGGTGCCAAAATGTTAATTTAATCTTTGGGTATCCCTGCCTCTGCGTTTTTGTCTGTGGCTTGTACCCCTGTGAGGGTGCTGTACTTAATCCTTTCAGAGGAGCTGCATGTACAGCATAATTTAATAATCCCACAACAGCAGTTCTGATCCTTACCCACCTCCAGCCATGCCAGAGCTCTCTGTACTTGCAGTTCTTGTATTTTTTTTCTTACTGTATGGGTGTAGGAGGAGGGAGATGGTCTGTGTGTAGTAAAGGTGACCAGTGGACCCCCATCCTGCAACAAGAGCACCATTCCTCCATGGCCCAGGGTGTTAGGATGGCTTTCCTTCTCCTGAACCAGCCAGGATTCTCCCTCACTACTGAACTGACATCAGTGATACCACATGAAATATTCCAGTTTGTTTTGCCATTATAGCTGGGTCCTGGCAGAAATGACTGTTGCTACTTGGGAACAAGCACTGGGTCTCAGATTCCTGGAGATGAGGTGACTTGTGCTTTTAGGAGGTTTTGGGGGTTTTTCTGCTTTTTGATTCTACAGGCTTGCAACATCTCTGGTTTGCAGACAAGTCATGCCATGCAAATCGTTGAACAGCGTGCTTGATTAAACTCGTGTGCCCGTGCAGGGGGAGAGGGGAACCGGTCTTGCTGTTTGTGAGCAGGGCAGAAAGGGAACTCTGCACTTGGGGATTTCACAACACCAAGGTTGCAGGCTGCTCTTCCCCTCTCACTCCTGTTGTGATGGGCTGTGTCCTGCACAACTCTGGGACCTCACAAACCTCGCAGGGGTTGCAGGAGTTGCTCCTGGTCTCGTTTTCCCGGCCTCCTGCCTGGTCTCACGCGGAACTGAGCTTGTCTTGCTGCATTACCAGCTGCTGGTCAGAGCTGCTGCAGGTGCACAGGCTCCCTTTGGAGTTGCTAACTCAGCTTAGCTTCAACGTCTGCAGAGCTGAGATGGTTTTTCTCTTACTCCAAAGCCTTTCCAAGCCCCACGTTTTTTTCTGTGACTTAATAAAAAAGCGAATTGAAAGGGATTATATGACTTAACTGAAAATTAAATTGCAGGTTAAACAATTTTTCTACTCAGAAGACAGAATGTGTCCTGAATTACCCTCGTTTGGCAGGACATTGCAGCACTGCTCCATTAACCTGTGCCCCCACAGGAGTTAAGGCAGCTGATCGTCTTTGGGCAAGATTAGGCTGGTCTGGGGGTCAGCAGCCACTTGGCTCAATGGCCTTGGGTTGCTCTCTCCCCTCTGCCCCCTGCAGCCTTGGGAAAGCACTTTGCATCATGCAGGGCCAAACAGCCTTAGCAGGACTTTAAAAACCACCCACAAATTGCAGTTTTGAGGGGTTTTTGCCACTTCAGCATCAAAAAGAAACCCAGGCCTGGCTGGTGGGTGCTTTAGGTACAGGAGGGAATGGATATGTCACATGGAGGCTCTGGAAGATGAATCAGTAAGTTGCCAGCACATCTATTTCCCTGATTCGTTTTCAGCTTTCTTTTGGTCTATACTCATCTGCTTGATATATTTTATTGTCATTATTGTTCTAGTTATTCAGATACCTGTTCAAAATAATGACTTTGGTGGTTCAGGAGGAAATCCAGTGCATATCTGTACTGGAGCTTCAGGTGTGAACTCTTTCACCACACAGCATTTTTCGGTGGTTTTGGCTTTTTTTAGAAGTTCAGCAGGCTGCTGTGGGGCCCTGGGCTCTGGTTTCTCCACTGCCTTGGTTTATCTCAGCGAGTGAGCCTCAGGTGACTCAGTGTCACATTGGTGGTGAAGGTGGAAGATGGAGACTGGCAGTTCACAGGGCCATTTTCATTGCTCTGTGGTAAATACTGGTGCTATAAATATTGTAGTTGCAGGGCTGCCTGCTGTGTGGTTCAGGGGTGCAAATGTGTCCTGTCTGCACAGAGCTCATGTGGGGAGCAGTAGGTAAGAAGTAACCCTGAACCACATGGGCATTACAGCAATAAATCATGTGAATTCCTGAGTTTTCCAGGAGGTCAGATATCCCTTTGCTTTCTATTTTCTTGATCCCTGCTGGTTCCCCAACATTTTTTAATTGATTTTTGTTTTACTCTGGCCTGTTCAGAGCTAGGAACACCTTACTTTGGGGGTTTCCCCTTGTTTCGGTTTAATTTCCCTGGCAACACAAGCTGTGCTTGGCCAGTGTGAGGGTGGATTTGTACCCAGACCAAAACTATTCACCAGTATCAGTTCACCTTTCCCCATCCCTTGCTGTGTAGTGATAACCTGGAGTGTGAACTTCTGTTTAGGTAGATTCTGAAGCTAAAAAAGCTCTAAATTGAAAACAAAGTGTGTTAATGCTGCTAAATTACCATCAAAATTGCCATATTGCAGAGACTCCTTAAAAGTGGTTGTAGGTGTGTTACATAAACCTGGGTCTCTGTGCAACTCTTGATGGAGTAGAGGACATCTCTAACAGTTCCTCGTGCTGATCCTCTTGTGATACAGCAAGATCTGGAAGATTGTAGGGGCAGAGACAACCATGAAAAAAACAGGACAGGTCTGGAAGAGGCTTTCTCCAGCTCCTGCCACCCAGTGCCCTGGGTTGTGGTTTGTGTCTGGGACGAGATGATGGGGGAATTTGTTTATCGTGTGGTGGTGTAAGAGGGAAGTCTCAAAATTACCTTCAGTAATTGTTCCTCCTCTCAGTCTCACAATGCATCGTTAGCAGGTACCTCTGCAAACAAGATATCTTGCTTTTCTGAGCCTTAACCTTCTTGGCACCCTTGTGTGCAACCCCTGGAGTGACCTTCCGGAGTTATCCTTTAGAAATCAAGCTGCTTGTCTCGAAATCTAAATCTGTTCCTCTCCCAAGGTCTCTATTGTTTCCACCAGTTCCACAGTTAGATTTCATCACTTAATGTTCCAGCAATTGGAAGCAGCATCCCTTTTTCTGTGAGATTGTGCAGAAGATTACATGGATAACCTCCTGGATCTCCTCTGCTGAATGGATTTGGGAATGTGCACGGGGGGGAGAGCAGGAGGGGCAGCTGCTGAGGCTTTGAACTCCTCTGCTGGTATTTAATTATTTACCTTGGCTGGGAAGGCAATAGCTGTTATCTGCAATCAGCCCAACAGATCTCAAAGCTGTGCTTGACAACTACAGATGTGTTTCCAGTAGCGTGTGCTGAGTTTCTCTTAACTTTTTCCCCGGGAAGGAGCAATATGACCTCAGGTACAGTGATTTAGCCAACATCTCCAGTGGGAGGTCCCAGGCTACATTTAATCTGCCTTTATAAAGTGGCCAAGCAATGGTTTTCTCTACCTGCACTTCAGGTGGGCTCAGGTTGGTGGGTGACCACCTCTGGGTATGTCACAATCCACCCTGGCTGTATCCAGACTTCCCAGTGTGCTGAACTGGAGGGATGTTGTGTGTGATACCAGCCTGCTCAGGGTTGGGGAGCAGCTTTGGAAAAGTAACATGATTTTTTCTCATAAGCTTATCCTTGTGAGAAACACTTGTTCCTCAGCTCAGGGCTAGGGATCCTGGTGTGATGGATGTGTGATGCAAAGACTCCAGTGCTCTTTTCTGCAGCCAACCTGCTGCCTGCATCTTTTGATGTATTTCTCATACCCCTGGAGCCTTAGAGAAGGTAGCTTTGAAACAAACATACTTCTTTATAAACATCTCAGATAATGAAAAAACCCCTAGTTTTGTACAAGTCCAAATTAAATATAATCTTTCTCAGTGAAAGAGCTGTTTCTCATTCTCTGGTTACCCTGAGTGTGAGATCAAGGAGCAATCTCTTGTGCTAGTGCTGTTTCCACCTCTGGCCAGCCACAGGGTCATACTGATGCTGAGCAGCACTTTTTGTGTGAAGCTGCAGATATTTTTGCTCCATAGGTCTCTAACCACTTCACCCAAACCAGCAGCTGGTCTGGCCTTTTAAAGTCGAGCTCTGGGAGGGAAAAGCTTGCTGTGGTTTGCTCTGTGTGTTTCAGAAAGTTCTGAATTACAGATACAAGATAGTTCTACTGACTTGGGCAAGAGGTGGGAGTTACCACATGTTTCTGGTTCTGGGATTCTAACACAGATGACCCAAACTTTTGTAGGAACCAGCTTGCTGACACTTTTCTGGGAGGAAAAGAGCACACAGTATCTCCAGTGTCTTAGAGATGGTGGGGGAGTACAGTATGCTCAATGTAATAAGAAGAGGCAGAACAGGAGGCATTGGTTTGGGTCATCATTTTTTGTAATGGGGTTTAATATATATATAAAAGCTTAAACCAACCTTCTTAAAGGTTGAACTCGGTGGAGGTCTTTTCCAACCTTAATGATTCTGTGATTCTATTTTATGGTTCTTGGTGGGTGTTAGATATAAATGCATATTTTCCTTACCCAGCTCTTAACTCTCCCTCCTAGGTCTCTATTTTTACACCCCAGCACATCCTTACAGCCTGGTCCAAGCTTGTGCCTTTGCTTTACTTCTCCCTGCAGCCTCTCCCCTGGCAGAAGGCCTCATGGCCGTGCTCAGGAGAGGAACTCTCCGTTTTTGCCAGGTTTCCCTTCCTGCTGCCGTGGCTGCCGTGTGAGCGGCCGCCGCTGAGCGGCAGCGCTGCCTGGGGAACAGCTGTGCTCCCGGGGGAGCTCCAAACCCACCCAGCACCCTCTTCCCAGCCCTTGCTCTTTGTTCCATTGCTCATCCCAGGCATGCTGTTCATTTCTCCCCACTTGCCTGGATTTTGTGTGTTTGGGGTTGGTACCTGCTGCCTGTCACACCCGTTGTGTGCGGCTCCAGGACCGGAATATTGCCACAGCAGTTTGTGCTGAAGGAGCTCTCTCTGCACCGGGCAGTCAGGGAGCTGTGGAGTTGGGGTCCCACCTCCCCTTGGCTGGGGGTTTGTACATCTCTAAAGAGGGGTCTCTCACCCAAATGGATTGTCTTGGGTGGATTATAGCCTCTTTACCCCAGCTTAACAAATAGGAAGTCCCAGAAACGGCCCTGAAGGAGTGTGTTCATGAGAGCTTATCCATGCTTAAAGGTTGTATTCATTTAGCTACTTCTGCATCCATTTTTAGTTAAGGTTGGTGCAGCTTTATGGACAGTGAGACTCTGTGGGGAGGAAGACCCTGTGGTTCTTTGTTTTCCCATTAACTCGTCTGGTTGGGAATTGCAGCTCTTTAATTAAAGCAGCTCAGTACGGACTGGCCCTGAGGTGCTGTTTTAAGGTGCTTGCACTCACATCTGCTTTTGGGTAAAACTCTGCCTGTTTGGGGTCAGCCTGTGCTATTGTGTGTCCAAGAGCAGGAGGAAGCAGCCAATCAATCACTGGAGCTCCATCCCAGGAGCTGCTTTACCTCCCTCCCAGCCACCCTCCCCACGTGTGCCACGGGCAGGGACGGCTGCAGCCTGCACCTCGCCCTTCCTGGGGGCTGCAGGGAGTGCAGCAGCACCAGGATTTAATTACCCAGCATATGGAGAGCTGAGGGAAGCGCCGGAGCCACCACCGGGAGCAGGGGGCGGTGACACAGCCGGGGCCCTCGCCTGTTGTTGTTCAAGGGGAGCTTCCCCCACCCTCTGCATTTTGCTCAGTCAGTGAATGGCTCCGTGGAAAGTCCTACAGCACAGGCAGGCGGGAATGCCGTGGGCAGGGTGGGCTGGGAGCCGTGAGCATCATCTGATGTTTTTGTCCATGTGGCATTTGTTTAGGTTGCAATCAGGAAAACTGATTTGTTACATTGCCAGCAGTGCATACAGCACTGACTGCGGCCAAGAGGATGTGGAGACTGGCAGGGAAAAGTTGATTACTTGGGATTTTTGCCCCCCTGATGAGTGGGATGGACTTTGGAGAGTTATTTTTAGTTGATGATAGAGTGGGAAAAGAAGTTTAGGCTGTGTTTAAAACTGTAGCACCCATTGGAAGCACCAGCAGAAGTGCTGAGGAAAATGGTAAGTTCACATAAAACGCTCCTTGCCGCCTTCATTAGGTGCTGGGACAATTAACAAGGATGTTGAAGGGTTGTGCTGCCCAAACTAAGAGCAGCGTCCACCCTTAGCCAGGCTGGCCCTGAGCACAGAAAGCTGCACATCCACCGCTGACCCTGGGAACAAAGGATCCTCCTGAACCCAAACATGTTTGTGTTAATCCCGGCTGCTTCCTGGCGGGCAGCGAGAGGAAGCGGAGCCACTGCCTCTAACAGATGTACAGTGAGGAGATTACAGGGTGCGATTAAACACCCTCTCCATCACATCCTCCCTCGTCCCGGCAGCGCAGTAATGCTCTGTCCCAGGCTGCCTGCCAAGCTCAGGCAGATGTAACAGGCTGCAGACACTTAATCTCCCCTCTCCCTGCCTGCTTTGGAGCAGTTTCCTAATGCCAGGGCTCCTGCAAACCCACCATCCCTCACACCTAAATCGTGAGCTGCCTAAGCTGTACCTGCCTGCACGGAGGGTTGGCTGGGAGAAGGCAGGAGAACACATGGAATTCACACTGTCCAGAAAGGATGCATTCAGCCAAAGTGCTGTTAAAACTAAAACCCTACCTAAATACAGCAGGGTTTGCTAAGGGACCAAGTGCTGAAAAAGTTGGGAATGCTCTCAGTTTTGGTGGACTGAGTTGCTTTTTGGCCACTACACTGGAGTAGAAGATTTCAGGGCTATGAAGGACTTATTCCCTCTTTGTGTGGATTTAGGTGGTGCCTTATATTGCTGTAGCCAGTCTTGGTGCCAAGTGCTGCTCTTCCCGTGGAAATAATCTAGGCTGGTTGCAAAAAATCAGCTATTCTGCTGTGTGTTTAGGTTAATTAACATGGTAATAGCAGAGTATGTTCCATTATCAAACAAAAAGCTGGTTCTGAAATACAAGAACCTGTTGTGGAAATCGTAGAGTTTGGAATTGTCATCATGTGAGATGTGCAAAACCCTCCTCAGCCAAGTGGGTTGGGTTTGACTCGGTAGAAATTTTAGAAGGTCACTTTTCTTGGGCAAGGGCTGTGACCTCGGTTGTGGCACTGGAACAGTCGCCATTTGAACCATGAACTTCCTCCTCAGTTCTGTGCAAAGGGGTCCAACACAGGTTCCTGTAACCCCCAAAAATGGGCCATTGTTTTGGGTAGAATAAGAGGGAAAATCCCAACAGGTTGTGCCAATGCCATGTTTGGTGCATATTCCCAAGCCTCCCACGGAGAGCACGTGGCTCGCTCAGAGGCAGCACCAGGTGACACTCGGGAGTCAGGAAGCTACAGGACCATCCCCTTCATGGGGTGCATTGGCACAGGCAGAGCTGTCTGGGGGTGTTTGCAGCTCCTTGAGGACAGCAGGACTTGGGAAGGATCCCAGAAATGTGCACAGCTGCAGTGGCGCCCGCTGTGCCGCAGTCCCGCGGAGAACCGGATACCTCCTGCCCTGCCCTCCCAGGAATCTGCGTGGCCCTGCCTCTTCCCTTTCTCCTCTCCTGCACAGAAATCCCTTCTCCTGAGTGCAGGAGACAACTGCTTGGCAAACAGCAGCAGCCTGGGCTCCAGGGATAGCATTGTGTCCGACTGCCACCAGGGTGGAGGCAGGAGCAAAGGGAATGAGTGGGGACGAGGGTCTAAGCGGCACCATCTGCTTCAGAAGGGCATCGCTTGGGCAGCAGAGGAGGCTCCTGGAGTGAAGTAATTGGGAATAGCAGGCTCCTGGCTGGAAAGTGTGCCAGCCCTCCTGGCAAAAAGCTGTTAAATCTCTGTTGCTGGCGTGTGGAAGTGGTTCTGTGTAACAGGGCTGTTTTTAACCCTTGGTGAACGTTATAAAAAAACAACCTAAGGCAGTTTTGATCTTGGAGTGGCATGTGGCCAGGTGTTGGGAATAAAGGGAAAGGTGGGTCCTCATGGAGGTATGTGAACAGCTCCAAGTCTGATCCTCCTTGCCGCCAACAGCCAGATGTGGCCTGCCAAAAATGCACACAAAATGGTGCCTGTTTTAACAGCTTTAGCAGGAAAACACAGGGTGTGATGAATGATTCATGAGAATCAATAGAACCCAAGGCATTTACTGCCCCTTAAAACCAGTGCCTGCCTGCCAAGGGGTGCATTTGCAAGGTGAGTGATCACAAAATCCTCTGCTGGGCTTTTGGGATGCAGTCCCACGCTCGCTCCAGCCCTTGCCCCGCTGTCTGCGAACACGTCCGGCTCACCAGCCAGGCCGAGGAGCCTTTCATTCTCCAGATGAAAGCACGAGCTGTTGGGCATCTCCCAGCGAGCACAGATACAAACAAGTCCACATTTTGCATCCCCCTCCTAGGGTGGCTTCCTTGGAAGCTTTGGCCTTCATCCTGTTTGTCTGATTCACGATCAAAAGAGCGTTGCTGCCTACGTGTGTCTTGAAGCAACTGCTTCTATCATATCTCACATAAACGTCCAATTTCTTCATTAAAATAAAATGAAGATAATGCAATCAAGTAAGATCTGTCTCTGCAGTTGTCATCTTTTGCTGATAGTGAGACCAGGGCTGGGCAAAGCTCTTTTGGGACCTTCTTTGGATGCTGCACAGCCAGATGGGTTTTTCTGCCTAGGGGAAGGTTGGATCTAAGAGCCTGAGCCCCAGCCATCCTGAAGATGAAACAGTTGGATCATGAAACATGTACTTTTCCAAGTTTGATCTGGATGTTTTTTAATCTTCCTCAAATTAAAGGAAAATCTCTTGTTCAGCCCAAAACAAAATTTTGTTTTCTTTGGCCAGCCAACCAAAAAAATCAGCTCTGTCACCCGTGTTGGTCCAAGCTCCCTTCCCAATTGTGCCTCCACAGCAATCCTGCTCTGTGCAGCTTTACCTGTCCTGGATCAGAGCCTTGTTGCTAAAGTGTTTGGAAGAACAAGAGAGTTCAGCCACTTGCTCTAAGTTCTGTCCAGCTGTTCTGGTTAAGTTTGTGAATATTTGTTCATATTCCACCTCTATTTTATGGATGTTTGTCCACATTCTGCTTTTTTCAGCTGCTTAATCGTGTAAACTGCTTTAACTTTATTTTGTGAGGTTTTGCAAAACAACATATATATATAAATATATCTATTTGCATGTGTGCCTGGTTTTGATGTAGCTGCCAGGTTTCCATGGCCTGCAGAACTAGAAGCCCTTTATATGAAGGTGGAGGATTTTGGTCAGGAAACAGATGAACTTGATGTCTTTTGGCACCACATTTTCACCTCTGCAGTCTCCTTTGGGTTGTGGCCAGTGAACCTGATAGCTGTCCTACGAGTTTTAGGTGAACTAGGATTTCTGGATTAATTCTGAATACATTTTCTTGTGCCTTGGAAAGACCTTTGGCTCCTATTATCTGTGGACAGACCTGCAGACCTCTGAACCATGCTGCCAGCCCTCTCCTCACCTGAGAACTTGCATCTTGGTGGGGGAATTTTTACATTCTTCAAGCTGTTAGTGGTGTGCTGGGTCTTTGTTTTCTTCCTTTAATGTTTGTTGTCCTCCTCAGGAAACGTGTCGGAAGTGCCAGGGGCTGTGGAAGGAGCACATGAACCTCACCTGCGAGCAGCTGGCTGAGAAGGATGACATCAAATACAGGACATCCATGTAAGTGAACTCCACAACCAGGGGGAAAACAGGGAGGTGGATGAACTGGGAATCACAGTACACTGGTCTCAGTTTCTCCTGGATGTCACTGCCTTCCCCAGGAAGGTCCTAGGGATGGCAGAGCTGAGGGGTCAGACGGCTCCCAGGATGGGATTTCTGTCTGTGACAGATACTTGGCAGCAGATCCAGCTGGTAATTTGAGAACGTGGGAAAGTTGTCACCAGCCCAGCCTGTTCCTCTGGCTGGCCCAGTGTCTGCAGGCTGGCACCTGGTCCTTCTCCGAGGTGAGAAACCCCCATTAGCATTGCTGGGGGGGAAGGGAGGTGTTGTGTGGAGGCAGAGGACTGGATTGAGTCACAGGTCCTTATTACCCTTTGAAACTCTGGAGTGGAGACCTGCACTGTTTGCTCAGCTGCTGCTTTGTGGGAGAGGATGTGTTTTCTTCCAGGAGCTTGTCCCTGTTTCTAACCAGTTTGTAGGAATTGTTACAGAGTGCAGTCACATTTTTAAATACCCAGGGGTAAATCCCAACTACAGCACTGTTACCCTAAAATCTTTCGCAGTTTCATTTCTCTTGTATCTACAGTAAATGACAAAATCCTCTGCCTTTAGGAAACAAGAGAAGGTTCATCCACAGAGAGAAATGTCTGGTGCAGCCAAGTGGGACTTGCCCACATTGCCCAATCCTTTCCTCTCTGATTTAGAGTCTGTCTGGCATGAGTAGAGTTTGGAAAGCTCCACCACTGGAATTTGAATGACTGTTGCTTGCTCATCCCACAGTCCCTAATTCAGAATAAAATCTTTACAGATTTGACATTTTTTTTTCTCTGCTGATCCTTTCCCTGTAGGAAAGAGGGATGAGAGGGAGGAGGAACGAGTTGTCATGTCCCTAATAAGGAAAAAAAAAAACAGTTTCAAAACCTTCAGCAGATTGTGTCTGTGGCTAGATGAGTCTAACTGCCTGATACAATAAAAACTTCCTTTTGAAGCCCTGCGTAAGGAAAGGGAAGCACAGCTGGAGTTCAGGCCAAACTTCCTGCCTTGCTCAAAGTTTCCAAAAAAAAATCTGCATCGACAGCATCCTGTTGAGTGGCAGAGGGAAGAGCAGCTGCAGCTCAGAGGAAAGTCACTCTCAAGTTGGGTTTTTGTCTCTATTCTTAGCACACCTCCCCATGCCTGGGTGCAGGTCATGCTGGGTATGGCTGTGTGGGAACTCGGGGTGGCTGCAAGGCTGGGAAGTTCCCACCTCACCATTCCCTGCTCCTCTGGTTGTGCTGATGGAGCAGTTTGTGGGGCTGTGCTGTAGCCTGGTCTGCTACTCTGATCCTCAAAAATACCTCCCTGCCATCTCCCAAACATATGTTGACTTTGCAGATGCACTGAAGTAGCTGGGTGGGGATGCCTGGCTAAGGATGATCCTTCCCCATTGCCAGGAGAATTGTGTTTCCCTCCATGAAAAAAAACACACTGTCTTTGCTCTTCTGTCATCAAATTTCACTTCTAGGTTGTGAATTAAAGTGTAACGTGATCTCCAGCGGTCAGAAAATTGGCCCTCAGGATGATGATTTATATTCTTAAGTCTTTTAATTAAATGACCAAAGCTTTCTTCATTTCTGTGCCAGAACAGTCGTGCTGTGAGCTGAGCCTGTGCTGGAGCATGTGCTGCTGCCAGGGTGTCCCTTGGGAACAGGGACTGAGCTTTGTCCTGGATTCCCACTTGTGCTCTGTTAGATGAAAAACCCATCTCTTCGACCTAAAGCAATAACCTCTGGAAAGTGTATGTAGGGAATCTTAGGAGAAGAGAGAAAGCCACTGTGGGGAAAAATGTGATTATTTTTCAGTTACTGATTTAAATTTAACAAACACTGAGTAAATCTGGAGTGCAGCAGCCAGGCTTGGAAAAGAAATACATGGTCGTGGCAACTTGGTAGCCAGAGCAACAGGCAAACATAAAAACTAGAGGTGACAGCCAAGAGTTTGCTTTTCCTGAACTTTATCTCCCTGGCTGTATTTTCCTTCAGCCAACTCAAGCATCCACGTGCCCTTTGGCCCTTGAACTTGTGGCTCAGATTCCTCCCAAGCCAGAGCCTGGTGCTTTGGCTCTCATGGAAACCAGGACCGGGGCTGCAGCACACAGCCAGTGATTGACTTCTTTTCACTTATTTTGTTCTTGAGTTGTCATGGGCTGGCTCCAAGTGGAGCTGAGCCCAGACCTCCTTGGAACAGCAGTGGACTTGGGGATGGAGCAGGAGGAAAGAGGAGGGGGTTAAAGCATTGCTGGGATAGTGTGACAATAATGTTACTGGGGAGTGCAGACAGCCCTTTGCTAATTCCCCCTGGCGCTGCAGAGAGGAGAAGATGACGGCTGCCCGGATCAGGAAGTGCCACAAGTGCGGGACCGGCCTGATCAAGTCGGAGGGCTGTAACCGCATGTCGTGCCGCTGCGGCGCCCAGATGTGCTACCTGTGCCGCGCTGCCATCAACGGCTACGACCACTTCTGCCAGCACCCCCGCTCGCCAGGGGCACCCTGCCAGGACTGTGCCAAGTGCTCCCTCTGGACAGACCCCACAGTAAGTAACAGAGCGTTTTTGTGCATGGTTCTCACCCCAGTTTCGATCGCCGGCGCGTTGACATACGCGCTTTCCACCGGGAGAAAATGTTTTTAGCCAGCAGAACTCTATTCCATTCCCAAGGCAGCTAAAAACCACACTGGCATCCTGTAAGAGCACAGAGTCACATCTGACCACAGCTTGGAAGGAGCTGGTGTTGCTTTAGGGAAAAACAGCTCCTGTCAGATGAGGGCTTTGGCTGGAAGTGCTCAGAGTGCTGTTCTAGGGAGCGAGGCTTGTGGAAGGAGCTGGTGTAAAGTATGTGCTGGCACCAGGCATGGTAGCAGGCACTGGGATTATTGGGACTCGTTCCTGCTTTTGCAGCTGAGATGTGTTGGCATGGCTTGGCATCTGGAGGCAAAGGGAGTTGTGTTTTTGGTGCCCAGATCATCTGACTGCTGGGTGTGAATCCCATCACAGAGATGGACCCATCAGAAAACTGCCTGCAAGCCCAGAGTTGTAGCTGGGTCCATTCTCAGGGCTGTTGTCAACAGCTGCAGAGGGAGAGCTGAGGCATGGAGTGAGCTGTGAGGGAGGCTGTAGTAACTTAATACAGCTCATAGCTGTGACAGACATGGGAAAACTTGCTGCAGCATCTCTGTAAATAGAGGTCTTTAATACCATAAATCCTGGAATGTTGGTAGGAGCAGGAGTTGAATTTCCTGATTTCAGCAGCTGAATGTGGATCTGCCTTCCCAGGGCTTGCCCGAGCTTCCTTTTTCCTAGTGCTTCTTTGTCTTGGGCCTCTGCAGCTTTCCAGGCTGCTCCCAGCCCCCTTTCTGCAGGGCATGTGCACAATCCTGCATCTGCACAGAGCCAGGGAAAAGCCATTCTGAATCTCTTCCTTCTTCCTCCAGGCTCTCGGGGATCTCCCAGCATTGTCACAACCAGCATAAGGTTTTGAGTCCTGTGCTTTGCCTGCTTTTATTCCTTGCATTATCCTGTCAATGTGAGCTGTTAAACTACACACAGACACCTCCTTGCAGGCACCCCTCTAGCGTTTCTGACACCTGGTTCTGTGCTTCTTGGATTCCTGTGCCACTCCTGCCCATTTTCCAGCAGGATGGGGCTCAGGGCCCGGCAGCGCTGGCAGCCGTTGTTCCCGGGAGGCTGCTGATTGTGCTGGGGGATGGCATTTGTTCAGAGCCAGAGAAAACATGAGGCCTCTCAAAAAAAAGCTCATACTGTACTTTCAAATAAATAAATAAAGAAGCAGCACAAAGAGGCCACTGTCACCAGGACCGTTCCACCTCTCTAATTAACCAATGTTGTGGCAAAGAAAAATTTCCCACTGTCAGCACAGAGCTGGCACTGCCTGCTCTTTTATTATTTAATTATTTTTTGGGATGATGGTGGGCTGGGGAGGTGAAGCTGGGTGACTGACCTCACTGCAGTGCAAAGAGTAACACAAAACTCCACTTTGACCTGGAGCTGAAATGATGGTGGGTACCTGTGTGCATAGTCCTCTCTCCTACGGGGCTTAGTGACACCAACCCAACCCCTCTGAGGTGATCTGCCTCTTGTATGGGGCATGAAAACAGGAGTTATCCTGGTAGGTGTGAAGAGGAAAAAGGAACTTGAGTCTTGACATGGAGATTTGAAAGAGCAGAAGACCATTGCATCAGTAGTGTCCTGTCCTTTGCCAGGGATAATATCCATCCAAGGGGTGACCTTTGAAGGATCTGGTTTAGGTCTAAGCCCCTATTATTTACAGCAAAATTCAGGTTTCTTTAAAAAAGGGAACCTTTGTTCTTTTCCAGATGTTTAATGTTCTCTGAGTCTGAAACGATTCTTGTGAAAGTATAAGTAAACCTATTCATTAGCTTGGGTTAAAAACAAATTAAAGACAGTCCTCTAGGAACGGCAGCATCTGTTAGTCTTTGTCTCAAATGATCTTGAGAGAGTAAAGCAGAGGCTTCAAAATTTCCCATAATTAGAGGTTAGTTAAAATCTTGTCCCTACACTGTAATCAGGCTGGAGTCTGATTTAAAAGTATCAGTGCAATATTTGCTGGCTCTGAGTCAAGCTGCAGTCAGGCTGTGGTGAGCAGCTTCCAGGGGGGCCAGGCAGGAATTGTTTAATCCCTGCATTTCTTCTGGAGCTAATCAGTGCCCTGCACCCCTGTAGGAGATGAACACGAGCCAGGAGTTCTGCCCAGGAAGCTGCTTGGCCAAACATCCTCGTGTCCCACAGTCCGTGCAGGCTCTGCTCGCCGAGAGCTGCAGGAGGGGCTGATGCAGCATTGCCAGAGACAAAGCTTGGGAAGGAGCAGTGGGAATAAAGCTGTTAGAAAGCATGCAGAGGGGAGATGGTGGAGGGCCTTGAGGGGAAGCTGTATGAGGAGTGTTGAGGTTACTTGGTTCCTTCAGCTGGAGGAGACTGAGGGGAGACTCACCAGGGGCTGCAGCTCCTCTCGAGGGGCAGCTCTCATCTCTGCTCCCTGTGACAGGGACAGGACCCAGGGAATGGCTGGAGCTGTGTGAGGGGAGGCTCAGGCTGGGTATCAGGAAAAGGTTCTTCCCCAGAGGGTGCTGGGGCACTGCCCAGGCTCCCCAGGGAATGGGCACGACCCCAAGGCTGCCAGAGCTCCAGGAGCATTTGGACAATGCTCTCAGGCACAGGGTGGGATTGTTGGGGTGTCTGTGCAGGGCCAGGAGTTGGACTCTGATCCTTGTGGATCTCTTCCAACTCAGGACATTTTATGATTCTGTGAATTGGCTCTGGGATGCAGGGGCTATGTTTGCCCTGATTTCTAAATATCTGTAGCAAACCTAGGGCTGCTGTGTGCATTTTATCCAGTTTTTACAAATCCCGGGATGGAATCTGATTAATGCATTCTGGCCGTTTTGGTAAACCAGGTTCAGCTCTCGAATTTATTATTTTGAATTTAATACTCATCTTTGGGCTATCAGTAATATTGCACAGAGGCTTTTTTTGGCTTCAAAGTTTTAAGATGTTTTCAGTAAACTCTTAAAACCCTCCCAAAGGCCCATCATTAAAGTTCAAAGCAGAAGACTAATCATCATGAGGTGTTTGCAATTATCCCTCCTTCTGGTGTTGTAAAAAGATGATGTTGAGTGAAGACTCTGTAAAACTTCAAATGCATCAAGGAAATGCATGAAGTGCACAGTGCTGCCTTTAGGATTTGGAAGCAGGGGGGGAAGCTCCCCTGAATTTAGGATGTGGGGTTTGTGGTGGGTTGGGTTTTTTTTTTTTTTCAATCACAAGCATATGGTGAATCCAGGGAATTCACAGAAATGCCTGTTGCTAAAATAACTCTGCATTTCTTGAGCAGCAGCGTGAGCTCCGGCCCCCCTTTTCCTGCAGCACTGCGGATGCCCTGTTCCAGTTACAACACAGCCTGCTTTTATCCCTGCTTCCTGCTGCATGGAGGAACACGCTGGAGACAGCCCATGCCTGTTCTTGCTCAGGCTCTCCGCAGCTGATCTGGGAATGATTTGAAACAAAACCCCTTCTCAGTCCTTTGGAAGCCTCCGTCGTGAAAAACCATTTCAAGTTGATTAGGAACGGCTGCGGCCACACGTACGTGGAAAAAGAAGGCAGTAAAGAGGCAGAAAGGGGGAGGCAGCGCTGGAGAAGCACTTTCTAAAGTAGGGGAGGGGTTGCAGAGCCCAGAAATAGTCACCAGGACTCTTGTTTTCCCTCTTTTCAGGAGGCGGCAGCCGCTTCCCGGTGACACTTAATAATTAAAGATAACGAGAAGAGCAGGAGATAAAAACAGAGCTTTCAAAAGCTCCCTGGATGGCACTTTTGTTCTGGGCAGAGGAGGTTTTATTTGGGGGGAGGTTGTCTCTGTGTGACTTGCTGAGCTTTTATCTCCTTTGCCGCTGTATTTTTCTCGTTCCCAAGGGCAGTTTGTTTCTCCAGCAGCTCTTCCTGCTGGTGGCAGGGCCCTGTGTGGGTGCTGGATGAGGCTCCTCTGCAGCAGCATTGTTGTAACAGCCCTCCCTGCCATGGAAAGGTGCCTCTCTTAGCAACCCAGCCCAGCTCCCCAGCTAATCCATCCTCAGACCGAGCCATCGTTCTGCTGTGATTGGCTCCGTGCTCGCCGCATTCCCTGAATTCAATGGGAGAGGGCTGAAAGGAGAAGCCTCCTCCATGCTGAGATCCTTCCCCGGCTGGGGGATGGCAAGGACAGGCTCCCACACTGGCCAGGGATGAGCATTTATTTGTCCTGACTACAGGATGAGATGGCTCCTGCACAGAGCATCCCACTGCCAGGTCTGCGGAAAAGCTTGGGCCTCTTTTCCCACCTGAAAATGCAGCTGCTGTAAATGACCATGGCTGCTTTCTGCAGATAAAAAAGATGAATGCATCTCAGAGATCCTTTGCATTTTCCTCTTGGCCACCTCCCTTCTCCTGTGATGCAGCAGAGTGTGGGGAAGGGCCACGTTGTAGCATTGCCCAGCCTCTCTTCTCTGGCAGAAAAGCCAAGTTACACATCTTTGCCCAAAAAAATGGTCAGTACTGAGACCCCCCTCCCCCCCAGGGTTGGGGGGTTGTTTTTCTCTTCTTTATTTCTTTTTCTTTGTGTTGCTGTAGGCAAGGCAGCTGACAGGAAGATGACTGTTAACTTGACAAGATAAATGCCTTCAATCCACACAGCCTGTGAACAGGCCATTAAAATTATAATCTAATCCTTTATTAAGGGACTTGAACCCGCTCAGGGAAATGGACACAAGAAGCTTTTGAAATCCTTCTGCAGCCTCCACCCCATGTGATGTTAAAGGGTTTCTCACCACAAAACCAGCCATAAGTGTGCTAATGAAATCTTAATTTTTGGTGTGGGTGCTTTACCCTTCGATGAATCTGTCATCTCTCTAATTACTGTGGAATTAAAAAACAGCCTTTGCTTCCAAAGAATTAGAAATGTTTTGCAAGATTCACTAAAATAGCACCAGGACTTGTTGTTTTGTTTTTTTTTTCATTCTGACCTGCACAATATGTATTAGGCAGAACTTGTGGCATCAGCTTTCTTTCAGAACATCCTAAAATTATCTTGCTGTTTACATATCATCTGATCTTTTGTTCCTGGGATGTGGATCTTTCCTAAATACTGCAGGTATTGAACTGTGCTTTGTATTCATCATTTGCCAAATTTAATGTCAGCCTCTTAAGCAGGAAGGAGCTTGTTGTGCAGTGTATTTTTGTTCTTTTGATATTAATGGATACCAATTTTTCAGAAATACTGGTGCAAAAAAAATATTCCAGGCCAAGGCTTGGTGTGTGGGATTAAGCATAAGCACTTCTTAACCTTCCAATGGGAAAATACACTTTTATCAGCAGAGAAGCAACAGGGCAGATAATTTCTGTTCTTGGAGATGTGGTTTGTTGTGGCTCTGCTGTGATTTGTGGTTGAGTCAGGAACTCATCATCCTGATCCAGGTCTGTTCCTGGCAGGATTTTGCATCCAGGGTGTGCTGCAAGCTGTGCCCTCCTTGAAACCCCCGAGGGGCTGAAGTGGAGTGGGGATCTGTGGCTGCTGCATGTGGGGGATGTGTTTTATGTAGTCCTGGGGAGCTCTAGGGGTCATTGTGGGGGTCTGGCAGATGGGCTTTGCTGTTCTGGCTCCCCCGGTGCTCTGGGAATCGGATCCAGCCCCACCCTGGGTGAGTGCAGCTGGCCCCAGCCCCGGGGCAGATGGATGTGTCCAGCCCCAGCAGAGGGGAGGGCAGCTGCAGTTTAACCTGGGAGGCTGGAGCAGGCCTGGCTGCAGGAGGATCTGGAAAAGTTGTGTTTGGTGTGTCCAGCTCCCCAGGCTTGTGCGGGACTGACCGGAGCTGCAGCGTCACGGGTGGGGTGGTGGCGGGATGGGGCTGTCCCTGGGAAGCACCACTGCACAGGGTTTGTCACATTTTTGTTGGAAAGGACCTTGAGATCATCCAGTTCCACCCCCTGCCATGGGCAGGGACACTTTCCACTATCCCAGGTTGCTTCAACCCTGTCCAGTCTGGCCTTGGACACTTCCAGGGATGGAGCAGCCACAGCTTCTCTGGGCAACCTGTGCCAGGGCCACCCAGGGAAGAGTTTACTCTGTAGTAACAAACTTAGACTAAAGTAAAAGCTTCTTTTTAAGTTAAAAGGCAAATTTCTAGGCTTTCAGGTGAGGTTTATGCCTTTGTGTGAGGGAAGGAGATACTGGGTGATCTTGCTCAGCTGAGTGTAAAATATATTTCTTGTCATAAAAACCTTCAGGTGCATCTTCTCCAGTAAGTGGAGATAAAATGGGAGTGGTGTCTGTGTCCGTTTTCAACAGGATTGCAAACAAAATAGGCTGAGAAGAAGAAAAAATTAAGTCTTAAAGCTTGGGACCAAGCTTTGAGAGCACTGCTGGGGCAGCAAAAGAGCAGGGGATGTTTGGTTGCCTGTGGAGCATGCCCGGGTGGTTTTCCAGCCAGGAAAACTGATACTTGGGGGGTAGTTAGGCACTCCATGTAGGCTCAGAAGAGCCATTCTTCAGCAGTTTTTATGGAGATAGATAGGCTGTAGTTAACAGCCCATGGAAGCAGCCTGCTTGGCAAAGAAAAGAAAAAAAAGGCATGTCCTGGAAAGTCTTAATTTTAACCATTGACTCACAGAATGATAAAAGGAAGGGAAGTATTGAGTTTTTGGCTTTCTGCACATTAAGATAACTTCAGTCTCCCAGGGAAACCTTATCTGGTGGTGGAGGAGGGGACTTCTCCACAAAATTCCCAGGCTGTACATGTGCAGGACTGTCAGCTGGAGACTGGGAAGCTTAAAATCACTTCAACATACCTGAATTCACAAAGCATAATTTGCATTTAGTTCCAGAGCACTCTTCAAAATACAGGATATTTTTTTATGTTAAGGTGTTCAGGAAGAAATCGATGTGTTTTGGCAGGACTGAAATTCGGATGAATAAAACAAGCAGAGTCTTGTGCCTCGGGGTGCTTGGGGGCTCAGGGTTCCAAACACTGTCCAGGATGTTTAGCTGCTCTCTGAAAGCTGCAGGTTGGGTTTCATCCCCACAGACACAGAGCAGCAGCAGTTCAACCCTGCAGGGACCCACAGGACCTCTCTGCCATCGCTGCACAGGCAGCAGCAGCATCTGCTCCTGGCACTGAGGGAGTTCTGTCCTCAGTCCTGGGGGCTCTGTGCCTCTGAGAGCTGCTCTGTGCTGTGCTGCACTGCAGGAACTCACCTGAGGCTTCACTGCATCCTTTGATCTCACTGATGCTCCTTGCAGTTAAGAGAACTGAAGCTGATGAGAGGCAGAAGTTTCAATTTCTGGCTTGTCCTTGTGTTCTCAGTGAGCAGCAGCTCTGAATATTCTTGCTATAACCTCCAGACAGACATTAAAGAAACATATTTCGATTTATGCCCTTCTCAGAGTTACAGATAAGATCTAAATGGCACCATTTAGCTACTAGAGCCAGGATTTAAGTTGTGTTAATTCCAGCTGTTGGGCCAAAAACTGTACAAGTGCTAGTATAATGTAAATATTTAATAGACTATTGCCATTTAAAAGATTAACAGCTCTTCAGAGGGGTGGAGCTGGGTCGCAGTTCTCTGGTTTCCATCAAGTCAATGAATTTTAGTGCTGATCTCCCTGGAAAGCTGATCCAAGCATCTTGGGCATACTCCATAGAGTGCAGGTTATGTGTGCTGCAGTTTCCCCATCACAACCTTGCTTTTGCTTAAATCTAGGCCAGTCCCAAATGAGGACGATTCAGCCAAATTCATATTTTTTTGGTTCTCCATATGAAAATGTGCTGTAAAGAAAAGCAGCACTGAGAGAACAGAAAGCTGCTGCAGCAGGAATTACCCCACTGATTCTTGGCATTCCTTGGTTTCTAGGAAGATGATGAGAAGATAATCCATGAGATTCAGAAGGAGGCTGAAGAGGAGCAAAGGAAGAAGAATGGGGGTAAGTTGCAGTTGGGATCAGACTGAGGATGATGGGACAGCACAGGGTTCCCAGCAGCATACAGATCTCTGGAATTCTGTTGGATTCTTTTCCTCCTGGAGACTGATCTGTCTTTAAAGTGCTGTTGCCTGCAGGCTTTTGCTGGACTGTGGGCAGGCACAAGGCTTGTGTCCAGCTCTTGTGTTGTGGATGCACAGACCTATCTCTTCTCTGCTTGGCAAAGTAGCTGAGGGGCAGCAAAACCTCTGAGCTGTGTCGTGGGGGGCACAGGGCCTGCCCCACATCCCACTAAAGGAGATGTTCCCCCTTTGTGGTGAAAGGAGCCAGCCTGGAGAGCTCGTGCTGTGCTCCGTGGCTCCTGCAGCAAGGAAGGGGCAGCAGTGATGCTCTGGAATGTGCTGGGAATGGGGGATGCCGATGGCAAATGCCAGAGCACGGGAGTTTCCTTTGTGGGGTGACTGCTGTGCTCTCCTCCCTGTGCAGAGAACAGCTTCAAGCGCATCGGCCCCCCCGTGGAAAAGCCCGTGGAGAAGATCCAGAGGATCGAAGTCATCCCCAGACCAGTCCCCCAGAACTTCCACCAGCCCCGGATGGCCCCGTACCCCTTTGTGCACCCGCCCTTCCCCCTGCCCCCCGTGCGCCCCCTGTACAACAACATCCCCCTGAACCTCGGCCCCATCCCTGCTCCCTACGTGCCCCCCCTGCCCAACATGAGGGTGAACTTTGACTTTCCCCAGATCAACGTGCAGCTGGAGCACAACCTGCCTATGCACTTTGGCCCTCAGCCCCGGCACCGCTTCTGACCTCTGCCAGCAGCGCTTGGCAGGGTCAGCGCAGGGAAAGCCACCCCACAACATCACCCCCTCCCCACTCCAGCCCCTCTGGGGTTCAGGCAGCAGCCAGGGGCTCTGTGTCCTGCACTGCACCCTCTCTAGGGCTTCACCAAACCTTTGTAACCCAACATTTCAACCTGTGCTCCAACAGGGTTTGGTGCTGCATTTCCCAGGGGTGGAATTCCCCCGTGTTGGGCCTCCAGATGTTTTGTTTTGACAAAGCCTGTTCAGGCAGCTGTTGGGAGGAAAAGTGAGACTTTGTGGAGCACAGGGATACAGCCGTTCCTTGGGGAATTTCCAGAAATCCTGCCTTCCTGCTGGCCAAAGCAGCAAAGTGAGTCTTGGGGGAAGGGAGGAGACACTTGGCATCCCAGTAAGACCTTCAGGAACGAGGTAACAGGAGGCAGCAGCCCCAGCCTTCTGCCTGTGGAGAGGCACAGGGCTGGGGTTCCTGTGTTCTCCAGCATCCCTTTATCCTGCTGGCACCTCCCAGCAGAAATAAATTGTTCAAAAGCAAGTCAATGTAGCATTTTCAGTGTTCCTCACACTCCAAGAGGAGCGAGGGGCTGCAGCAGCCATCTCGTTGCTGAGATATTGGTAGGAAGCCCCAAGCCATGTCCTGTCTGGGGTGGTTAGGAAGTGGCAGGAGATTTGGGCACCCAAATCTTTGTCTGGACTGAGCTTTCCCCCTTTGAAGGGCTCAGTTTTTTCCCCTCTAGAGGTGGGTGCCTCTTGGCTTCCGAAACGTGGCCTTCGCTTTGCCGTTCTCATCTGGCATCCCAAACCTCCCCCAGCTTCTGGCAGCAGTGCTCAGGCAGCTGCTGGAACCACCTGGAGCCAAAGCTGTGCCCTTTATTGCAAAAACTGCCTGGGAAACACCCAGATAGACGTGTAGGCAGTGATGTGTCCTGGGGTAGGAAAATTGGGAATGTCCCCCATAGCTGCAGTGAGTTGGGAGCCCCTGGACCTCCACAACCCAGTGGGCAGCTGTAGCCTCGTGCTGCAGGAACCTGGCTGCTTCCACAGCAATGAGTAACTCATGGAAATGTGTCAGCTTAATTGGCTTTGGAAAAGCGTGTTAAAAGTTAAACCTGAGTATTGCTGGGCTTAGGAAGTGAGGGAAAAGCAAAACTTCCTTGTGAGAAGCAGGGGGTGCAGTGCTGGGCTGTGGGAGGAGGGTGGCACGAAGCCCTTTCTCCTCAGCCCTTGGCTGTGCTGTCTGGTACAGGCCCCATGTAGGAAAGAAAATGGCTGGAGTGGAAAAAAAACCCTCTTCCCGGGAATGTTGGGCTTTTAGCAGCCCAGTTGTGCTGTTGTTCTCCAAATGTTTTGTTCTGGCCTTCATCCTGTTCTGTCCTGCTGGGAACTCTCTGGGTGCGTTTTCCCCCCTGTTGTTTCCCCCTGTATTTCAGCATCCAGGTGTTTTGTGGGTTTATGTGTTTTTTCAGGTAAAATTCCCTGTCTCCACCTCACAGCTTCTGCCAAAGCCCCACGTGCAGCTCTCTGGGACCCCGGATGCCCTCGGGTGTGCAGGGAGGGCTGGGCTCGGGGTGTAGGTGGGATGCTCCTGGACAGGGGCCTGGGACAGCATTTGGGGTCTGTTCTCCCCAGGAAGGTCTCCCAGAGAGGAGGACTTCCCTGCCTTTTGGAGCTGTTTTTCCTGTTGCCTGTGGGTTGAACATTCCCTGTGGAACGCTCTGGCTCCTCCGTGCCGTGGTCTCTCCAGCATTAATAACCAACTGCTACTCCCTTGCTGCTGGAATTTTCTATTTTGAATTAGTTTATTCCTGGCAGCAGCCTGGGGGCTGCAGGAGCTTTGTCACTTGCTTGGCTGGGCTTTGACCAGGTTTAAATCTTGCCTAGCACCAATTCTTGTGGCAGCCAGGAGCTGGAATCCTGTTGGATTGGGGGAGGGAGGGCTGTGTCACAGCATTAGCAGGTGCTAGGAAAACAGACCTGGGTCAGAAGCAGCAGTGGTGGCTTCCCTTATGGAAAGGGAATTGTGTTTAACAGCTGAGGTTTTCTGGGCTCAAGGGCTGGTTTGGATGAGCCCTCCAGGCTCTCCGAGGCGTTTGCCCTTCCTGGTGGGTGCAGGGGGGATCAGGCTGTGGAGGGAGGGCAGCAGCCAGGGCACAGCTCAGCTGCTGGACCAGTGGCCCAAGGAAGGAAATAGGATGGTCATCCAGCAAAAAATGGTGGTCCAGTCCCATCTTTTGGTGCATGTCCAGGGCTGTGTGGGTGTGGAGAACCAAGCTGTGACAGAGGGAGGTGCAGAGGGGGAGCAAAGGACTGGAGAAGTGTCAGGCAGAGGTGGCAAGGGCAGGTTGGTGACTGTGATCCAGTGGGGTCACTGCTGCCCTGGCACAGCAGTCCTGGTCCTGGAGGATGTGGGGGAAGACAGGACTGAATTCCCTGTGTCCCCTGCCCAAGCCAAGGGTTTGTTTGTGTCCAGGAGAGGATCAGGCAGTGCCTGGTCTGTGATGTGCAGGTGCACCGTGCCCAGCACTCCCTGCACTGCTCCTCTCCCCAAGGAAACACCCATTGCACCAAAAATTTGCAGCCCAAGCACGTGGCTGCTTCTCCCCTCTAGCCCAAGAGACCTCCAGTTGTTTCTGAATCTGTGTTCGTTTATTAAAAAAAAAAAAAAGAGAGAGAGAAAAAGCCCAAAACTTACTGCACCCCCCAATCCAGCCATGACCTGGCCTCTAATTCCAGCATCCCATTTTCCCTCCTGCCCCACAGTCTCTGGAGCCACTTGTTGAAAGGTTTTAAAGGCAACGAGGAGGTTGCTGTGCCCAGGCTGATCCCATAACAGGTACTTTTACAGCTAATTGCAGTGTCCCATTTACTTGCCTTAAAGGTGGAGAGAGAAACTTAGTATTTGCACTTAGCAAAGCGTTGTATTAAAAGACAAAAAAGACCTGTAAAGATGTGCATGTTCTGCAACTTTGTATAACAATAGCTGAAAATAAATAGGTGGTTTATTAAAAAAAAAAAAAAAAAAAGGAGGAAAAAACCAAAAAATATTTTTCTTTACATTCTGGTAGTAAACAGTTCTAATATTCTGTGTGTAAAAAGTTCCTGTATTATATTGTAATTTGAATTTTTGTAAATAAATTTGTGCACTCTGGCTTTTACCTGTGTGCTTTCGTTACAGCCAAGACGTTGTCCTCCCATCCTGCCTGTGCCAGCCTGGTGCTGGGATGATGCCAGGGAGTGGGGCCAGATGCCAGCCTGTGCCACTGGAAACTCCCCAGGTCGCAAGGCAAAACCCGTGTGACCCTCCTGGAACAGCTTAATGTGTTCCATGTGCTCCCCAGGAAAAGCTGGATGGGAGAGAAAATGGTTCCCAGTCACTCCTTTAAATGGAAACCGGGCTGGGGGGAAGGCTGAGGGGATTTCCTCTCTGGCTGGAGTGCTGGTAAATGATGGTAAATGCAGAATCCAGCCCTGGGGGGAAAAGGGAAATGTGTGTTGGGGGAGAGGGGAAGGGTGAGAGTCCTCCCTGCAGCTCCAGAGCCCCTTTCCTGGGTGGGCACCCGCTGCCAGAGCTGCCAGAGCTGCCTCCTCCCCAGGCTGGGTGTCCCAGGCTGGGTGTCCCAGGCGGCTCTGCCCCTGCACACACGGATGTCACGGTGAGGCCGAGCGCGGCAATGGGAGCCACTCAGCATTTCCTGCACTGCCCTGGCTTCTCCCTGTTTACAGTCAGGAATGAACATCCTTCCTTCCTTCCTTTGGCCCTTGCCTTGCTCAGACCCCCAGCTGCTGGTGAAGGTTCCTCGGGGATGTGTGTCTGGGGGGAGCTGGGCAGCCTTTCCCTTTCCCAAACTTTGCTTTTTCCAAACCAGCTTTACATTTTCAAGGCAAACAGGAGCCCGCTGGTGCCTGGCCAGGCTGTGACAGTGAAGGGCAGGGGAGCTCTGGGTGCTCTTGGTGCAGGGGCTGGAGGTGCTGCTGGTTGAGTCTCAGGGCTGTTTCAGCTGTCTCTGCAGGGCTGGGGGCACAGCCCAGCTCCTCTGGCAGGACGTGTGGGCTGGGCTGGCTTCCCTTCCCACTTCAGTCCTTTATCTTCCCCTTTTCCACGTCTCTGAATAGAGGAGGCTGATTGCTGACACCCACCCACCCAGGCACCCAAGCCAGCATCCCAGTGCTCTCCCCTCCCACCTGGGCCATCATATGGAGGTGAAACACCTGAGTCAGGAGGAGGAAAAGCTCCGTGGGGGCACAGCTTTGCTCCTGGCTGCGAGGGCAGCAGAGCTGCTTTGCAGGTGAGGTTGTTTGCTGTATGGGTCCCCTGCATGGGTCACCCATCCCCACAGATGCCCGTGGGCTCAGTGGCTTCAGGCTGCTCTGAGCATCTGCAGAGGTGACCCAGCCTCCAGCTGGCTTTGGCTTTGCACCTCTTGGGAGCCTCTTGGTCACCATTCCCTTCCCACCAGCTCAATCTTTGTCAGACAATTACCCCCCAAATCCCCCCTCTCAGGCTCTTGCCTCTCTCTGCCCCAACAGACCACACTCCAGTTTGAATCCCAATGCAGGTTTTATTTTTTAATTCATCTTTCTCCATTTGAAGCTATTTTTTTTAAGTTATACAAATGGCACTTACAAAAAAATAATAATAATTAAAAAAAAAAAAACAAACCCAAACGAACAAACCCAAAACTTAAATTTTCAAAGTGAGATGTTTGCAGAGAGTCACGACACCCGATAAGAGGGAACAGGAGAGATGATGACCTAGTGTCACACGGGAGAAGGCGGAGCGGGAGTTACGCGGTTCGGACTGCCACGGGGATGGGAGGAGGCGACACGGGGCGGGGGTGAGGCCAGCAAAGTGTGTGTGAAGTCACAGGGGCACGCAGGGCTTCGAGACACTCGCTCCTTCGAGGGGCAGCGCCTGGATGGGAGCGCAGAGCCGAGGTAGAGTCCCAGCCGGGATCCCCTGCGCCCGCCAGAGACCCCGGCCCGGAGCTGTCCCTGCCCGGGGACGGCCCCTCGCTCTCCCAGCTGAGTTTAGCACCAAGCTCCTGTGGAGGGGAGTCCCTCCTCATGGCTTTAAGGCTGACGAGCCCCTGCCTGGCCTCCGGCAGGAGGGACCGGCCCTGGTTTGGCACGGCAGCGATGCCGAGAGCACCCTTGGCGTGGGGTGGGACCAGCGCTCCCCCCTCAGCCCCGGAGGGGGCCCACGCGGGAAAAGGCTCCTTGGTGTGTTTGCAGGGAGCAGATACCGGCCCTGGGAAGGCCCCAAAGGATAAAGTGCCTTTCAACACCCTAAGGAACACGCAGCATCACCCGTTACAGACAGCGTTAAACTCTAATGCAGACCTAGTACAGACAACAGCTGGTCACACAGTGCCATGGAGAGCATATATAAATAGAGACTAACAAAAATACTGTTTTGGTCTTTTTTTTTCTTTTTTCCTTTTCCAGTAGGGTTGTGATTCGTGAGAGCCCAGCCCGGGTGCCCTGGGGGTGGTGGGACCAGGAGCTGCCCCCTCGGGGTGCCCGTGGGAGTGGGCGCTTCTTAATTCAGCATTAGGTGTTCAGTGATTCGCTTCACTGTTCCAGTATTTTACGAGAGAGAAATCAACAACAACAAAGGTACTGAGCAAATATCACTGTGCAAAGTTTGCTAAGGAACTTTTCTATTCTGTAAACCAAAATCTGCTGTTTATGCTTCCAGCCACTGCCCCAGGGAGGTCAGGTCGGCCAGCCCGGCTCCTGCCGGGACCGAAGCCCACTGGAGGTGGGCTGGATGGAGCCCCCACCCCGGCACGGGCTGGCTCTGTGTCCCCACACACCCTCCCCTCCAGGCACAGCAGCAGGACCAGCCTTGGGGCAGGCTGGACCCACCATCAGGGTCTGGGATGCTCCTCCAGAGCCAGAAGCACAAGGAGGGCTGGAGGGACACGAGGAGCGCGGGGCTCTGTGAGATGAAAGGCTGAGGCTTTCCAGACGGGATCACCCTAAAGAATCATTTCCAGGTGTTTGGGGAGGGGCAGCTTGCTGGCCCTTCTGCAGGGACAACATGCCAGCACAGGCCAGCCCGTCCCCAGGGATGCTGTGATATGTAAGGTCACCTCTTACGGCTCAGCTGGGGATGGACCTGCCTTGAAATCCAGGAGGGGAGAGAAGCTGCCAGGGGAGCTGGGAGGAGCTGAGCCCAGCACCATCGCTCTGCCCCTGGTTGGAGCAGGGCAGGGCTGGATGGATGCTCCAGGGGACACTGGCAGCACAGACTGAGTGCTGATATGGCAGAAGCAAGCACAGAGGTGATCTTATTCCCTTTTTTCAGTCAAGGAGAGGAAAACAAACTACCTAAGGTGATGCTTGGGGCTGGGAGGGGGATACGGTGGTTTCCAAGCCCAGCAAACCTGGAGGGAAGCAGGGATGGGGGGGATAGAGACAGACCCCTCTACAAAGCTATAGGCAGGCTGCCCCACCACTTTTCCAGTTCTTACAGGGATTAACGGAGACCCACCTCCCACACAACGCACCAACTCTATGGCAGGAGGGAAGGGCAAGCCAGTCTGAAAATCCTGTTACAGAGAAGAGAAACAGAACCCAAGGGAAAAGAGGACGGAGGAAGGGAAAGAAAAGTTGGCAACAGGAGGTACCCAAAAGTGCATTAATATTCCCAGAGGGTGGAGGCGTCAATGGTGTCGGCCGATGCCTTGAGCACCCCGGCGTGGTCGCCCTTCAGGTATTTGCCGTTGATTTTGATGGCCACTTTGTTATAGTCGCAGAACTCAAAAAAGAAGTCCACGGGGGTGTCGCTGCTGCTGGTGACGGACGACTCGTTCCCCACCATCCAGTACTTCCCAGTGGTATCTGCAGCACAGGGGACACGGTGGCCTCGTGAGCCACCCCGAAGGCGCTGTCCCCCCCATCCCGCAGCCACCCCGGGGACTCACCCTTGATGTTGTAGGCGCCGTCGTTGAACTCCAGCTGGAAGACGTCGTAGGAGGAGCGGTTGGAGTCCAGGGTGCCGGTGACCTTGCGGCAGCCGATGAAGCCGTGCTCGCCGCGCAGGACGATGATGGGCCGGTTGATCAGCTTCATCACGAAATGCTCCGTCTCGCCTGCACGCAGGGGACAGGGGCTGTGAGAGCAGCCAGGGGGGCACAGAGCCGGAGCCCCAGGCTGGCAGGCAGCAGCGAGGAGCAGGGGCTGTGCCCCCCACCCATTTCAGCCACCCAATCTATCCCCTCGTCTCACAGCACGTGAAACAGCCACTTCAAACGCTGATTGCCTGAGCATCACTTGGAAGAAGAGCCTGGCTCGAGGGGGGCTTTTTCCATCCCCTGCTGCCCCAGTGTGGGGTGCTCAAGGGGGTCCCTTACCCGCTGTCTCCATGGAGGCCGCCAGCTGCCCATTCTTCTTCGCTGTCACGTACTTGCCATTGGCAGCTTTCAGGGTGATGCGTTTGTCGCACCACTCGATGTCGAAGTAGCAGCTCGCGTTCCTGCGGGGCACAGGGGGTGGTCAGTGAGCTGTGACCGAGGGGAACCCTGCCAGTGCCACCCCCCTGGCTTGCAAAGGGCCAGGGCTGGATCAGGAGCCCCGGACTCGATCTGTTTGTGCTCTGTTTGTGCAGGATGAACCAAGCTGTGGTGGCCACCCCGCTGGGAAGCCCTCGCCCCGCAGGCAGGAGGCAGGCAGGCAGCCAAAGGCACTTCTGGGGTTTCCGCCTGGCTCTCAGGGTTGAACTGCAGGGCAAAGCATTTCGACAGCCCCAGCCAGCCGGGAAGGATCGTGTGGCCCCAGGGACTTCCAGAGCATCGTGGGCGGCAAGCCCCAACCCATCCCCGGCTTTCACGGGAATGCGCTGCCTCTGCTGGGAAGCACCCAGGCTGGAAAATCCCCCTTGAGTTCCCCTGGGACATGCAGAGGGTTCCCTGAAGCCCAGGCACGGCCCTGAGCTGCTGGGGACAGGGCACTCACTTTGTGGAGGCGGTGGACTGGATGCCCCCGTTGGAGGTGAGGGTCCAGTACTTCCCGGTGTAGGTCCGGAAGGCGCATTTCTTGGTGTCCTTGTTGATCTCCAGCTGGTAGGTCTCCTGGTCCCCCTCCTCGTCCTGGTTGGCCGAGAGGTCCATCCCTACAGAGCAGAGGCAGAGGGAGACGGGGGTGTCAGGGGGACACCCACACCCAGCGGGTCCGGCTGCAGGGCAGCCCAGAAAACCCAGCTGAGAGGGGCTCCTGCTCCCTGGGTGAGCTTTGATGACTCCCAAAGCCCTCACATGGATCTCCCCTCTGGCATTTTGGGTTCAAATCCAGGTTTTCATTTGGCTATTTGCTGTTAAGGCCATAAACGAGGGCTGGGCAGCCATAAGCTTCCGCTCCTGACTCAGCAGCTCCATCACAATGAAGCAGAGACCAATGTAGATATTTCATATGGAAAAGGGCTGCAGTTTTTCCCAAAGGTGACAGCCAGGTTATTCAACCCATTAGCAGAGGCCACTGCAGCACCCATGAATCCCAGCTCATGGCGTGTTTAAGGACCGTGGCACCGTTTGTCACCCACAATTGTCACATCCTGCTGGGGCAGTGAGGTGTGCAGGGACAGGAGGCTCGGGAAAGCCCTGGGGCATCCTCTGACTCCCCAAAACCATCAGCACCAGCCTGTCCCCAGCTCTGCCAGCCAGGATGGCCCATCCCTGTGCCCATCCCTGTGCCAAAGGGGCCAGAGAGAGCATTTCCCTGGCAGAGGTGGATGCAGCTGGTCCTGGGGCCACCGGCCACAGCTCCGGGCCACCGGCAGCCACGTGTGCATCCACCTCAGGCACTGAGCCTGAGCAAACCTGCTTAGTCAGGGCTAGTGGGGCCAAATCTGCTCCAGAGCTCTCCAGCTTGGTGGATTTCTGCCTAAAAACACTTTGGGGAAGCGAGTCACAAGCTGCAGCCAAAGCCAGTGGCTGAGCTGTGCTGGGTTTCAGGGAGGGAGCTGGGGTGCAGAGCTCAGCCCCACTGCTGAGCCTGGAGAAATGGGAGTTTAGTGGAACTGAGTTGAGTGGAACTGGATGGATCTTCCAGAGCCAAACACACCTGCATCCCTCCCTGCTGCATGGGTGCCATGGGTTCAAGTCCTCACTGTGTCCAGTTCTGGGCCCCTCACTACAGTAAAGACAGCAGTGCTGGAGTGTCCAGGGAAGGGAAACAGAGCTGGGGAAGGGTCTGGAGCACGAGTGTGATGAGCAGCTGAGGGAGCTGGGGCTGGCCAGGTGTTCAGCCCCTCACACCTCCCAGAGGCATCCCAGTTTCTTGGCTGCTGGGATTTCAAGTAGTGCTGTACCCAGGCACTGGAAGGGCTTCATGGACTGCAGTCTTGGTGGCCCTGCTGGTCTGGAAAGCCACCAGAAGGTCCCACCAGCTGCACCCAGCTGTGCTGCAGAGACAGCTCCCTGGGGCTCCACATCACCCTCTGTGTCTCCAGCCTCTGCTTTGCATATCCATCTCCCACCTTTCCAAAGGGATCAGGCTTTGTTCCCAAAGGGATCAGGCTTTGTTCCCAAAGGGATCAGGCTTTGAAGTCTTTGCTTTGTTGGCCATAATCTGATCTCCACATCCCAACTGGCCCACAGCTGCCAGTGTGTTCACAGCATCCCCCCTCTCACCAGGCATCCTCCAGCACCTTCTGCAGCTCCCATCCCTGGAAGAGTTCAAGGCCAGGCTGGATGGGGCTTGAACAGCCCAGGGTAGTGGAAGGTGTCCCTGCCCATGGTCCCTCCCAACCCAGCCATTCTCTGATTCCAAGACTCTCCTGATGGACACGCAGCCCCCTGGGGCTTTGCTGCCCGGGGTATTTGGGCAGCACAGGGGGCAGTGGGTGCTGATGGCCACCAGCCCCAGCCCCAGTGGCCACGTCCTCAGCTCACAGAGCCATCCCACACTCGCTGCCTCCCAGGGCCGCCGGGGGCTGAGCCGGCGGCTGTGGGAACATTTGGTTTTGATTTTGCATCCCGGCAGCTCCAGCCCCAACCCAGAGCTGTAAAACAGAGAGGGGGGCTCGGCAGGGGCTCACAGAGAGGTTGGGCTGCAGGAGGTGACATTGGGGGACACAGCCCATCCCTCCAGGCTGGCAGCAGCCCTGGGCCCCCCAAACCTGAGAGCTGTCCCTGTGGTTTGTGGGGGAGGAGCGGGGGTGGTGCTTCCCCTCCCGGCACTTTTCAGGGAAGAACTCCCTGAGCGGCAGGGACCGGGCTGGGCAGAGCCAGGGGGGCGGATGCTGTGTGCCACAGAGCAGCACTGCATGGGCTGCGCACAGGACAGGGAGTGCCAGGAGCCTCCAGACGCTGTTCCCTCTCCCACCCCGCTGCCAGCCCATTTTCCACACCCGCCTTGGGGGGAGGTTTGGCTTTCCCCGGTGCCTGGAAGGAGCCGGCAGCAGGAGGGTCTCCCACCGCCCCCTCCCCAAAAGCAGCGGGGTTGGGTTACAGCGACTCAGCACAAAGGAATGCGGCTCGGGCTGGGGCAGGAGGAGGCTCCAAAGGGCTGGGGCTGAGCGGAGCGGGAGAGCCGGGGGGCTCGGAACCGGGCGGGACGGGGGAAGCGGGAGGAAGCCGGGGCTGCGGGTGGGGCGGCAGGACCACGGCGGCTCCCCCAGAGATGCCCCCGTGTCCCCGGGGGGAGGACGCGCTGTCCCCGCAGCCACCCCCAGCTGGCCCCGCCCGGGGCTGTGGCAGGAGCCGCGTCCCCTCTCCCGCAGCGCCCGGCCCGGCCGCTCCCGCTGCAATCACGGATTAATTAACGCTCCCGGTAAATTTACAGTCTGGAGCTGGCACTGCTCTTCCTGACCTTGACGAAGCTGCTAATTACAGCTGGAGGAGGGAGGGGGGCGAGCACACGGCGGCTCCCTGCGAGGGGGGTGGAGGTACGCCTGCGCTCCCCAAAATTCCTGGCGTGGGATGTCCTCCGGCTCCGTCTGCAGCGCGGATTTGCTGCAGGGATCTTGGGAAGAATGCAGAGGGTGGAAAAGCTGAGGTGTGTTGTCTCCCCACGGCTTCCTCATGCTGAGCCCCTGGGCTTGAGGTCCTCAGAGAGCCAGGGAAGGGTGATGGGGAGCAGAGCCAGGGACTTCTGAAGTCCTCGTGTGCCGAGGTTTCCAGCCCCGTGGGTTTGCGGGAATGATGCTGGAGCCCTCGCTGCTTTCCAGCCCAGAACCGTGGATGCACCTGGAGGCCTGGGGCCATCCCAGATCATGCACACACCTTCCCGAACCTCCCACAGAGCCGGGCTGCTCCCGCTGAAGGAGCAGAGTTTGCCGTAGCTGTGTCGATCCCCGCACCACGGGGGGCTGCACACCCAGCGTGGGGGCATTGATGGCGTGTAGAAAACTCCCTCTGCACTCAACTCGCACAGAAAGTCTCCCATGAGCCGTCCTGGGATGCTAGTGAGGTTCAGTGGGATGAGCTCCATGGAGGGGAGCACCTTTCCCATCTTCCATCTCCTTTGAAAAACCCCACAGTTATGTCTGAAAAACCCGAGCCCGGATCCCTCCATGGGAGCGCCAGCAGGACACTGGAAAGCCCCTGATCCCTCTGGGCAGCAGGGCAGGATTTCAGGATGGGATTGGGATGCACAGGTCGGGTCTGGGCTCCCTGCGGGGCTCGGGCACCTCCACCCAGCACGGCACACGTGCTCCGAGACTCCTCCTGCCCCCTCCCTGCCCTTCAGCCAGGCTTACCCTGCACCCCTACAGAAATCCAAACAGGTTTTTGTCTATATGCAACAGCCCGGAGCACCGGGAACCAGCAGCTCCTCTGCCGGGGGTGCAGCTCTGCAAAGGGGTCACGGCTAGGGGTGAAACATGAATTTCCTGAAAAACCCACCCCTCCTTCCCTGTGGATTTCCTGTGGCTTTGTGGTATCCCCCAAGTGTCAACAGGCCACTTGGCATCTCCAGGTGAAAATCTACATCCAAGCCTGCGTGCCCCCCGCCCTGGAGCCGCATCCTCCTGCCTTGCCGTGGCACCGGGATGAACCGGGGGGTGACTCCGGCCCAGCCCACGCCGGGAGAGGTCCTGGCCCCAGGGCAGAGCTCCCCTCTGCCAACACGGCAGGTCCAGGCGTGCTCCCTGCACCGCTCCCCTCGCCCGCCCTCCTCCCCAGACCCCGTCTCCTGGAATTCCTGGCTCCCGAGTCAGCCCAGCCTCTGTCCCTGCGGCTGGGGGGGCAGGGGCACAGCTCGGCCGGGCGGGGGCTGGCAGGGGCCCAGGCTCTGCCCCCGGGACCCTGGCGCCCACAAAGGGCCCTTTGTTGCCGCGGTCGGGCCAGAAAGGAGCCATTGAGCGGGGGGGAGGCTGCTCGCTGCTGGCAGCGCCCGGCTCCGCTCCCATCGGGGTGTAGCGGGGAGACGGGAGCTCTCGTGGGTCCTCTCCTTCTGGGGCTGGAGGCAGGAGAGAGGCGCCAGGGACAGCCCAGCCCCTGTGCCGGAGCAGAGGCAGGGCTGGCACCCACCCCTTCCTGCCCAGGGGTTGTTTGTGCCCCGCTCCCCCGTGCCCTGGGTGCAGGGGATGCTGGCACCGGCCACCCCCGGGACAGGGAGGGGACTCCGAGCCCGGAGCTGACTTGGCACTGGTGGGACAACACGGTTCCAAAGCTGGATCCCAGCCAAGGGAACCACAGAAGAAGCCCGTGGCCCCATCCCTGCTCCTCCCATGGGACAAAAGGGGGACAGCCACTGCCATCCCTGCTCTCTCCCTGACTCCACGCGGGAACAAGCTGCCTTTTCCCAGGAGGCTGTGCCGAGCTCCACTCGCTGCCTGCCCGCATCCCACATCCCACATCCCCCATTCCCAGTGGCCATGGGAGCATCTGCCAGCAGCACGGTGCTTATCAGCTCGGCGGGGGAAAGGGCTGTCTGGAACCGCTTCCTCCGACGGCTGTTTCTCGGCTGCCTTCTTGGTAACCTTGGGACATGGCACTCTCACAATGGGAGAAGGGAGGATGAGCCCTAGAAAGCGGCAGCTTCCAGCCTTTCACTGCGGTCGGGAAAGATAAACCGGCTGGAAACGGCTTCTCCAGCCAAAATGGACTCGGGCGAGGATGTGCAGCCCCAGCTCAGCCCTTCCCGCTGTATTTTGCTTGGAAAGGGGCCGGGCACAGCCCAGAGCCCTCTGTTGCTGGGGAGATTTGTTCTCCCCCTTCCTGCTCCCCCCATCCCTTCCGAATCAGACAAAGCCGGAGGGTCGGCCAGCAGCATTCCCACCCGCTCCATGGGGTCCCCCGGCACCGCGGGTCCCCCACCGCCGCCGCTCCGTCCCCCACATCTCCCCCCACATCTGGTTTCCCCATCTCTGGTGACAAAGGGCTGCAGCAGCCCTGCCCCCACAGCGCTGCGGCAGCCTCCCGCCATCCTCCCGCCACCGCCATCCTCCTCCTCTTCCCCAAATCCCCGTGCCTGGCAAAACAATCCCCGCTGCCCATCTTGGCAGGTTTTATTATTCATTTTAAGGGGCTGCTTTGCAGAGCAGGATTCTCCATCGGACGGGAGAAAGGCAGAGAGCTCCCTGCACGGAGCTGCCCAGGCACGGATCGGGGTTAAGCAGCAACCTTGAAATATTACATATACACACCAAAAAATTCCCCGCTGTTCCTGCAGGCTCTGCTGCAGCCAGACATGCTCGCACCCATCCCGCCCCGGCGTGCGCCGGCCTGACCTGGCGGGGCGAGGAGCCCCGGGGCTCCCGCGGCTCTCACCGGGCACCCCCCGCCCCGGGAGCGGGACCCCCCGGCCTCCAGCTCGGCCCCCCGGGCTTTGGGGAGGGATGCTCGGCGGGCACCCGCGGCCACGTGCCCGGGGAGCTTCGCCGTGTGGCCGAGCCGGGGGCACCGGGGCCTCTCGGGCCGGCGGGGGGGACGGGGACGGTGAGCGGCTGCAGAGGGACGGCTGCCTTTGTGCGGGGGGATGCAGGATGCGGGAGGTTGGGCAAAGCCCTTTATGTAACGCTGCCACCCAGCCCCCCACCCATGAGAACTCCGGCTCCTTGGGGGAACCACAGCCCCCGGGGGGACCCGCAGCACCCCAGGGCCCCGCTGCGGAGGGCACAGGGCTCGGCGGGGCTCGGGGAAAGGGGAGTCGGTGGAGGCTTTGTTGGGGGAACAATGAGCTCCATAGGAAGGAAGGCGAGGGATACAGCCCTGCCTCCTTCACGGCGAGGGCAGACCCCATCCGCC
>VZRZ01001373.1:0-36081 GCA_013398175.1 Climacteris rufus
AGAGTCAAACCATCACAGGGAGTCTGTTAGTGACCACTCAACTAGGATGAAGTTACAATAGATTGAGAATCCAGAATATGCTTTGATGTCGAAGTATTCTTGATTACCATTTTTGAAAGCTTTGTTTACTTTGACAGAGGTTTTTTTCAGATATTTCTGTACAGAAAGGTACCTAGTGCCTCTCAGAAGTATAACATTATTAATCATCGTTTACAAAGAATTGGAATGTGGTGCTTGTAACAATAATTGTAATATTGCAGTAAGTTAAGGAGAAGCATAAATGAAAGCTCTAGGAAAAAGAGAGAAACTTATCTATTTCTGTATTCAGGTTGTTGACAACTGGTTTTCAACAAAACCCTATTACATAAAAAGCAAAACCTAAGCAAGTTCTATGGGATGAGATTTACCTTATGGAGATCACAGTTTAAGCGAAAGTGTTGTTGGTTTTTTTTTAAACAAGTACCCGATTCCTGGTAATTACCAGCAAATTATCAAAGAAAAATGCATGTCAGATTTTTCTCTGCGTTTCACTTTAGCTTTAGCTGTATTCTTACAAAAGAAAGAAGTCAGTGCCGGGTAGTAACTGCAAATAAAATGCGGGGTTCAATCTTCCTGCCTGGAAATTCTTCACTAGGGCTCCAAAAATTAAGACAGGCCTGCCTGATCCATTTTTAGTAGGAAGCAATCTGGTTTCTAGAATGAAAAATGCAATCTGGAGAATCTTTCTTGTGTCTGTGGGCTGTGCATGAAAGTTAGGACAAGTTGAATTGAGGTATTGAATGAAAATGCCAGTGGTTGGTTGAGCCAGATTTATGCAAATGAAAAAACAGAGGTGTTTATTCATATTACCTGTCATAAATGTAAGCTCTAGAGCATTTACCTTGTGGAGTCTGAGAGCCAGAGATGTTTAATAAGTAAGGCTCCATTAAAGAGGATGTATTTCAACTAGAAAAATGCTGTCTGAAATGTATTCCCTGAAAACTACATAGACCAGATACAGAAGGACAGCAAAGTGGCAAGACCTTATCAGCTTTTTCTTTTCTTTGAGTTAGGTGTTTGGTTTTTATCCCTATTATTTGGCTGTCAAATTAATTTTGTAATGGCGCTTATCCCGGATGCTCTCAAGGTAGTGACAGCGCCTTTATGCGAGCGAAATCCCTGCCGGGATGAGTTGCCATGGTTCTACAGCTTCCCCAAAGGACAGAGTCCTAGCTACCACAGATAGCCTGTTTCTGCTGGCTCCTCTAGGACGAGAGTTTCCCCAGGCGTGGTGCACTAGTGCCGATGAGAATAAAAGGCTAGACAGAGGGCTCTTCCCCTGGATAACAGCTGGTTTATTGTGAGTCCAGTATTGCGTTGTGGGGTCCAGAGATATCCAGGTGGCCCTGGAATACCCCAGAAGAAAGAGCAAGGAGGAGACCCTGCAGGGCTATTTTAAAGAGAGGTGGGACCAGGAAACACCCAACGGGAAACCGCGTAGTTCAAAGTGACCAGTGGAGGGGAACTTTCCAGGGCATAGCCATATATGGCATCTGACATATGGGTACAGCTAACACAAGGGAAATATGGGACTTCACCACAGCTCAGGCAGAGGGTTCAGATATTGGAGGAAGCAGGCAGAGGGATTTGCCTGGGCTTTCTTCCCACTAAACCTGAAGCTCAAAAGCAGCAGCTTCTGCCGAGTGCGCTGCTACAATTTTGTATGTGAAATAATTAATGTTTCCGTTTTTCAAGACTTCACTGTTTCTCATTTTTAAGAATTCTTTTTTATTCCCTGATGGAAATCAGTTTAAATTAGGTCACTGACTTTAGATGGAGAACAGTGGATTTTATGTCTCCAAACACATATAGTTCTGTATAATAACTGCAAGTCTGTTCAATTTCCCTGATTTTAGTGGTTGTAAATCTAGTAAACAACATATATGATATATTACTTTTGATCACTTTTATGTATTGACTCTTATGTACATATCTGAATGTTCCTTTTGCCAAAACATAAGATACTAAGTGTATGTTTATCATCTGGCATGCCTACAAATAAAATTGGCTGGAGTGACATGCTTAAACAGCTCAGCTGAACATTAATGTTTCTCTCAGCACACTACCGTCCTGTGTATTGGAAATTTGTATAAATAACATGTTACTATGTTTCAAGTCCTGGAACATTTTTCTGTTATAGTTCTTATTATGTGTGCCTACTCCAGTGCTATATTCCTTGAATAGCATTAGTGAAGGGCACAACTCTTGTTGCTTTACCTCATTATACCTCATACCACATTAGCACCAACCAAAAAAAAATTTTCTGTATATTTACTGTCCCAGAACAGTACAAAATGAGATTAGACATTAGAATTCTAAAAGGTGTCAAGTTAAAAACTACAGCTTATTCATTTTCTTCCACACTAGCTGACATTTTGATTGCCTGTCACCAGGATCTGCTGGATAGGCTTAGTTATGGCATAGCCAAATGATTTCTCAACATAAACAAAAAAAGCCCAAACCAAACCAACCAACCAAAAAAAAAAACAAAAAAACCAAAACCCCAAAAAAAGGGATCTTGCCCCATTCTATTTATTTCTCAAATTTGTTAGCCTTGTACATATAAATTCTAATCATGTGTGGTTATGGAGAAATTAATTTCATGTTGGAAATTCTCAAGTTTGTGTCTGATTTTTGTTAAAGTACAGCTTGAATTGTTGTTTAAATGTCTGCTTTTGGACAGAAGACAAACATTTTAATTTGAATCTTACAAATCTGTTGGGGAGTATAATGTCACAAGCACTTGGAAATTGCTTATATTACTTGAAAAGACCACAAGTTTTGGTCTAATCTTTGGGGGATGGGGGCTGTGGTGCAATCATGGTCTGATAAAACTGCTTTATAGTGTCATAGGTCTAGAAGCAGAGTAAAATGATCATAAAAAACAGAAGTCTTTTTTTCAGAAAATTGAAAATTTTGACCAAATTCAATGGAAGGAATATCAATTATATAAGTGATATACCTAATCAGGTAGACAATTAGAGGATTTTTGAATCATAAGTTGTTCTAAGCACAAAAATAAGTAATAAAAATGTTTTCATCAGAAACTGGAAGCCTGCACTTGACTTCATAGAGCTGGTAGATAGCTGGCATATAAAAATCAGCATTCAGGTTAATAGTGAAAAAATCCAGATGTTTTCTTTATATTTGTGTCCATTAGTCTTAAATACACACATCACTGGAAAAAAATTTACAGGAAAATTATCAGAGCAAAAGATTTCACCCAAGAGGTCTAGAGTGAGTCATTACCAACTATATGATATAAAACCCGTTACTTGAATCCAGGAGAGAATAAGAAAGCAAATGAGAACAGGTTTTCAAAAAGGGCTTCAAGGGGTATCTGGGTATCTACAGGCCATTACATTTAACTTCTATATCAGTCATATTGGCAGAAATTACAGGAAAGAATAGTTAGTGAGTCAACTGTGAAGTATGTGTGGCAAGTCATGTCTTGCATTCCTGCTGGTGTGCTTTAAGTCACACCAGCAAACACAGATGAGGGCAGCTGGCTGACAGAACATCAGATTTGCAGAAAAATGGTGATTAATTACTGAGTTAAAATAAGGAAACCAGTGATAAGTTTTCACTGTGAATGTACACTGTCAGTGGTACTCCCTGATTGCCACTCCAGGCAACAATCCTATTTGATGCTTCTCTTCATAAAACATCTAGAAATGGGGTGAACAATGAGATGGCAAGGCTTTGACATTGCAACTCTACTCAAGGTAGGGAAGAGTTACAAAAGATTGTCAATAAACAAGTGAGTAATGAAGCACCAGATAATATCTAAAGTCCATGAATATGAAGCAATGCAGATGCCAAGACAATCTTGACTGTAGACACAATTAATTGGCTTGAAATTAGTAGTTCCCCCACTCCTGAGTCAATATTTGAAGTCACTGTGACTAACACTCTGACACACTCAACTTAATCCTTAACAGCAGTGAGAAAGGTACATAAGATATTTTACAGCAGAACAGAGATAGAGAACAAAATGAGCATATTACAAGAAATTCAGTCTTAAAAAGACTTTGGCAGAACTAGGGACAGTAGGGAATGAATTTGGAATGATCAAAAGTAGTCAGATAGTTACTTTACAAAGACAGGAAACGGTCTAAACAGTCTCACTATAGAAAAGAGATGACTGCAGGTGATGTTGACAGAAATCTGTGTAATCACAAATTGTATGGTCAGAGTGAATAGGGAGTTATCATTCACTCTTTTTCATTAGAACAGATGTGCAACATCCAGTGAAGTTACACCACATGCAATAAAAAACAAACTGAAATGTTGCTACTGAAATGTGGCATTAATTGCTAAATAAAAGTACATAAAGAATTTTAAAAAGTCATAAGGAAAAATTGTGAAAGAAATGTCAATCCAAAGAATGGCAACCTGTAGCTGATGTTTCAAACAGATGATTGAAGTGTAGAGGATATCTTCAGCATAAGATAAACATCACCTACATTTCACCTCAAATTTGTTTATGTACTGCAATTATTGTAAATGATGAATGAAATTACTATTCTTAATATTTTAAAACACTATTTAATTATTGTTGTTGTTATTATTATTACTATTACTACTATTATTATTATCATTATATTATACTATTTATTATTATTACAAGCTGGCAAGTGCCTTGAGATTAAGTGAAGTCAGTGTCAGAAAATCATTAGTTCAAGCCCTATGTAATATTTCTACTCTTTATCTCTCGGTTGAATAGCCAAAAGCACAACTCAGAGTTGCTGGCATACTTATATGTTGCTGACTTAATACTCTTTAAACATCCACCAAAGTCATGAAGTGTCTGAAACAGTTACATAGAATTTGTTAAATGTTGTTTAATCTTGTATACTGGTTAGGCTCCTTTAAATATAAGGAAGTTGTATTCCTCTTCTTCCGTGTTCCTCCTGGGGAACAGCCTTTTTCTATATTTAAAGAGAGGTTTTGTGTGATCCACGATTTGTAGATCTTTGGTTGGGACTAACCGTATATGCTGAAATTTAATATAAATAGTTCCTACCCTTCTGGTTTGCTGTGTATTACCGGATTTTTGAACATTGGTTATATATATACTTCAAAATACCTTTGGGATATTATACGATCTCAGTCAAAACACTTCTAGTTACACCAATTAAAATTTTTAACATCACTAAAGTTAAACTTTAATAAAGTTACTCTAGTGCCACTGTGATTTAAAAAGTAATTGTAATAGCAAAAAAAGGTACCATATTTTAAGTGTAACCATAAACCATATGTTATAATAAATTAAATGCATTGTTTAAGCATGTGAAAATATGCATTGGAAGTGAACATTTCTTTAGTTGAATGAAAAAAATTGTGTCTGCTGTTACGTCAACCTTGTAGAAGAATGCTCTGCCTGAGTGGGGGTAAAACAGCTTGAACTCCACCTTATTTGCAAAAGATATCAGTTGGAGAAGTTAAAAGATGGAGAAGGGTGGGTCATACTGCTTTTGGTGTTGAAGATTATCGAGATCAGCCTGACTCTTCAATCCCAAATTTATATGTTCTGAGGAAGTGGGAAACAATATTTCCAGACAGAATGAGGCAGATGTGGTAGACAAAGTACCTGATAAAGGCGATAATAACTAATAGCTTATCTAAAGCAGCTGAATGAAAGGCTGATGAGCTGACACAGCTGGCCTAGAAATGTGTGACTCACAATTAATCCCAATCCCAATTTCTAAGAGCATGGTCTTCCGACATGCCCCTTCTAGGGGCATTTGTGGAGGGAGAGTCCTCCTTTGAGGGGCAACTAAGGGTTACTCCTTGAGGCTGAGCAAGAGGTACTTTCCATGGTCACTCATATGGGTAAGTAGTGTCAGCCTCTTAATAACTATTTTGCTATCTTTAATATCATTGTTTCAATGTTACTTTAAAAGTAGTGCATTCAATTACACCTTTACACAATCTTTTAGACATAAACCATTGACTAAGTCTGGGGCTAGGATTGGATCTAGCCACACCTAGACTCCTCTCTGAGGAGTTTAGGAAGCACAGGGTCCTTTTTGCACCTCATGACTCAATGGAAGAATCTCGCTGATAAAACTTTTCCAAAACTGCCATTCTGTCTGCAACCAGCCACTTGTAGAAAACAAAGATGATAAATGTAGGTAAAGAATACTCTTTAAAATTTATGCTGAAAATACTCTGGCAATATGACATTTTCATGGGAAAGTTCACTGGCTTTTGTCTATGGATTTCTTTGTCTGTTTTGATAACATGCTATGTGTTCATTTTTGCATATGCCACAGGTTTATGTTATAGAGACAAGAGGTACATGTATTACAACTCTATGTATGAGTCAACAAAGTGGATTGACTGTAGTCATGAGATGGAGTGTGATTGATGCTCTCAACCCCTTACCCAAGCAAACAATACTTGGTACATGCTCCAAAGGAGACAAAGACCTGCACAGTTACAGGAAAAAAAGGAAAGAAACACAGTTTGGAAGAATAGACAGAAATCAAGCTCCTGCAAGCCCAATATCTGCTAATATAATAGAAATTAGGAAATTAATAATATCCCCAGAGGACTGGGATGGTGCTATTTGGGGTGATCTTAATGACTATGATGAAGGAAAAGAGGACCTCTTGTTTTCTGTCAGATTTCTCTGAATATGAATATAGACCTATCATTAAAGCAGAATACGTTCTGATTCCAGTTGGTCACCGATGATAATTGATAAAATTTCTGATAGATACAGGTGCACCATATTCAAAACCAGCACAACATCATTCCAAGAAGGTGGGTTTGTGACCTAGATATCAGAGAGTTAAAGTCACTGGAATAAACGGAACATGTGTTATTCATCAAACCACAGAAGTTAATTCATGGCTCTGAGGGTAGAAACATATCCTGTCTATTTGCTTTACAGCTAAAGGGTATAACAAAAATATTTTGGGTTTTGATATTTTGACCGTGTGAAATTGGTGTTTTTCAGATGGCACCATGTGGTTCTTCAGTTCAAGTGCCAACCACAATCTTGGCAGAAATTGTGAGGCTACAGTACAGGTACTCCAGTCTCTGCACTTCCCAATCCAAAAATTACACGTTTCAGAGTATCTAATTCCTGTCATCCCTGCTGTGGAACAAAATGGATTTTCTGATGTAATAGCAGACTTGGGAAAAATGGTGCATTATTTCCAGAACCCTTTTCCCACACCATTCATGGCCTCTCCAAAAGCCAGAGGGGAGGCAACACCTAGCAACTGATTATCAGGGACAAAAAGCTCTATAGCTCCACTAATGGCTACAGTAACCACTGTTGCAACTTATAGCCACACTATGTAAGCTGCACATTCATACACTAGAAGCAGCCTGAGTAAATCAGAGGACCAGTTAATTATCTAGATCATTCCTAGAGGGAATTCCTGCTCCAGAAGCAGTTGCACAAATACCTTTGGTCAGAAAACATTCTGCCTACTTGACAGGAATTGCAAGGGAAATGAAATTAACTGAAGAACATACTAGAGTTTCCAAATTATAGATGCCTACAAATGCAGATCTGTTGGAATCACAGCAGCCTTATAAACCATCACCAATTTTAAATGCACCTCTCCTTACCAAAGAAACACCAATTATATATGCAGACTACTATGCCTTGTGGGTTGGTGCCACACAATGACTCTGTCAATGGTAATCACTGAACTGAGAAGTAAACTGATCTACAGTCTGGAGAACTCAAGACTGGCAATTATTACTAAATCTAGCCAGGAAAGCACCAGTCATGATGATACAGGTGAAAGTTCATGTGAAACACAGTAAACCATGTTAAAACTGGAGCCAAAACCTAGATGAATTTAGTAAAATTAGGAAAATAAATATAGGAACTTGTTAAACCCCCAGTGCTATATAGCTTTCTCCTGTGGCCCTTTATTTTATTTTCTCTTGTTTTCTGTGGGTTCTTTTAATCAGAGTTTGAATTAAAACACGGGAGGCAGAGTATTTTTCTTCAGTCTCAGTTGTTTATAGAATCTTATTTATAACATAGCTACACAGAGGCTGCTCTTGGTGTTAACAAAGGTGAACATGGCCCCGAGTTTCAGCCCCAAGGTCAGTTATACTCTAAGCTGTCTGATTATATATTGCCATGTAGATTATTTTTAATTATAACCCAGTAACTAATTATCCATTTCCGGCACTGTGGATTTTTTAACCAATACCAGAAAACCCAGATTTGTGATGAAGAAAGAAGAGGTACAAAACCATGCACAAAATCCTCCATATCGTGACACTTATGCTATTATATTCCATAAGCCTAAATTTCTACATCTCTACACATTCTACCCAGTGACATAACTTTAATTATACAGTAATAATCTCAGAGCTATCACATCATTGGGGAAGTCTTTCCCAGGGTCTAAGATCAAATGGAGTGTGTTTTTGAGGATCGTTACTTGTCAGAACTGAAAGAATGAAATTCTCAGAATTCAGGGTTCCAACAGTGCTATCAGCTGGGAAAATGGCTACACCATAAGTTAGGTCACACAGGTCAAAACCCACACTATTTGGCTGCATAGAGCAAGGTTTGGCCCCAAGACAGGAAAACTTGTGAAGTTATTCTCATAGAATATCCTCAATGTAAATTGGAATTACAAACAAAAGACTCTGCAAAACACTATCCCTAACTATCAAACAATGAAAAACTGTTGTCCATGTGGCAAATCGATTGCATAGGGCCATTCAAACCCTCTGTGGGATATTGGTTCATCTTCATAGGAGCAGAAGTAGTCTCCAGCTTACACAGGGTGACTAAGAGCTGAAAGGCTGATGGACAAAGCAGACTTCAAGGACTGCCTTCTCGATTCTCAAGTCTACCTTCTGATATCATCCAAAGTGATAACGACTTTCATTTCTTATTCAAGGATATGAAGGAATGGGCAAAACAAGAAGTAGTATTAAATGAGTACTCCACATCCCATATTATTCCCATATGAATTGGTTGGTAGAAAGACCTCATAGCTTATTGAAACACTCTTAAGCTACACAAGGTTCAGTAGGATGCTCAAATTTCCAAAGCCCTTCACTAATTGAATAAATGGTATGGGTCCACTTGGAACCCTGTAAGCTGAGCATTCTTTGCAAAAACTGATCCTGATTCTCCGCATTCTGATGAAGGAAAATTTCTGATAGAATTACAGCCAAGACAACCTGGTATGGTAAATTTAGCACCAGCTGGGACTGTGCCTACAACTCTAACTAAACCTCATGGCACACTTGCCTGGAAAACTACTGATGGCAGTAATATGAAACACAGAGTACTGCATGGTGAACTTTTCCTTCTTTCTAATGAGGTGACCTGGTAGGACTCTCTCGAGCAAAAACAGTCTTTAAGAAGTCTTTGTTTTGTCTTGCAACACCCTACAGGATGGCAGGCAAAAATGCTGTCTTCATGTTAGTCCAAACCCTGACAACACTACTCCTCCAAACCAGTGAACAAAGAACCCTGGAGTGGACATGATCCAAAGCTCATGTCCAACTAGGTAGGTCTTTCTACCAACCAATTCATATGGGAATAATATGGGATGTGGAGTACCACGAGGTCTGTGTACCAAGAGCTTTGGAACACATTCTGATGTGAGAAATTCAAATCTTTCCATCACTATCAATACAAATCAATATCTCTGCAAATTAAATCTACTTCCTCACCATTCCTGAATACATGTTATACAGGATGGTTAGCCTGGATACATGGATGAACCCTGTCCTGTCCAAAATTATCAAAGAGAGATGTCTTGACAACACACAATCCTTCGGTGCACACCATCTAGCCCATAATTGTGCTGGGATTGAACCACCTCTATCCATTAATACACAGATTATGGGCCCAACTAAATGGGGACAAAATGGCAAACTGTTGATGTTTATACATGGGTGGAAAGAGAACAACAGGGATTTATTGGTGAAAATAATACCATGAAGTCCCAAGACATTTGTCGTGACACTGAACAATGTATTTGTTATTCTGAAATACATCCTGATCAAGTCCCTGAGACTGTAGTTGTATATACTGAAAATGCATTCATTTAAATGTGAACGTTTGTGATCCTATATTTACAGCCAACACCACTGTAGAAAAGTGTAATTGCTGAAATATCCATAACTGTAATCTTACTGAAATGGTGGGATGTGTCATTAACTATTGAGCTCCTGTCACAATCTACCGATAGCTACAATCTAACCATAGATTGCATCGAATGTTCCTGCCTACCCCCATTGGAACAAAACTAACATTGATAAGAAAAGTGTTTCAACATGATCACTTGAATAAATTGCTAAAAAGGATCCAGAACAGCAAAGTATCCTGATTAAATCTGTACTGACACAGTGAAGATATACTGTGTACTAGAAAAAGTGAAACAGAATGGAGAACATAACTAGTGGGACATCAGCAACTGGAAATTTGAATCTAATGCTTCATCCAGTTGTGATTTTGTTAACTATAACATGATGCTTATTACTTAGAATAATTTTATATGCAAATGTCTGGTAAATCATGAAGCAAATGCTCCTTATTCATCATGACAAAGTCTCCTATAATATAATTAATAGTAATATTTTATACTAAGCGCTATTTGCTTACTTTGGATCTGCAAATGTGCATATACAAACAACATTAATTTTGGCACTTGAGCTAAAGAGTTTATCAAATAATTGAGCTCTTACCATGTATTTATGGTACAGAGGCAATAGGCAACAGCATACTATGCTTTTATGAATCAATAAAGTGGATTGAGTGTATTTGTGTGGTGGTGTGTGACTGATGGACTCCACTCCTTTACCAAACTCCCAGAAGTTGGTACTGGATCCAAAGGAGGTACAGTCTGGAGTTGCAGCTGGGCCAAGAAAGCCTCAAGGAAACCTAAAAAGGAGCAGAGTGGCCTTATGAACATCAATGTATATGAGCTTGGAACACTAATCATACAATTTCCAAGATTCTTTTACCACAAAACAAAGATTTTTGTGGGTGCAAGGAGTGGGTACACATCCTTCCAACTGCATGCAATTTGATCATGAGCCAGGCATTTTATCCCGTAAGTACAATGATCTAAGGGAGCCTTCTTTGAGCCCTCACTGTTGGACAGTGTGGCTGCATGGTGGTGATGCCCTCTGGAGCTGGAGTGCCTCTCAAGATTGCTCCTCAAGACAGAGAGAATTTTTGCCAATTAAAGATCTTTGGGTGAGCCAGTCTGAGTTCTCCCTAGATTTCAACTGGACTGCATGCCAGGTGACTCTCCTTTGGAGTCCCAAAACAAGAGAGATGAGGAAGAGGAAATATATTTCAGGCTACATCTCCCCTGTTGTTGCTGGGTCTCTGAATAGCAATAGCCTGAGAGAGAACAGAGTTCCTCAATTGTTTTGTGGGATTTTTTTTTCTGTCTGAAAAGCATCCTAGAATTTTACAACATGGGCCAGGTATCTAAATACCCAATGAAACAGAACTCTGAAATCATGGACTTTTCAGAACTGGGAAATCTAGTAACAAAATGAAATGTCTTAGAAATAACTCAGAACTGAAGGATATAATTTAACTTTACAGCTGCACACCTGAATGAATAAACATTAAATTTAGGTCAATAGCACACCAAAAAATTTAAGGGCAGTACTGCAAAAGAACGGTATGTAGGACTAAAGTATCCTGTTTTTCAACAAGCTACCTTGTTAAATTTATTTAATAGATATATTGGGAGCATACCTTAAAAACTCCTAGAAGTGAGATATTTGTTTTGCCCTCAGAATGAGATTACTTTCATGTTTTTAGTCATATGCTTTCATCATCTGTCACTGTGCTACATGCACTATGTTAAAATTCATATTACAAACTCTGTAGGACTTTTGTAGGCCTACTTGATATATTCCCTATCACATGAATCCTTGTTTGTCCTTTTGCAGCCATATGAAATACTGTTTCAGATTCATCTCTGTCATGTTCATTTTCTTTGCATGAACAAACAATAAATAGTTCAACACCTTCAAAAGAAAACTGTACCGCCTTTTTTTTTCTGTGCTTGATTGTGATAACAAACATTTGGCTGTGTTAAGAGCATGGGTGTTCTGGCAGAGAGGAGAAAAATATGGTTAGTTTGAGCCTCTCCTGAGTCCCTGAGAAACATCTCAATGATGAAAATTTAATGCATTATTTTTTCCAAGTGGATGTGTGCTGGTGCTCTTTTGTTCTCTTCCATGGCTTTTGAACAGCTGTGTAGGTCTATGACAAATGAGGGTCTATTTATCTAGCTACTATATTACTTGTCAAAGTGACTTAAAGAAAAAAAAAGTAAATCAAAGACAAATAGTGTAAGACTAAGTTTCTTAAAGTGATGTGATTTTTTAAAAGTGCTGCACTTGTAACAGGTTTTACAAAAACCTTCAAATATGCATGTAATTATTTCTGTTGCTTGGAAACAACTGAAAGTACACTTTCCTCCATTTGTTATAGCTTTCATAATTCTTGCAGATAATGTATACTGGAAGTAAAGTAATTTTATTTTTCTAGGATTTTTTCCACATAAACCATGTAATGTTTTTAGTCTACTTTAGAGTCTTTTGACTTTCACTGATTTCATGGAAATTCGGAATCTTTCACATCTACAATGAGAGAAACACTTTCTCTGGAAATATAAAGACACCTGTGATGCAATGATTGTGCCCAGTCAATGAAGAGAGGTAAATACTTTTAATATCCAGATTTAGAAATTACCACCTAATTCAGGTGTCAGAGTTGCCATTGGTGGTATTGTTTTCTTCCCATGAACAGTTGAGCAATCTATGTTCCTAAATCAGGTCCATGAAGTTAATAATAAATTTACATATTGTGGTAAACATTTAAAAATGAACAGTTACAAAATGAATTTGGTCTGTGTGAAGAACTATAGCTGCTTCTGAAGTTTCAGCCACTGTAGAGTTACATATGATGTAAGTGATAAGATGGAAATTCATTAAATGGCTAAGGACAATACAGCTACCTAAAAATGAAGAAATATTGTGGGAAAAGACTGTATGCCTACTGTGACACTTTTCGAACAGGGTAATAAAAGGCAGCAGAATTACTGCTGAGCTTAAAAATCAATGTTCTTTAAATCTAATTATCTTCAGGTAGTGAAGAATGTAGGAAAAACTGAAATTTCAATGAACATTATCCAACAGTTTGTGGAGTTGTCTACAAGTTTAACTTGCTTTTTTTTTTTAAATACTGAGGCACTATTTATTTTTATCCTGCAGACTGATGCTAAATTAAAATTCATTCTACTCTGTGCTTGGTACTTCACCAAAAATATCTGTCCATGTCCCAAAGAGTTTACAAAGAAATCAACGGGACAGAAGTGTTGAGAGGAATATTGGTCTTTACAAGTGTAATACTATGTCATTAAATAATAGGACAATTTTCTTAAATTTTGGAAATAGCCAGAGAGAATGCACACATTCCCAGGTGTGAATTTACAGGTCTGAATTTATTCTAATACTTGAAACTTTTTCTCCTTGGCCCAGCAGATTAAAATTTGGTTGAAGAAAAAAACAAAATAATTCCTTAAACCAAGACAAATTTCCCTTTGCAATGACTTTACTGTGTGTAATTTTTAAAGTTTCCTGTCCTCCAGAGAAACCATCTAAATGAAGAAGACTTGATGTTAGAAAGGTAAAATGAAAGTATTTAGTGGTCCCATAAAGCTTACAGAAATCAGAGTCCAAAAAAGGTCCTAAAAGCTTTCAGAAAATTATTGCAGAACTTAAATTACGGTAATTAGATGAAAAAATAGAGAAAAGAGAAAGGAGAAGGATGACGATGATGTAGCAAGGAAAACTTGTGATGTTTCTGTTTGTACATACACATTGATGGTGCAAGTTGGTTTAGTTTTATGACCGTAATGGGTTTTTCCCCGAGCATTTCTAAATCCAACAAAAAATTTATCTGATGGAGATATTGGGGCAAAACTTTGCTGAAGACATGGAATGTATAACCCCTTTTTAGCAGGATGGGTGTAAGTACGTGATGTTTGAAAACAAGATTTAATTTGTCTTGTCTCCAGGGTTTTTGCATGCAAAGTAGCACTGTGATTGTTACTGCCTCTCAGACAAAGGTCCTCCTGAAGTCAATGTTTTGAAAATAGAATGTATTTTCATGTCGTTGTTGGAAAAGAAGTTACATTTCAAAATCTACTAAGGATGTAATTTTTGTGTCTGTGTGTCTTGTTTTATTATTTTTTTTAATTGTTTTGGTGTGGGTTTTTTTTATTTGCCTTTGTTGGTTTAAATTGTTGTTATTCATTTGGTTTTCTTACATAAGATTTTAGTGAAAGTAAGGATATTTCAAACAATTTTAGTGTTTTGCTTTGGGGTTTTTTTAGTTGTTGTTTCTTTGTGATGAACACTTTCTGAGTGATTCTTTCCAGAAGGTGATTTATTATGGAATAGAACGTCAGTGTTTCCGCAAGTGCATAACTGATTGTTTTCCTCTCCAACTCATGTGCTGTAACAAGTTTAATGATGCTATTTAATTTAGGGTTATTTTGCTGCACAAGTTTAACATGCCCAATTGCTTGTGGCGGGGAGAACATTGCTGTCATCAGATCTCTAAAATATACATTGTGTCAAAGAACTGTAATTAATCTCTGCCATTGGTTCTGCATCATCAAAAGCATACTTTCGGTCTGTGTGATCCAGAGGAAATCTAGTTTCAGTTTACTGAGGCCAGTTAAAATTAATCCTAATTCAATGCTCTGATAGACCCAGGAAATTTTCATCTCAATTCATTGTGGGATAAAGTTACATTTATCTGTGACTTTAGGAGCAACTGGTCCATCGCATTTGTTTGTTTGTTTGTTTGTTTGTTTTGTTTTGTTTTCTTGTGGATTTTTAATGTACTCTTTTATTACAGCAATGCTGTAAGGGAAGTGTCTATGCTATGGAAGTTGGGATCTGGAAGAGGTTGGTTCAACCCTTGTTTTATACTGGTCGCGTGAACATAATGGGTGGTCTAGAATCAAAGTCACCCTCATTTTGTTCTCAAAACTTACCTGAAGGTCATTCAAATGTGCCATTCAAAAGTGGCAAACATGAAACTGACTTGTATATCGATTGCTGCAACATTTAAATTTAAATATTCATTGTTTTTCGGTAGCATCTTTAAATCACACCCTCAAGATGCATTTATAAAATATTCAGTTAGAAGATGAGTAAGAGACGTATCATGGACCACATGAATTCTACAATTACTCATTATTTATATAATGAAAAATGTAATCTTGTAAATCAGAACAGATTTCAATATGAGGTAAGTGTCTGATTTGCTCATTTTGATATTTTGATTTACAGAACAAATTAACACCAGATCTGTGTAAATTACTTTGACATGATATTTCTATAGCTGTAATGTTGCTTTATGTTATTCACTGTAAACCTCCTAATTGCTAGCTAAAAAACTTTTGTGACAACGTTCTTTACTCTTAAAAGCTAATTTGGAGTTCTGACATTTAAAATAGAATAAGTATAAAACAGGCTTTTGCGCAATATACAGCTTCCTGAGAAACACCTTTTAGCTGTTCCCCATAAAATCAATTCCTCTACAAATGCATCTGTAGAAGGTCTGTGCAGTATGTGTCTCTTCCAGTAAAAACAAATCTCATGTTTCCCAGCTTTTTAAAAAATATCTATAAATGTGTCATGATTTGGTATGGTTGCTTTGCATACTTCAAATACTGAAATTCTCATGGGCAAGGGGATGCTGAAGGGTGACCACCTGGGGATTTGTCATTACTGAATAGTGCTGCCTATAAACAGAGTAGTGAAGAATGTATGTATTCAGGACTTTGCCATGCAATTTTTTTACGTAGTTCATTTACATCAACAAGAATTTCATTTTAAGGATTTTTGTCGTGCAACAGAGCTGAGGATTGCTTTGCTTCTCAGCTGCCTACAGGAACTAACCAATGTGTAAGCCTTCAGTAACATTTTAGAGGTGATAGTGTCATCTATGAATATTTTTAAAAATTTCAGTTTCAGATGCTTTACTTTGTAAATGATCTTATATTTTTTGACTGTAGACAACAGCAATATTCATGCTTCCTGCCCACACCATAAAACTTTTATTACCAAAGCACAAATGCATCAATATTTGAACGCCAAAAAGAGGAAGAGATGGCTATCATTTCAGCCATTAATATCATAGTTGAGTGTGTTGTGTAAAGAAACATTGATTCTATATATATGTCATATGTGCTTGTGACAATCACAGTTTTAAACTGGGATTTGACAACTTTTATCAATACTGGCATTACATAACTGAGACTAAAACTGAGTCACCGGTAAATGAAACTGTAATATTTTTAACCTGTAATATATTTGTTCTAGATGTTTTTCCCTCTGGAATATATCTTGCCTGGTTGTGTTTGCTGTATCATATGATGCTCTCTTCCCCAAATCTATTTTTTTTAGGGGGGGTTAATAATTAAGCTCTCTCTCTCTCCAGTTGTATGCATTTTAATACTTTTGCAGTTAAAAATTTCATCTTTTTTTTGCAGTAAGAGCCCTTTTCATTAAATTTGGTGGAAACCATTGATCTTCAGTTCCTAAAGCATTCTTTGGAATTGCAAACCATAGTTTCAAGACACATCTCAAGTGTCCTCTTGCCTGAAAATATTGTATTAAAATATATGTGGACTCTTCCCTGCCCTGTACCCCCCTCATTTAAAGAATGTCATCTTGCATTTTGTCTGGTGCATCAAAGTGTAATAAGAGATAACTGGACCATTACCATTACCAGTATCATATATTGTAAACGTTTAGTTTCTTACGCTATGACGTATAGTTTGCCAGAGTTGTCAGAATTTCTCCAGATGGACTGTTGCTTTACTCAGTCACTTAGAAAAGTTGGTATGAACTGCCTTTAGCAAAAATATATGTGTCTTTTTAGCAAAACCACAATATTTTGGAAATGTACCATCTAAGAAACAACAGGAGTAAGCTTGGATTTACCTTGTCAGTGTCGGTAGAGAATAAAATTAGCATGACACTATTTGTTTTTATCCATGTCCCCACAGCATTGCTGAAATTAAATAATGACATTTAGATATATGCAAGCAACACATATTGAGAAAAGTCAAGCAGCAAAATGACAGTGTTGTGTTTTACCAACACTCAGTGGTGCACCCAGATGCTACACTATTTCTATTGTTTACTTTGATTATCATTTTACTGACCCCATCCCCTTCAATTTAGAAATTTTTTTTCTTCAGAAAATAAATAACACTGTCTTTTGGTTATTAATGGTCTGTGGTTTGAACTTTTCTGTGCCTCAGTTATATCAAGGACCCGAATACTCAGGTGAATGCATGCTTACCCATCACTTTTGTTTCATTATTCAGACCTTGATCTATCTCTTTAACACATACACCTCTCCTCATTACAACAGATTGGAGTCAGTGGTGCTGAAATCTGTCTTTTTATCTGTACAAGCTATCTTATATGCCAAGCTCATATCATAGCATTTAAGATCCCACTGTGTAAACTCATGGGGTAAAAGAAAAACCTGCATTATCATAGTTTAAGATTCCTGTAAGCAGCTATATAGAGATTTTCTTGTACTCAAGTGTAGAGGCATTCTGAAGTAACAGACAAAGAAAACATTCACCTCGAATATAATTAAATGCTTATTCACCAGTAAATGACACATGAAGTTTTGCCATTTGGGGACAGAATGATCATCTGTGTAAAACTAATAAGAAATAGCCTATGTGTTCACCTTGAGGTGTTAATCCCATTTTTGCTTTTTTTTTTTTCCAACTCCTTATGAAGATTTATTAACACAATCAGTCACTCTTGGTGCCAGACTGATAAGCTCTTATCCACACTGTAGTGCATTCAGATGATTGCTGGAATAAATTATAGTTTGATTTTCATTCTCTGAGCAGCTTTTGGGAAGACTTACAGTGGGAAGACTTCTTTGTGGGAAGACTTACAGTGAAATGGTTTTATAAGAAAATTTAGCAGTCTCATGAATACAAAGCTAAGTTCCACAGAGTGATACTAAATACATTTTGCAGGGTGAGCTGCCAGGGAAACCCTGCATTTGGGGCAAAATGGATTGGTTGTTTTGAATTATGGCATTGAGAAATTTCTTCTGATGATTAGGAATAGCGACAGAAAGGCTGTAGCTGTGTTTCTTAAAATGCCTTTGGAGATCACCAGAAAATGGTGTCTAAAAGGTTGTCCATATCTCTTTTCCTATTAGTACATTTCAGGGTCTCTTTGTACATAAACTCCATTCTAACAACAAATTCTAAAGGCAAAATTTTCATAGGTCCTCTGTAATGAAGCAAGGACTAAGATTGAGTGTACTTAACGCTGGCTCCGGATGGCTGCTCGAGGCCACTCAGCAATTGTCCGGGAGTGATCGTGGTTTCCTGAGGGCTGCCGCTCGCAGCTTCCCCAGACACAGGGAGTCCTCCGGCAGCTCTGTTAGTGCTGGCTCGTCTGGGTGAGAGCGAACCCCGGGCTCATGTTATGGGTGCAAGCGAGGACAAAGGCCAGAGAGAAGGGCTCTGGTGTGATTTCNTGGGGTCCCGGAGAGGCAGTGGAAGGATCGGGAAGAGCTGAAGGCTTCAGGAACCAGGCAACTGGCCGGGGGATGGCAGGGGATTTATCGGGATACAAGCAGGGGAGAGTAACCAGTTGGGGTACAAGGATTTACACGGAACCAATGGAGAACTGAACAGCCATGAAGCTTCCAGAACATAACCTTACACAGAACATGAAGTAATGCCTTAATTAACCAATAAACTGAAACATGTAAATAACGCTGGGGGTGAGCCAGAAAGCTCACCCTGACAAGGGAGTGTGGCTCAGACAGTGGCAGCGTCGGGCTGAGTCCACCAGTCTTGAGCCTCTGGGGCTGTGACTTTTGCCACGTACGCCACTTCATTTAGTTCTTACATACAAAATTACAGATAAAAAACAATTTCCAAATACAAATATGCATGTGGAGCCCTGTCGCTGAGCCTTGCCAAGGATCTTCTTAGTACCTATTAAATAATTTTTCTCTTTCTACTGTGCTGCAATTCTAAATAGGTGCACAAAGAATTCTCAGTTCTGCACATGTAAATCATGCCACATCTGATAGACTTGAGTAAGGCATGCATGGCTCCTGGGACACTAAAAGATCAGGCAAGGCAGTCAGCTGTATCTCTTAGCAATAACTGCTATGTGTTATAGGCTGAAAAAAAAACCCAAAATTTCTCTGAAACCTGGAGCAATACCAAAGATGAGTAAGGATTTGCTTGAAGTTAAATGCATACAGGAGTGAAAAAGGAAAAAATATCTCAGTAAAGGGGTAAAACATTCAATTAGTTGTAGACAAAAAGTACATATGACTGAGTGATATGTTTGCCCCTTGTTTAGATGCATAACTTGGATACTAGTCTTCTCCATTACTCTCCCGTTATTCTTTTTAAGAAGATGCAGCTTTAAAGGATGAATGATACGTTTTATCACTAGAGAAGTAATAGCTGATGATATTTATCCCATTTGTGATACAAGTTCCTTGTGGAGGGAAGCATGTGCAGGAAACCTCATTTTGTGACTAGTATTCAATGCAGTTCAGTGCAGCTTGTCCCTAATGATCAGAACACACACACTCTTTCTACCTGCTTGTTAACGATATGGATTGTTTTACATTAGTCTGCATGTCTAAATTTAAATAAATTTACTGCTTAGTAGAAAAACTGTGTGGAGAACTTCCTTGGTGCATTTTTTTCATTCATTATGGACTGCAAAGCAACAAAACCTCTATGATACCCTGCTGTGAGGTTACTTTTCTTCCCTAACACTCCAAAAATATATGGGTGTAGCAGCTGAATTAATGTTCCCTTAATGAAAAGGAAAAGCTAACTGACTGGAGTTTATAAAAAAATAATTTTCATTTCATTCGACTGTTGTTTTTTATGCCCAGATTGTGTTTTAATTAACTGTGACACAGAGATTTAGCTGGTAAAATTTATTCAGGTGAACTGCAGCATACAATGGAAATGGCAGGATTGAATGTAACATCACACTTTTCTGTTTTTCCCCTCCCCCAAATTTCCCTTAACTATTGTGTTCTTCTATGAAAAAAATAGTAGGGAAAAAAAATCAAGACAGAAGAAGTGAGTTTTTCTGTGATGGGAAAAATACTGTTGATTTTGCTGGTAGAGTAATTCACCAGCTCATTTCCATCAGCTTTTATTACACAGCAATTGTAAAATAAACCACTCGTAGCACGTGCTGTTAATCTCTAGTCCCTGGGGTGTAACTGCTGTTACACAGCATGGGTCTTGTGCTAGCTAAAGTGTGCATTAAAAAGGTAGAAATTAATAGTAGTAGATCTGATTCCAAGCTAAATTGTATTCAATGGGCAAGGTAATTCCCTTAATGGCTGCCACCAATACATTGTTGTGCATGTTTCTCTTTTATTCCTGATTTCCTCCATTAACAGAGGAAAAGCAAAAAAAGGCCAGTATCAAAGCAAAGTCTAAAGAAAAGTCATTCAGGACAAACTCTGTGTGTTGTAATGTTCATCTGTCCTCAATTTCCTTCTTCACCAGCTCATGTTGTGCAAATGCAAACATTTACCACTAGCGGTAATACGTCTGTATTATATTTATTTTGGGTTTAGTTACATCACCTAATTTCTTTTACCAGTCTAAAAATTTCTGGTGTTAAATTACATGTCTTCAAAAACTAGACACTCGAAAGAAATCCAGTGGCTCTCCAATAAAATATTTTTCCAGGAAGAATATCAGGTCTTTCTATAAAATTTTAATCATTGAACAAGTTTTAAAACATACCGGTTACAGAAACTTTTATCCTACTGAAGTCTTATTCAATTTTTTTACATTGAACCCCTATTTTTAAGGAGCAATTAAATCCTTGACAAGAGAAAAACTGCAAAGCAGGAAATAGAGACAAAAGATATGTCCACAAAGCTGCTTTTCCTCATTGCATGTGTATAAATAGATTAAATCTCAAATCTGGGTTTGGAGCACATTAAGAATCTCAGTACCACTTTGTGTACCTTTGAGAATATTGTGATCTCAGGGATTTGTGTTTTGTTATGAGAATATATTCATACTTCCTTTCCCAAAGCATGAAACATCCAATCTAGTTCTTGGTGAAGCGAGTAGCAAAACAGGCATTTATTTCCATGCGGGAGAGGGAAGATTGGTCCCCAAATGACTTTACCACATAATGCTAGTTTTATGTATTGTAATACAGGATAAAATGTTCTGAACAAAGTAACCCTCTCCTTCTTGCCTACTGCACACCTCATGGTACTGCTGAGTTGGTAAGAAAAGAGCAATAAAGAGGAATAATCAACTACTAGCCTGCATTTACATTGACAAAAGCAGACTATTTCCCTCCAGAGGCAAAGGAGGCAGCAAGGAAAAATGTGTAGTTCTTAACTAGGCTGTTTCAGCAGCTTCTGTTTCTCTGCATGGAAGATTAAACCATCATGAACCCTTACCTTCTCTAAGGAGTGATTGTTAAAGAACAATAGTGAAGGTCAGATGGAAAAAACCCAAACAAATAATCACTAAACATTAAGCTTATAAATGTCTTTTTTTTTTTTAAGTAGAATTTAATTGACATGCAGATTATTCTAGGTTTATTCTACAGTTTATTCTAGGTGCCTCCCTGATAAATAGATATGTTATGTGTAGTAATGTGCATTTGGATTTTATTTTGTAGTTTTCCCATTCTGCACCATGAATAAGGTATCTTGAAGGAAATAATGCTAATGTACTAGATATTCTTTAATATTAGAAATACAATGTCCACTCTCTTTTCTCTAGTGAATTATCATTGTTATACGGCTGCCTCTGAGCCATTAAAAAAAAATAAAATAATGGAAATTCATCATCTTAAATCTTATCACCATAACACTATTCTTCTTGTTACTTCTTAAATCCTACAGGAAAAATATCTGGAATATTATTATTGCATTCATCTACTGCTATTGAACACTTGTATAAAGAATAAATATATGAGTTGAGAGAAAAGGGATACTTTATGTTCATCACTAGAATGTATTAGTGAAAAATGTCTCAAGTCTTGAGTGTTTTCAGCAAGTTGAAGAAGGTCTGTAATTTTATTGTGTATGTGTTTGACACCTCACTGTCATTTTTAGTTGACTTGCTTTATTTAAACAGGACCCATGGAACTCAACAGCTATGTTTTATAGATGCAAAGATGTTTTATTTCTTGTAAGAAAACAATTTTGCCCTCTACATTTATTCTGAGTAGGTCTTTTACTTTAACATGCAGGCTCTGTTTCTATGTGACTGGGGAAATGTCAATGTTTCTTGACCTGAAAGAAGCCTTCTAAAATGACTTGTCCTTTTAAGGCAATTGTGTAACTGAGAATTTACACAGCTGATTTTGCAGGACTATGTTAAACTGTGGTTATAGAAACATGCTTGTATTTCAATATTATATGAATAAGTCTTTAAAAACCTTGATTATTTTGAGTTTGCTGGTCAACCACTGGTGCTTCACTGCATCGTTTCGGTCTTTTCATGACAATGTACAAGTAAAGAGCCAGAGTACGTGGGCAGCTTGCTGGATGAGCTATGTAAATGAAATATATTTGTTTTCTCACCACTAGTCTTTGTCTTCCTTTAAATGCTCAGTTATATGAGCAGCTGCAACCTCTTGCTAGCTGGACTGAATTTATTGGGACTTCCAGATGTTTGGATTTTCATCGGAGTTTTTTAATAAAAACATTTTTTTAGTGAAATTGAGTATCGGAGGGCAGAAGAAAGCAAGGGTACTAAAATGTCAGTTGGAGAGGTTTACTACTGAAATAAAATACTTGAAATCTGTTTCTTCAGCACTATAGATATGCTTTACCTAAAGAGTCCCTGGTTCCATGGGCCCAGTCTCAAGTTATTCACACCAGTAGTCTGAGGTGTCAACTGGCACGAATCCATACACAAAACATTCACCAGAGGGAAGAGTTGAAGAGGCCAGTTCTGCCTTCTTCCTGTGGTATGATGCTCTCTAATGTATCTCTCTACTTCAAGACAGCATGATTTCAAGATCAAGCCAGTAGTGGCAGATATTTAAAGGTACTTTCTGTCCAAAATGTATTTTGTATTTCTAGCAACAATATACTTGAAATATTTAGATATCTCATTTTGGTATTATTTGTTTAAAGAAACTGAGCTGCCAGACCAGCACTTATTGTCCCATAGTCCATGGTGATGGAGAATACAGAAAGAAAAATATCATTATTATTTATTTGGCATCCAGAAATTTATAGTATATTTCTTGTATTGTGCATGTTCTACTCTCATTTTTAATTATGTTTAACTCAATATAGAGTTTTGAATAAGAACTGATTTCTTCATAGGTACTCTTTTCTAAGTATAACAAAGTGTGAATTCCATATAAATTCCATATTTGACAATTAAAATCCTCAGTGTTACGTTTTCCAATTACAATATTTTTAGGTGAATTTTTTATTTTATGCAAAGTCTACTCAACTGTTTGACAGAGTAGTAGTGGCTACTTACGCCAAGCATATTTCAATGTAAACTTTTCCATGTTCTTTGTATTTATGTTTGGGTTTCTTTTTTTTTTTTTTAAGAAACTCTTTCACTTGTCTTTTTGATACCTTGATTGATTTTTCTAATTTCTTATGATACATATATTTCAAAATACACTAGTAACTTTTCTGTGTCTTTTTATTTCCTTGACAAATGCATGATTTCTGCATGGAAAATGAAAGAGTACTCTTAGGTTATTTCCAGTATGACTTAGAAGAAAACTGGATATCATACCCAAAACAATATGCTCTGTGATATATAGAACATGAAATATCTCTCTGATGGAGAGTAAATACTGAGACAAATCTTAATTTTTTTTTTCTTGGATGTCCTTAAATCCTTCCCACCACTAATATACACTATGCTTCATCCAATTTCCTTATTAGGCTCAAAATTGCTTTTCTAATTAAAAAAAAAGTAATTTGTAGTTAGCAAGTAATGAGTGATAGTTATGTTGATGAAGACTAATTTGGAATCTGCTTTGAACTCTTACTCTCTTTACGTATATGAATGTGATTTTCAAGCACCGTCCTTGCTACACTATGGTAACTGTGTCTCATTGTCTTTTCTAGAAGAAGGAAGTGTTCCTCAAAAACAAATCAAAGCAAAACAAGAAAGGAAATAGGCCAACTAACCCCCCCCATTTTCTCACTTGTGCACTTATTCATCACGCTGGTGTTAACTTTTCAGTAGTGAAAGTGGTCCATCATAAAATGTGTTCAAACGATTGCAAGGTTCAGACTCTAGAAGAAATGTTTCTGCTAAACCCTATTATATTAATAATAATAACGACAATAATGAAAAAGCTCAGATATATATAAATAATGCATATTGTACAGGCTTCAGAGGCAGCATTACTCTGAGTTGACATGTCAGTCGAACACATCTGACACAAAGTATTTTAAAATGTTGTTAGAGAATGTGACTTATGTTATTAATCCTTTTTCTTTTTCTGCCAACTCCCTTAACAAAAAGCTGATGTTTCCAAGTATGTTTGAAGCCGGTAGCATCACATGCTTACACAAGTGGTGCCTAAGAATATCAGATGGTAAATCCAAGCATATTAATTGCATCATTTAAGTAACATTTGGTATACCACTGAGATGCATTACAATGGGGATAACCTTCATGTGTAATAAGATGCACAGCCAGCACGTAATGTGGGAGTTATGTAAAACTGAAAGATTTTATGCTACCCTTGCATGGGGTAATTGAATTGACTCAGAAATAAGAATGAACAGATAACTACCACTGTCCTTCTTTTTACATATATTTCTATGTACATAAGAGTGTGTGTGCATTTTTGTCTCAATATTGTGGCATTCTGAAAGCCAGATAAATTGTTTCAGAGAAGGCAGGGTTGCTTGGTTGCATCTGTTGAAAACAGTCTGTGCTGTGTGTGAGAGCTCATGTCAGTACAGTAATTACCATAGCTGAGATAAAGACTGTGCTAAATACCATTTTCAGCTGGCAAACACATGAAACCAAGCACCACTAAATGATTCAGTTATTCTGAGAGTGCTTAGCTCCATTTCTAGGATAAAATAATTTGTCCTGACTATAAAATAAATAAACAAATGCAAAACAAGTACAGAAAGAAACAGCTTACAGCAGAGGATGGAAAAAAGTCAGTTAATGCACCTAATCAAATGGAGAGAGAAGTTGGAGAACCGAGTAGTAATTCCTAAGAATTGTACTAAACATTTTATCTTGTGCTACAAATTGTTTGAAAGTCATCAGAATACAAATATCCACCATATTAAGAAGTAGCCAGAAGAGTGTTTCTTGCTAAATTGATAGCACTCTACATATTCTAAAAGCAGTGTTTTTTAACATGCCAGAAGTTGAGGCATGCATATTTTATAGAGGGTGGAGTATTAACAAATTATATTGCTAATTATATATAATTGCCAAAATATTCCTTACTGGAGTTTTCCAAAATGCTGTGCATTAAAAATAACTAGTTTTCAAAAATTAAAAAAGAAAAAAAAAGAAAAAAAGAGAAAAAATCTGGTGGTTTTCCCCAGGGAACTGTTTAACAGCAAGGAACACTTTTTCTCACTGGAAAAATGTTGAACAATTCCAATTGTTTAACAGGTTTATTAATTTCAAAAGGTCACTGATGCCATGTGACACTTCACAAATGTTTGATGTTGCAGGAGTGGAGTGTGGTGTTGCTGCCTCTGAAATACAGTCACAGGCTAAGAAGTTACTCTAGCTCACGACACAGTGTGATACCAGAGAACTGATCTTGGCTTCCAAAATCAGTGTAAAGGGACTAATACGATGCCGTGTTAAAAGTAAGATGCCCTTTCTCCTCACTGTTTGTGCTCTGTTCTTCATCTAGATGTGATCCTCAGTGATTAAAGCTGGGAAAGGTGACCTGTGTATCATCTGTGGGATTTCCTGCACTGTACTTCCAGGCCCATCTGCAGAGGTCTTCTTGGTTGAAATCCTAGCAGAAGCCTAAACTCAGCATCCATTGTATCTTATTTAATGTCTTTGAAATCCAGTGTCTTGGGTTACATGGAAGGTGTAACCAAAAAGTATGTATTCTATTACCAACTCCATCAGCTGTTAAGAGAAGGTGAGGCAGTGTTTTTTATCCTCTCTGTGACTCAGCCCTCATAACACCCTCTGGAGAAGCAGCAGCTACTCTGTGGGGGGCCATCTCTGCTAATGGGCCATCAAGTCTCCTGGAATGACTCACAAATTACATCATCCCATTGCAAGGGATGCCTCAGTGCCCCACACTGAGGGGGAGATCTGAACATCCTACCTGTATATAAGAGGTTTGGAACACTATTTACTTCCACTGGATTCCCAAAGGAGAGGAGCTCAGGTACCACCACTGGACCTCCAGAGATGGACCAGACCTTTCCTCAGTATCACTACTTCAACAAGACCAAATCCATCACTCCAACGGGATTGCAGCCACCATTTAACTGGACTGCTACCACCAACCTGACCAACAGGGTGGCAGGTTGTATTCTGACTTTATCAGTTTAAGCTGACGTTTCTGTATTATTGCTTTTATTTTAACTTTTCCCTATTAAATTGTAGTTCTGACTCAGAATCTCTCACAATATATTTGTGTGGAGTTAATTCCTCCGTGGATTTATTTTCAAAATAGAATATCCAGACTTTAATTATTTTCTGTATGAGCTCTTTTGTATAAAGGAGAATAAAGCCCCAGTCTTCTTTCACCTTTTTGTATAATAGGAAGAACAGGAGGTGTTCTCCCTCTCTGAAGATGTTACAGTCTATTTCTTTCAAACACCCAGCCATTTGCAATCCTTGAGTGCTGACTATCATGTAAACAATATGTAATACCATGCTGTTATGCCAAGAAGGATACTGGAGCTGAATGGAGTGCTGTTAGTACCAGGAGAACTTCTGTGAGAAGGGAATGTAGGGAAAAAGATATGCAGGAAAGACAAGGCTAAGAAATATTTGCATCTAAGGCAGAAGCTTGTCAAGACCTATTTCTAAATGTCTCTTTGTCCTTCTAAACATTTTATCTGTTGATTAATACAGAAATATTCTTACCACTTGTGTCACTCATCTTTCCTATCGGTATATATAAAAATATACAAATAATTTATTGTACATATATGATAAGAGGATTAACTAAATTAAAAATTGCTCTCAGATTTGGCCTGGTAAGCAAATCAAACCTGAAATTAAGTGGATCGAGAATACAAACCACAAAATACACAACAGATTACAGGATGATATTTTAAATCAATTTGTGGTAACAATACTCTTTTTTGTATACAAGACTACATTATTGTTTATTAGAGCATGTTGCTTTTGTCGAGCATATCCGAGATGAATAATTGTAAAATAATATATTTGCTATAGTTTTCTTTGCATTGCAGGAATCTCTTGTTGCTCAAGTAAACCAGATTACTTTTAATGTTTAAATAAAAAAAAACCACCTTATTTTTAGAGAAAGAGAGAATTCAGGTAATAATGAATTAAGATCAAGAGAAAATGTTGATTTTTTTTCTTTTTCAAGTATGTTAATGAAATTTTGCGTAGATAGGGATCATATTTTCCAGTGGTCTGTGGAAACTGTTTCAGACAATATCTTGTATTTGGAGAGGGGTTGTTATCTGAGAGATCTGTCCGCGTGGCCAGAGCTATCTAATAGCACTCCATACTGCTTTCAGGCAGTAGCTTGTGCAGCTGCACCAACAAATTTGTCTCACTGTTGGGTATGTCCATTATGGCATATTTCTTAGACACATCATGGGCTACCTTGGGGAAATTACTCCAAAGCAAGCAGATGTTCCAGGATCAGAAGTGTGCAAGTTCGGGGTGATGTGTGCAAGTTCTTCATAGAATCATAGGATGCCTTGGGTTGGAAGGGACCTTATAAAGTGCCTAATTTCAACCCTCACACCACAGAGACAACTTCCACCTTCCTTCCAGGTTGCTCAGAGCCTCATTCGACCTGACCTTGAACACTTTGAGAGTGCCCACAACTTCTCTGGACAACCTGTTTCAGTGCCTCACCACCTTCACAGTAAAGAAGTTCTTCCTAATATCTAATCTAAACCTGCCCTCTTTCCGTTTGAAGACATTCCCCCTTGTCCTGTCACGACACATTCTTGTAAATAGTCTCTCTCCAACTATTTTGTAAAGTCCTTTCAGGTACTGGAAGGCCTCAATTAGGTTAAAAAGCTTCTCTTTTCCAGGTTAAACAATCTCAGTTCTCTCAACCTTTCCTCATGGGAGAGGTGTTCATCCCTTCATTCATTTTCATGTCCCATCTCTGGACTTGCTCCAAGGTCAATGCCTTTCCTGCTCTGGGGACCCGAAAGCTGAATGCAGTACCCCAGGTGGGTCTCACCAGAGTGGAATTCTTTTCCTGATATTCTATGAAGAGTTTTCTGTAGGCATGAAAGCAGAATTTCAGATTATATTGCTAGATAGGATGATGATGATGTAGCTCTGTTTCTGTCATGAAAAACCGAGGTTGGTAAACATGCCATTGCCTTATGACAGCTTTGCAGGTCATCAGGTGCACTGCTGGCAAGCTTTTGATGGAATTTGGAGAGATTCACAAACATCTGTCCTGCCAGTAGCATCTGGAGTGGGAGAAAAAAGAGGAGAATGTGGATTGACATTTCCTTGGATCAGATTTGTACTCTGTAAAGCCATTTCTGTGCTTCTGTAGCACATGCTGACTAATGAGAAAAGATTGAACTAGAGGACTCTGCTGACCAGTACTGGCTGCAAAATATTGTGACGGCAAGTGACACTTTTCTGGAATGTGTGCAGAGCTTGGCTTCCGCAGCAGGATTTTGACAGCTAAGATTGTTTACTCAGATCATTAATTGCGGGTGAGCTCTGCTACTAAAATAATGTTTCATGGCCCAGAAGTGATGAGGGTTAGCCATAGATTTGCGTGTGGAATGAGGCTTATGGAAACATTTTCAGTCCTTCTCCAGTAGGCCTTACACTGCATGGGTAGAAAGAAACATTTCAGTGCAATATAGCAGTGTTTGACAGGTCTATCATTTTCAAGACACAAAGATATGAAAAGATGTGTTATATCTGGGGAAGCTGAGAATTTTAAATCTATTTAAATATTGAACAGAGAGACTAACTTTCATTAACAATGAACATGAATTCCAGCAGGACTGAAATTTCTTCTTTTTGTAGTGGTCCTTGGTTATCATATTTAGCTATATTTGGGCTTAGAATGATTTTTCCTTATGATTAAATTAAGGACTGCTTTATTTTACAAATGCATGATATTTTGTACTTCATCTAAAATAATCTGTCTGAGATGGTAAGTGTACAAGTATTTTCTGATTACTTGAAAATAACTAGTAAAACATGGTGAAACACAAGCACAAGCAAGAAATGTATTCTGTTGACATGTGGCCAGGTTAATTCTGGGATTTTATTTCAAGATTAAAGGTGTTCATACTAAAAACTAAAATAGTTAATTTAATGAAGATTGTATATGCTGTTATGTACAGGCTTTCAGAAGTACAAAAATATTTTGTGAAATTACCTGAAATATAAATGGAATTTAATAATTCATTAGAACTCATATAATTCTCCTGTAATATTTCATAGAACATTGAGAAAACTCATGAAATCATACTGCTCATTATAAAATGTTTGTGAAGTTGCAGTATTTTTGGAAACTATCCTTCCTCATTTAAGAAAAATAGTTTTAATAAAGTTGCACTTCTCTTTCATTGCATTTTTGATATTTTAATAATATATTTTAAATTTAATTTTACTTTTTAAAATAGGACAGGAAATTATATCAAGTTCTGGCAAAGTGTAATATTTGAATTAACAACATGAAAAGTTCAGAAACAGAGCTCAATACACTGAAATAGTATTGTGAGGCCAATCACCAAAATGTCATGACTGCCCAACTCTTTTCTAAGTGCAGTATGCAACATTTTTTGACTATAATTTACAACTGTGTGTAAGTTCAGTGTCTCAGACTTTGCTATTGCCTGACTGCAAGATGTAAAGTAGATTTTTATGCTCAAACTCTTTAGAGATAAGAACAAGTGTGCTCCAGCACATTTTCAAGTAAAAAAATCTGCCTGTTCACGGGCTTTCCATTTCCTTGCTTGTTCTTTATTCTTTTTAATTTGCAGTTAAGCCCTGTCCTTCCCCTTGTCAGTCCAGGAAATTTCTTTTTTTTTTGGTTAAAACTGCTCAGAGTTTTCTGAAGGTATCTTCTTATCTTCTTCTGTATTTCCACCACCCCCTCCCGTTCTGTTGCATTTGCCAGGCACCAAGCACTAGATGAAGCTCCTTCCCTTAAAAGCAAGTCAGCCAAGTTGCATTGAATCTGGGAGGTGAGGAGAGGAGCAGGCAATTACTGGGTTTTGTTCAGTTGCCATGGTACCAAATGGAAAATGTTTTCCATTTCAGTTTCAAGATCCTGTCATTTGAGACTCTTCTCAGTGTTGGCAAGTGACAGCCTATGCCTTGGAAACCCTTCTTTTTATTTTCTGTAGTTCTGGGATGATTTGCTTATTATCAATGTACAGTGGTATATGATTGCTTTGCAAGTCTGAGGATCAGGATATTGTATGTGGCTTTGAGAGAACATGGAGAGTCAGTGGAGAGTGGAGGATGAGAGATAAAGAGGACCGGAGAGAACTACTCATGGAGAACAGGAGCAGGATAGCGGTCGTACCAGCACTACTCCTGGTACTGGTTACACTGGAGGATGAATCACTCCTTTACTTGTATGGAAAATAAATGTGTCCATTTCAGAAAGCAGAGGTCAACCTGGAAAGCCTTGAAACATGTTAATAATATTATTTGATGAGCTAATAACCAGAACAGTGCCCCGTGAGGTGTGGCAGAACTGAAAAAAATAGCTCTCTGTGCAGGAATGAGACAGGATAGTTCTGGCCTCCAAATGTTAGATCTCAATTAGAATATTCTTTCAATTGTAAATTTTACTTTATATCCATTGTAAATGTGTAAAAACTCACTGTGAATATTTTGCAAAGATTATTTGGAATTTTCAAAAACAGTCTGAGTTAATTGTCTCACTGGTGGCATATTACCCCTATGCAGCTTCATGTGATATACACGTTTATCCTGAGAAAATATTTCCTCAGAAGAATAGTATTCTCTTCTGCTGTACTTCTGTCCATAAGCTATATCAATAAAATAATAAAAGTAACAAAATCTCCTCCACTATTTTAGAACATGGCTTTACTCCCCTTTGTCCCACAGCACAGCTAAATAAATACAAACCTGGTGCTTTAAAATTTTGGCACTTGCAGTAATATTGCTCAAGCATTGAGATAAGCTAATAAAGATATTGTACAGATTGCACAGTATGCAATAAACATATAAAATAATAGGTCTTGTTACTTGAATTTGCTCTGATAAACAGTACTATGGGACAAACAACATAAATATTTTGAGTGCGTTCCATGGCATTTGTTAAAATTTCACTTTTAGATTTGGACTACTAATGATCAAAAGAGAAAGAGAGTAGGTGGTAGCTTGTCTGGCAATGAAGTTCATACACACTTGCAAAGAAACAATGTACTTTATAACTTTTCCTCCCACTTTCTAGGTCTCAGTTCTAATGAGAGTGTGAAATAAAGATTTAGGGAAAGATATCTCAGTCTGCTAAATTATTGACTGCAAAATAAACACTCCATATGTATATTGATTACTGAGCACTAATCATTAAAATTATTTAGTCACAGTGAAAGCAGTTGAGGACCTGTTTTTTCTTCAGGATTTTCAGACGATGTGTTCATTGCAAACACGGGGACCATTCACAGCTTTTATAATTGCAAGAGAACTGATTTATGGAACAGATCTTTTCACATGAGTCCTTTTTTTCTGGTTCTCTGAACCGTGGTAAATATCAGAGATCTGAAACATGATTCTTCTGTCATGTTGTGAGTCTGCATAGCCAAGAAATGGCACAGCTAAGCTCTTACTTTACTTTCCTTCAAGACTCATTTCAGTGTCTTCCTGGTTATTCAGTCTATCCAGGTGTGATCTATTTTTACACTTTATTTGGAGTTTGTTTTATCATCTGGTTAATTCTGGTTTTCATCATGGGGGCTTCTTGCACATTCATTTGGTGGGTTACAAACTTTTTTCAGGTAAAAATTGTTAAGTCAGTTTGTGACTGCAGAGTAGTAGTAGTAGGGATGCAGCAAGGCTGGCAGGATACAGAATTATGCAGATTCACAGCCAATGAGTGCAGTGTGAAGCAGAAGTACTTCTGCACAGATTTTTCTCTTCAGAATTTAATGCACACTACACTTTGTTGATTTTCAAAGCACATATGTCACAGAACTGTCAAATCAATGTGTTTTTCCTATGACCAGGTTGTTGTGTTTCACTTCAGACTACACAGTAAGCTCTAAGAAGGTGGAAGAGGACAAATATTAAGTGAAAAATTCTGTAGACTCTGTTTTACATTGGTTAGTCTTCAAAACCGAACCGTTATCATTTATACCTAATGCTGTGGAGCTGAATGCAGAAAACTGGTATCTTGAACAGTTATGTTTTCAGATTTTATGCTAACGTACCTAAACCAAGACACTGACACCATGTATAACAGTTTAAAAATGCAACAAGCTCAGCTGTTGTCTGTTATCAGACAACGCTGTAGGAATGGTTACAAAATAAGTTGTTTGACAAATTACTGAAGGTGTTTGGAATTTCATGCCAGATTCCTGATCTTCCTCCATGGTGGATGTTTGATTTAATTTTGGTGGATGTTTGATTTAATTTTGATAGGGTGAGCAGGGAAAAAAAGAGCTGATACAAAGGCCAAGGCAAAAACAGACAAAGATGATATGGTTGCAGAGTTGGTGGTTGGTAATATTCAGCAGACTTATTCTCCAACCCCAGAGATTTCTTTCTAAAACTTCTTTCTGCAAGGCTCTTTTACCTGTTGCATGCTTTTCTGACATCCTCATGGCCTATAGGATTAATGGCAACTGTTAACATTTTGTACTTGTTTTGCCAATATGTGTCCATTAATTCTACGATCATCTCTCTTAGAAAAGTATTTAATTACAAATTAAATAGCAAATTTATTTTCTTAAAACAAAATGGAATAAAATACTGCAGTAAGTGCTAATTCAAAATGCTAACTCAAAATGCTAATGCCAAAAGTACGAGAAAGAGGCAGAAATCAAAAGGAACTTAACAAATGCTTGGTGGTTTGGACCTAGAGCTGTAAAACTGTTGTTTGGGAAACATGATAGTGCAACTGGAAATATTATATTCTACTTTTCTGACCTACTGCAATTAAATCCAGTGCACAAAGAATTGCACACAATCCCATCCTTTCTGCGTTTGAAAGACGACAGAGTTCACAGTGAATCATCAGGTCATCCTCAGGACATCAAAGGTCTTTTCCAGACTGGTTGATTTTGTGATTTTGTGATGAGGGGTGCTGATGGAGTGGAGAGGGAGAGGCTGTACCCCTGCTCTGCTTCACCCTGTCACACATACAGCTGCTGCTGCTGTGAATGCCATCATCATTTTGTCATCTGATATCTCATGCTGGTGAGGGTGTGTAAGCAGGCAGCTTTCTAAACACAGAGAGACTCACTGGAGACACATGAAGTGCCTCCATCTCCCACCTTCCTCCCTTTGCTTCTCTTCCCACAACTCTTTTCACAGGCTTCTGAGATTGAGCTGCCAAGAGCACCAGCATCTAATGGGATGGAGAACAGCACATTGCTTAATCTGCAAAAAGACCAGTGCAGCTGGTCTGGACAAACCAAGCAGATCATCTTTCTCCTTACCATAATGCCCAAGTTTCAGACTCAATTAATCAAAATAAGGAAAAGCTCCTTTCAGTCATTGTCATGGTTTAGCCCTGGCCAGACGCCAAAGCTTCCACAAGAGCCACTTTTCCCCCTTCCTCCCGCCCTCTGCAGTGGACAAGGGGATAAGAATGTGTTACTAAGCTGAGATAAGGATACTGAGAGAAACTCCCTAATTACAGCAGACTAAAACAGGCTCAAAACTTGAAAGACGATTAAGTGAATTTATCACAGAGTTAAAGGAGCAAGTGAAACATCTTTTTAAACACTCTTTCTCTTTCCTTCCCCCCACCAGCAGCAGCCCACAGCCCTCCCTCCTGCCCTCAGAAAGAAAGTAGGACGAGGGTTTTGTTTCTAGTTAGTCAGTTCATTCCTCAGATGTTTTCTTCCTGGGAGAAAAGGCAGATTCCTACTTGTCTTCTTTTCCCTGTTCGCAGGCACTGTGGCAAATCTGCAGAAATTACATTCTCCCTTTTTGGCAGGCAGCCCGCCCAGCTCTGCCTGTTCTCTCTCTCATCCTCTCAGAGCTGAGCTGGTCCCTCTTAGGGTGGGAATAAAACCAGATTTTTTAAATTTAATTGACTCCCTTCAGTTTCCAGGAGCAAAGGCCTCGTTAATCATGTCAATTCCCACTAGACCAAAGTCTCTCCTGTAGGAGATCACTTACTTCTGCCCCCGTAGTGGGGTGGATCTCGGCTCCTTCATGGACCCTCAGGGTGCAGGGAAACACTGCATTTGGTCCAGTCCCTTACCACAGGCCATGGAGATGTTTCAGCTCCAATGATTAGAGGACCTCCTCCTCCTCCCTCCTTCTTCTTGGCTGGCTTTGCTGGTGTCCATATCTGTTGTTTTCCTACATGCTGTACTCCTTGTTTCCCTGCCTATCTAAAACTACATGACTACATGGCTATAACTACATGGCGTGTGCATGCCTACTCCTGAGTTTGTTTCTTAAATATGTTGTGACAAAGACAACATCCTAATCCTTCCTAATTGGCCCAGCCGTGGCTAACAGCATGTCCATCAGAGACAGGCCCTGGATGGACAGCGGTGGAAGCTTCTGGCAGCTTTTTACAGGAGCCATCTTTTGGCCCCTACCACACCCAAAAAGCCAGACCCCCCCTCAAACTACCACAGTCATATCTATGAATTAGTCAACTCTTTCTTCCTCAGTAAAAGAAGTCCTTGACAAGGTAAAAGATTTCAAGAGTTGTTCTCCCTGAAAAAGGGACATTGATGAATTTTGATAAAGTTTGTGTTGCTTGATATTAAAATACTCTTTCATGTTGTGATTATTGTCCTTTTGTGTAAGTCATGCAAACTAAGTCATACAAAACTAAGTCATACAAACTTTGGCATGAATCTCTCGTATGTTTGTCACAAAAAAACCTAAATGTGCTGAGGTCTTGGTAGTCAAAATCAAACCCTGTCTGTGAAACACCTCTAACTGTATGTCCTAATTAGTCTGTCAAAAATTACCACTGAGTTGCCCCTGCCAATGTTTGTGTCTTGTGGTTTTGGGTTTTTTTTTCATTTCTGATAACAATACAGAACAAACGTTACCCAAGTATAACATACTCAGTGACATAGATACCATTCTTGTCAGGGGATTGGCAGAAATTCAGTAAGGAGATACAATTTAGGAAGAGTCCTGATGTCCTTGGATTAGTAGGTAGTGGTTATAAATTGAAGGTGATATGCTTGGCCAAAAAGAAAGAGAGCAGATAACTTCTTGGAGGAGAGCCCAGACAGAACCTACCCATCTGGTTCATACATAGGATAACAGCAGGGACAAAGCAGTAGGACTCAGTGGGCAATTTTATTATTATGGAAAATATTACTGATATAAAAATAATTTTTAGTAAGCAGATACACAACAAAGAATGACAGAGGATTTTGATCACAAAATATTTATGTAAGAATAGAAAAATAAACCCTATTTTTACTGAGCAAAAAAGCAATCACAAGCTAGCTGTACTAAAAATGTCAACAAATGCTGAAGATCTCTGTCTGAGGAGAAAACAAAACAAATAATGTAAAATAGTTATTTCTTAATTTTTCAAGTTTCAAAACCAGACAGATATATGCAGATATATTTTGATTATTTTGATATTGCCTCTTGCAGC
>VZRZ01001373.1:36108-48601 GCA_013398175.1 Climacteris rufus
AAAAAAAAGCTTTTTTTTTTTTTTTTTTTGGTTATTTAGCAAGTTTGCAATAGAAAAGAAACAAACACTAGAGCAGACATGATTATCCGCTCTCTGTCTCATTGACTATGAGCCTTCTGGTCAAAGTTGGGTGTATGTGTGAGAAAATGCTATAGCTGGACTCAGGCTACTGAGTTTACTCAGGAGTAATTTTTTTAAATGTCGAGATGCTGATGTCAGATAACGTATTATCACAGCTCCATTGGGGCACTAACAAAATTTGCCGGCTGTTTTGTGCTCATGGTTGTTGAGTGACAACAAATTGCTTTAGGTGATCCTGCCTTGTCAGGGACTTGGACTAGATGATCTCCAGAGGCTGTTTACAACCCCAACAATTCTGTGATTCTGTAATGTTTTTATACTAAAGAATAGTTGTCAGGACTTGCAATTCCTAGATTTTTATGTTTAAATGCCGAATTATAATCTAATATACTTACCATCAAAAAGCTGTAATTTGAAAGAAAGTGAGAAAATATGTAGCTAGGAATCTTAAGGATATTCTTCCCAGCTGTCCTAATCATATAAACTCCTTCTTTCATGTGTTTTTGAAACAAAATACAATTTTCATAATTGTAACTTCCCTGACAAGTGCTTAAGTTTGTCTCCAGAGCCTACATACTACCAGGGCTGAGCAGTGAATCACTTGTCTAATCAGACATCTCATCACAGTGTGATTATGGCTGAGCCTGTCATGAATGTTGATATGATAAGATTTCTTGAAGTGCCACTGTGCGGGTCACACCACCAATAAACCATAAGTGTGTTACTAGAGACAATGCTCCCCCTTTCTGTAGTGTCTGTGGTAGACTGGAGCATTCTCAGCAACAGGAAAGACATAACCCTGTCATAGGCATTTTCAGGGAGGAGAACTCTGCTTCTCCTCATCTAGGTGTGGTATACAGGTATTAGGCCACGGATTAATTTCTCTTATCCCTCCTTGATCCAATCTTTTTCACAAGAGACATTAAGAGCCAAGGTGAAGAGGGCAATATCTCTGCTCATACATAGCACTTGATCACTATCCAGATTTTACATGGAAACTTCCACCTTAACACCACCTACACAGAAGCCCAGAGTAATACAAGATAACACCACAGCAGCTCACAAAGACAGTCCTAATGGGCTTTCCAACAAGGCATCTGGGTCCCACCTGGAACCCCCGTGACGCATAGAAACGGAATATGGAATATCTATCTGCTTCACTGGCACATCCCTAGCCCTGTCTGAGGAACTGTTTTCTAAAAGGTGAACATTTCCTCTTCTCTTGCCTTCTAGGAAAGTGAAACAGCAAATTCATGCTTAATTCTTTGAAGGCGAGATGATGACACTCATAGTCATGGAGGGATCTTATCTTCACCTGCAAGAGGGGCACTTGCAGTGCAAGGGTTTAAGCCTTGCTTCTTGGCCTCTCTCCATTGATTAAGCTGGAGGAAATACCACTTCAGGGAGCAGCTATTTGGAAGCATTTTTGAGGAAATAAACTCTGACTGTATTGAATAGTGCACTTTTTTCTGGCAACTAGGAACCACTCACAAGCAGGTATTAAAAAGTCTGTTTTGGCAACACAGGACTGGGCTTATTGTGAAGTTAACAGTGGTGAAAACTGTCTCAGAAGATGTATGATCTGCCCTTATCTACCAAGAGGAATTCTCTTTCCAGGCACATCATCTGCAACTGTAAAATAGTCTGTGATATTTTCCCTTCTTTTCATTATTTGTTTTAATTTTTTTTTCCATGTTCTTCTGTTTAGAGAAAAAAAGATGAAAAATAGACAGGAAAATAAGGATGACTAAGTGGAGGAAAAAAAGATTGCTATTTAAAAACCTGAACACTGTCTTCTCTGCCTAGGAAGCATGTAGACTAGTCGCCCTGCAAAATGGTCACCTCTGAGCCCCACTGACAGCTCACTTACGATTAGTTCCCTTCTGACAGGGGAGCAGGTGTATTGAATGAGCAACAAATATAAAGGTAACTGGAATTGTTTGATGAACTGCTTCTGAGAAATGAGACTAAATGAAAAGAAAAACACCTGAAGAATTAAAAAAACTTATTATAGTTTGTAATCACGAAGTATTTTTAGGAGATAACTGTGGTAATTTCATTATTTAATTTGATATAAATAATTAACAATAAAAGGAAAAAATAAAATAAGAGGGAAAAAGGACAATATACTGCTTTCTATCTTTCATTAGTATACAGAGATCTTGCCTGGTCATGAAGTTGGGGAAGTACATAGGAAATGTCCCCTGGTGTGAGTGATGAACAGCAACAACTTACTAGAGAGTTACATACACTCAAATATGTTGCGTTAGTGAAATCAAGTTAGAAGGATGTGTAAACATGGGTTTTTTTGACATGCTGGGAGACAAGTAACACAAAACTTAGATATCTTTCCAGGAGTCAGAAAACAAGTTTCTCAAAGAGATGAATCCAGAGCTTGATTCCTGCATTGCTGTATGCTTCACTTCTCATGTTGTATTTGATTTCTGTTAAACTTCTGAGGACCTCTCTAGCTTTAAGCAAAGGACCCTAAACTGAGCCTAAATTTGAATTCAATTGATGGAATTTTTCTTAAACTGCTGCAGTATAGGGGTACTGTTTTCTTTTCCTGTCTATGAAAAAACTTTAATGGCCTGCTGCAATTTTGTGTCTTTCTGAAATAAAGTCAAAAAAGCCAGTCTTCTGCACCTGTTGGTCTGTAAGTCATATATATTTTTATCTATTTAATTTAATTATATATTAGCTTTAAGATATATTTCAAGTGGTGACTCTTTTGGGGATAGGTGGAAATATCAGAGCTGCTGCAAATTATCTGTTTCAGGTTGAAATCCAATGCATTATGATTGTTGCAAAACAATAACAAAAAGTATCTTAGGAGACTATAGTTTTGACTGTATCTAGCAGTTTAGACTTCTGTGCTTTTCTCAGCTTAAATTTTACATGAAAATAAAACTCTTTAACTATTTCTGAATATTTTTATTCAAAATATGGAGTAGTGTCTAGGCACACTAGTACTTTCATTATACAGCTTGCTGTCACATTTTGAAATAAGTTCTGTTGTATGTTTTGTCTCTGTATGTAGCACTGACCTTCCTTGAGTCTTCTGAGCTTTTATGTATTTTATATTTATAAAACTGGATAATAGTAAAACAATATTTTCTACTTAAAATATGTAACTGTAAAAAATGAAAATCCATCTCTCTTAAGTGTGGTACATAGCATTATGTGTCAAATGATGCAAATGTCCACTACAGTACAGAATTAGAAAAGTAGGGCTTTTGCGAGACAGAACAAAATACAGAGAAATAGAATAAAATAGCTTGACATTGCAAAAGTGGCTGATACTACAAACGACAGTGATTTACTATAATAAAGAAGGAGACATCAGTTTTATTCCATATACATTGATTATTTATTGAGATAACTTGACTAGTAAAAACAGTAGAATTATGTATATTTCCTGACTAAATTATCTGGATAACACTAAGTATGTCCATCATGTATTGGTTCATTCGTGCATTCCAAGAGACACTGTCAACATATTCCAGGGGTAACAGGTCATATAGCAGTGGAGGCCAAACCAAATTTCTGTGCACATACTCAGTTCCCCTCCTCTATATGTACATCACAAGGCTTGCGATTTTACTGTGGACAAAGATGTGCTTGTGATTGAGTGAGTGCAGTTCCTTGGATAGCCCCCAGGTACAACAGCGGGTATTCTGTAATAACCTTGGCACTTCTGAAAGGGAGTCTCACAGGAAAACAAAATATCTTCCCAGCACCTGAACTTCAGAGCTAATTGTTGATTGATTCTCGAATGTTTGGATGTAACTGTACTTCTGTGTGCTGTATGAAGGATTTCAACACGAGTTGGTGTTTAATGGTATTTAGATGAACATAAAAGGAAAGGTTAGGGACAATGGAAGTGTTTGCTAATGAGAATCCATTGCATACAACAATTGAAAGTATCCAAATCTAGAAACTTTATAACACACTGCACATCACTGATTACCATACACTCTTTTTTTTTTTTTCACATTGTCAGTGGTGATGAGGCCATTGTTTTCTATGACCTGTGCGTTAGTCCTCATTGCACAGGCACACAACTACACAGCACCCAAAATTCAAGGCATGGTAAAACTTGACAGAATACATATGTTTAGCAAGGCAATGAAGTCAGTGTATTTTCAGGTCACCCTCCTCCTGGTATTGTGTCAAAGATTTTTATATCAACAGTGGTTTTATTTCAAAAACCAAAATCCTTTATACCAGCAAAAAGTTTCTCCACAGTTGCAATTCCCATGAAAACGCAAGTTTTAGAGCTGAGGTGAGCAATGATGACAAGTGTATGTCAGTCCAAACAATGGAATAGGACTGTGTTAGGTTAAAAATCTGTGGTAAAGTTGTGGTAGTGTTATGGTGGGTTCCAACAATACTTACAGCATCTGAGGCTTTTAGATGTGACAGGGATTTTGCTAGTCTTCACATAGTCACAGAGGGAGGAGCAAAGATGTTGAAATGACTCAACAGTTCATGAAGCTCTTTTTTCCAACCAAATGTCTCCTCTGTTATCTCAGCCACTCTCCAACAAATGATAGGCTTGTTCTTTGCCATGGTTTACTAAGAAAATCTTAATATTTAAGGCTCTTTGGTACCCAAAAGTTTGTGTTGCTTCATGATGGCAGAGCTCACTTCACTACCAAATCAACTTTCATAATTATAGGAAATCAGTAAATATTTTCTGATGATAATTTGCTCCTTTGTGCTGATTATTCTGAAACTCATGTCCCAGATTCTTACCTTCTACAGAAGAAGAATAATAATGTATGTGTTTTAACCACACAAAAAGAACAATGAAACTAGTGGAAATGGATTTTGTACTGTCCTGAAATCAAGCTAAGAAACAAGCCTGGACTTGTATTTTCTCCTCATATTTCCTTGAGGAAATGATCCATTCTGAAAGTGGCAGAGGGGGAAGGGGAGAGGACCTTGCAACTGTCTCGTCTTTAAGCTCTCACCCTAGTGTTCTAACTTTTTTTCTCAATGACTCATAGAAGAGGAAATGACTCACCAGGTCTTTCACTGAAAGCAGCATTTAAGTCACAAAAATGTCTGAGTAACTGTGAGATATCCTGGTAGCTGTGTAGCATCTGATAACTAGTTTTATTTAATCAGGAAATAACAATTTTTGCATGAATAACAGAAAACTTAAAAATTTTCATGAGTCTTTTTAATTTTTCTGGCAACTTTTAATTCAGTGCTTATAGTTTAAAAACCTGATCCAAATGCCATCAAATGGCTTACTATTGTGTCTCCATTTCAATATTGAGTAAAACTACCTTTATAAGCAAAATAGGTTTGTATTTAACATTATTATAACCAAAAATTGAAATAACAAAAATGTACTGAACTAAAATCTCAATGTGGCTATTTTAGTATGGTGTTTTTTTCTTTACAAACAGATTTTCAGTGTGGTCATTCATCAGAGAATATACAACAGCTCAATATTTCATGCAATTAGGCCCTGTCTCGACAGAATTAAATTACTCAATATTACAGGTCTTTAGAAAGAGTGTAGAAAAATGTTCGTTATCTTGGAAAGGGCTCATCAATTTAAGCAATTTTGGAAACCAGACAAAATTCTTTATCTACACAGCTTTCTCACTGTTTGCTCTGAAATTGCCTGCTATTTGCTCTGAAATTGGATTTGGGGAAGAGGGTGTTGCATTATCATCCCACTTCTGAGATTCAGACATGTCACTGAACAGCTTCTAAGAAAAATGATAGAAGGCCGTCACCTTAAGCTGTTTAATTAAATTGGGAAAATGAAAGGAATAAAATTGTGTGCATTTATGGTTGGAAGTCTATTATATGAATATTGTCTTCTTAATATTTTTTTTCTGCACAAAGCTATGACAGATTTGTTGCTTTAGAGAACATTTGAAAAATAAGTACTATGTCAACAAATGACTTCTTCACATTCTGTTGGGAAAGATGTTTGTAGTGCAAAATTTAGTAAGTATTACTTCAGGTATTTATAAAATGTTTCAATAAAAGAACAAAGTACCATAAAGTTATGGCTCATTCAGTATCTGCAGTACAAAAATGGGAGCAAACCTAATTCCACCACTAAAAGTCACTGGCTTTGTCAGACAGAGTGGTCTCAACAATATATTCAAAATATCTGGCTCTAAATAATCACGCAGCTGGAAGTAAATGCAAGAAAATGGAATTTACTTGCATCCAGTGTTACCACTATACATATTAATTTATTGAGGTGTACACCAAACAGGTCAGTTTTTCTACTTTTTTTCTGTTTACTGATACACAATTGGCTCTAATCTAGTATGATTTATACAAACTGCTTAATCACATCAGAGTGTAACTTACCACTGAAATGATAGCATTACCATGTGCTGCTTTCTGCCTTTTCTGTGAAGTGCATTACATTCTGCATTTTACCTGGTGGTCCTTTGCCACAATCCTGCAGAATTTCTAGTGGACTTTCTTAAGTCTACTCTTTTTTTGTAGCAAAGTCTCACTTTTGTGACTCTGGAATTCATCCTAAATTTCCAAATATAGAAATACTTAGTGTTAGGAGTTTGGGATTTTTTTGTTATTCATATTTTTTTTAACTTGTATTTCTTAAAATGATAACACCTTGAAATCTTGCGGGCAACATCTGAACCACTGAAATAGACCAATATATTTCTTGGTTTATTTCTTAATTTATTCAACTGCATTAAATGGTAGACTCAAACTGTAACTATCTGCTCAGGTAGTGATAAGGTTGATAGAATGCTACCAGTGCATTAATGACTGAACTTGCTTGAAGCACTAACAAATGTTATTTATTCGTATAACTTAGCTATGGAAAACTCACCTGTAAAACATGAAGAAATTAATTTTTTAATGGTGTGCCTACTACAGCAAAATATTTAATTCTAAAACTTTCAACCTTATGCAGAATTGACAGTCAATTTTTGGAGGAACCATATTATATCTTCATCCAAAAAGCAAAGTTTCTTTTTCAGAAGGGCCATTCATAATGAATGTAACAGGTTTTAGTGTTATTTACAAGTGGGAATGAGCATCTTTTTGAAGAGTAATGAAGCAGAAAGCTGAGCAGAAGATAGAAAAAACGTTTACTTCCTCTGACTCTGTCTGATAATATTGTCCTGATTTTTCAGACAAATGAGCTATTCTCAACATGTAGCTATGCACAAAACATTGTTCAGTGGGTAATATATGTGGCAGTCCAGAAAGCAGATGTCAGTAACAGAAGCTAAAAATAATTTGAGGAAGGGATAGGGTTCATAAAGCCTGGGACCATGTCAGGCATCTGGTCATGACACCAGGTCTCAGTATAGCAGTATGAAATGGAAGAGATTAGCTCATGGTGGAAAGAAGCTATTTCCCTTCTTTAAAGGTAAAATACTTCAAATCATATGAATTACTCTGCTGCTGAATTACTGGCTGCTTATGTTCAAAAAGTCCTTTGGAGATGTGGCCTAGACTTAGTGAAGATGCTCTAATGAACCTAAGACATTTTTGGCTTCTTTTCTAGAAATAAGGAAAATTGGACCAAGACTGCAGAAATGCATGTAAGTGCTTTTGTCAAGATCCTTACCTGATTGCAAGTCAGAGGGAGTGAGGTAATTGTATAATCTGTTTCTCCAGAAGTGGTGGCTGAAGGCATTGATTAGGAAACCATTATTACTGAGCAGTTGATGTCTTTCTGTCATGATAAGTGGCTGAACAATCTCAGTTGTTTCATCATGCTAACTGCTATATTTACATCTGAGTTTTTACTCAGTCTGGCAGACAGTGGGGAATTCCAGAGGCAAACGGTGAATACAGTAATAAATACAACGAAGTTAATTTGACATCTCTAGTAAGAAGTGATTATGACCACACTGTCCAAATTACAAAAGGGATAACTCCACTTGCCTATACAGTACCACCACAAGAGGGACATAAGCCTCTTCAACATCCAAACTTGAGTGGAAATTATTGCACCTAGATTATTCTGGGTTACTATTGTTGACATGCTCATTTGGGAATAGATGAAGCTTTAACAGGAAACCTAATATGAATGAGATACAATCAATAAAGTTCTCTCAAACAAACAAAGACTTTTGAGGAACTAAGGACTTTGAAGGAAGATTGATGATCACAGTATTTGCAACAATTACACACTTTAAATCCAGCTGCTGATTTTTAACCATATAATCAACTATTCCAAAGACTCTTTCAGTTTCTTGTTCAAAGCTAAGTAAAAGATGTTAAGAGGATAACCCAAGAAAATATCAGAGGATGATATTCAAAATAACCAGTCACAGCTGACACAATGGAAGAAAGGGAATCCATCCAGAAGGCCTGGAACAAGCTTGAGAAGTGGGCCTATTGGAATCTCATTAAATTCTGCAAGTCCAAGTGCAATCCCAGATATAAATACAGACCAAGAGAAGAAGTCACTGAGAACAGCCCTGCAGGAAAAGATAGAGGGGTTCTGGTGGATGACAAGTGGTTGTGAGTCAACAGTGTGCACTGGCAGCCCAGAAAGCTGCCGCTATCCTGGGCTGCATCAAAGCAGCACGTCCAGGAGGTTGAGGGTGGTGATTCTGCCCCCGTGCTCCTCTCTGCTGAGACCCCTGAGCAATACCTAAGTGTTGCATCCAGCTCTAGGGTCCTTAACATAAGAAGGATACAAAACCATTAGAATGGGTCTAGAGGAAAGCCATGATAATGATCAGAGGGCTGGAAAACCTCTCCTATGAAGACAGGCTGAGACAGATGGAATTGTTCAGCCTCCTGGGAGACCTTACAGCACCTTTCAGTATGAAAAGGCGGCTTATGAAAAATGGGGACTTTTTACACAGGTATATGGTGATAGAACAAGTGGGAATGGTTTTAAACTAAAAGAGGAGAGATTTAGATTAGATATTAGGAAGAAATTCTTTACTGTGGGAGTAGTGGGGCACTGTAACAGGTTGCCCAGTGAAGCTGTGGGTGCCCCATCCCTGAAGTGTTCAAGGCCAGGTTGGTGGAGCCCTGAGAAACCTTATCTAGAGAGTGGCATCCATGGTGGGGGGATTGGAACTAGATGATCTTTAAGGTCCCTTCCAACCCAAAACAGTCTACGGTTCAATGTTCAGTAGGTGTTCCTTGCTTTCAGCAGACGTACAGAATCAGCTTGAATGTATTCTTTTAGAAGGTTTTTAAAATGACTGTTGATTTATTTACTGGGTGTACATTAATCAAGTGCAAGATGCCTTCTATATCTGAACTGTTATTGATAGTAACTACCAGAGTTCATAAACTTTTAGATTTAGACTTTTCTGACCTGTAACAAACTCAGGAGTGTGATCAGTGAGACAGTATACAAGACAATAACCACTTTTAGACAGTTTCTCTCTTTCAAGAGGATATCTGCTTATGAGTGCCCATGAGTAAATGCTCAAGAAAATAGCTACGCTTCATTAATAGTTACTCTCCTAATAAGTGTGATCTCAGAGCTAAAGAAGTCTGTATCACTATTTCATTCTGTTTTTAAAGGACAACCTGAACCAGAGAGTGAGTGTGATATGTTAGGATTGTACCCTTTGTACTCTGGGGAATAAAATGTATCTGGGAGTTGTTTCTCCTGTTTGATGGAAAGGAAATATTAATGACTAGGTCAGAGTCTCTGACAAATTGATTCCATTTATCTGGCCTAACACAGATAGCACTTTAGCAAAGAGTTGCATTAATAATCGATCCTTTAGCCTTCCCGTTTTCTTGTGGAGGCAGGTGTCACTCTTCTTTTTACTTTAAACAAACGTAATTAGGCAGTGGTTCAGTGATTCAACTTTACAAGTCAGACTTTGATTTTTTTCCAGCCTGAATCTGCTAAATTGCTAAGCTTGTTTTGTCTCTTTAAACAAGATCAGGATCTGGCTTCATGTGTCTCAACCTTGATGAAACTGCTCAGTGATGAAAGCATAGAATTGCTATTTGTTTCCAGATGACTCTTCAGTAAAAAGCTACCTAATAACTTGACACATTTGATTATCTAGGCATCTATATGAGTAAATGAACATCCCCTGCAAATCACAGTTTTGACTTGACAGAAAGTATATGAAGACTTGTGACTGGACTGTAATAGGGAAGACTATTCGTGGATCCACAGTATTATTACAAATCATTCTACTGCCTCTTCTATATTTTACTGCCTTTGTCTGGCCCATATATTTAAATAGGTACCTAGGAAATCACAGCTATTGTGGTAGAAGAAAGTTCATTGAATACCATTCCAGGAAGAGTGATGTTAGGCAGCAGACCTGAACTGTATGGTAATCCCTGCAGTCATTCCTGTGCAGACACCTCAACTCTGCCTGTCTTCTGAGAGCAAAGATATTGTCATGTTTTACTACTCTCAGGGAGATGTATTTTTTTCTGTATCCAGTTTACAATATGAGCAAAGCCCCAAAGATTCAGAACTGGATTGGGATCCTTCTTGTAAATTTCTTCTTAAACAGAAAGTAACATTTTTATTGGCCTGTGGGGATCACTAGTGTTGGTATATGGGGCAGGATGTCAGAAGGAAGTATAAGAAAGCAATACAAAATTTCATAGCAGCCAGGAAAAGAAAAGAAAAGAAAAGAAAAGAAAAGAAAAGAAAAGAAAAGAAAAGAAAAGAAAAGAAAAGAAAAGAAAAGAAAAGAAAAGAAAAGAAAAGAAAAGAAAAGAAAAGAAAAGAAAAGAAAAGAAAAGAAAAGAAAAGAAAAGAAAAGAAAAGAAAAGAAAAGAAAAGAAAAGAAAAGAAAAGAAAAGAAAAGAAAAGAAAAGAAAAGAAAAGAAAAGAAAAGAAAAGAAAAGAAAAGAAAAGAAAAGAAAAGAAAAGAAAAGAAAAGAAAAGAAAAGAAAAGAAAAGAAAAGAAAAGAAAAGAAAAGAAAAGAAAAGAAAAGAAAAGAAAAGAAAAGAAAAGAAAAGAAAAGAAAAGAAAAGAAAAGAAAAGAAAAGAAAAGAAAAGAAAAGAAAAGAAAAGAAAAGAAAAGAAAAGAAAAGAAAAGAAAAGAAAAGAAAAGAAAAGAAAAGAAAAGAAAAGAAAAGAAAAGAAAAGAAAAGAAAAGAAAAGAAAAGAAAAGAAAAGAAAAGAAAAGAAAAGAAAAGAAAAGAAAAGAAAAGAAAAGAAAAGAAAAGAAAAGAAAAGAAAAGAAAAGAAAAGAAAAGAAAAGAAAAGAAAAGAAAAGAAAAGAAAAGAAAAGAAAAGAAAAGAAAAGAAGAAAAACAGAATAGGGAGGCTGCAACACAGGAAAAAGTGTTGCTGCAGCTGAGAGAAGTGGCTGGTTGCTCTTACATGCTTGACTCCAGATCCAGAGGTTTTACCTAGTCTGGTGATAGAAACAATTACAAAATTCAGTGATTCTGTCTCTCCTTTGCTAGTTGATTTAACAGTGAAAGAATCTCCCACTAAGGCAACATATCATTAGTTCAGGTACTGTCTGCTTATCAGGTGGAATTAACAATTTGAGTATACTGAAGCTCTGTGTGGGTTTACATGTTGAAAATTTATTTTTAAATTTAGAAGAAAGGAAAGACATTATAAATACTATTAGGGATGAAAATGCAAACACTTAAACGCCAGAAATTACCAGTATTTGACGCAATAGCAAGTAATCACATGGTAGGTAATCATGAAGATTGTATCAAAACACATATGCACGAGGGAGTCAATTAAGATTGCTTAAGCAACTTTGCACACTGGAGTTTTTTTCCTGAGTAGAGCACTGGATATTGAAATCTTAAGGATCTTTAAATGTAGGCAATCACAACCAATATTATAGTAATGCCTAATCTTGGCATCCTGCTAAGATACTCATTCCTAGTGATATGTTGTACCAATGATTTCTGCAGGTGGAGTTTTGTTAAAGGATTGTTTCCTTTTATCAGTTTAAAATTTTCTGTCTTTCACTGTCTTCTCATACCTCTTTATTCTTATGAAGAATGCCACCCAGAAGCTGCTTGATGTATGTTTTTCTGTTCCAAATATGATTTTATATACATCTATCTTATTTTGCATTTAAACAGCTCCAACTCTCTCAGTTTCTCATGTGGATTTATGAGCTGACATCCCTAGCTGGTAAGTAGAGCTTTTTATATTCTTTGTGCCTTACCAGAAAACTTGAAATTATGTTCAACATTGAAAATTGATGAACAGGTCAGGATGTCACAGAAGAAAACAAAATCACAATAGATCTAAGAAAGAGGAAAAAGACAGATGGAAGAATAGACAGGGCAATTTTCTCTGTTTCCAAAAGAGGGAGAAAAAAGCCATGGCTTACAATGGCAAAATATAACAGATAGTGTCAGGAAATACTAAATATTTAGCTACATAAATGCTTCAATACCACGGGTAGAAAGCGTCAGTAACTCGGAGCTTTTTGCATCCGTCTCGTTTCCTGAAAGAAG
>VZRZ01001374.1:0-29322 GCA_013398175.1 Climacteris rufus
GCACAGAAACAGCTGGAAGATGGGATTACCCTGTCCGACTACAACATTCAGAAGGAGTCAACTCTGCATCTCATGCTGCATCTCAGGTGGGACGCAGATCTTCGTGAAAACCCTGACTGGCAAGACCATCACCCTCGAGGTTGAGCCCAGTGACACCATTGAGAATGTGAAGGCCAAGATCCAGGACAAGGAAGGCATTCCCCCGGACCAGCAGAGGCTGATATTTGCACAGAAACAGCTGGAAGATGGGATTACCCTGTCCGACTACAACATCCAGAAGGAATCCACTCTGCACCTGGTGCTGCGCCTCAGGGGTGGCTGTTAAGTTCTTGTGCCTCTTGCTTGACAACAACATTGCCAGTGGCACTTAAGTTTTCACTGTAGTTCTTCAGTTTCTTACTAATAAGTTTAATGCAAGCTGGAGTAACTGCTGAACAACTGTTGAAATGCTAATAAAGTTTTCTGTTGCACATTACACCCTGTAGTCTGTCTCAGTTGAAGCGAGTAAAACTGGTTTATTAAGTGAAATGCTTTGGCTTCTTTCCATGGCAGTTAAAGCTTTTTTGCATGTGTAATGAGGACCAGCCTTGTGGTTAAAGTGGATCTGGATTAAAATCTTAATCCCCAGCACCTTGTTTCTTCTTAGAGTGTAGCAGCATTCTGTTTCCAGGTGGGATATGCTCTTTAAAGACCCCCACAAAGCGAGTAAAGGGGGGAGTTTGCTGCAAGTTGGTTGTCTCTGGTAGTCCTGGGAGGTGGGGGTGGGGAGGTAGGAGCCTGACAGTAAGAAAAATGCTCCAGAAAGGTGCTTTGTCACCAGGAGTGATCCAGAAAGGCGCTTTGTCACCACGCTCCAGAAAGGCGCTTTTTGTCACCTTGAGTGCTCCAGAAAGGCACTTTGTCACCTTGAGCGCTCCAAAAAGGTGCTTTGTCACCNAAGGCCCTTTGTCACCAGGAGTGCTCCAGAAAGGTGCTTTGTCACCGCGCTCCAGAAAGGCCCTTTGTCACCGTGCGTGCTCCAGAAAGGCACTTTGTCACCTTGAGCGCTCCAAAAAGGTGCTTTGTCACCAGGAGTGCTCCAGAAAGGCACTTTGTCATGGTGAATGCGCACAGGGTGGACTGCGACAAGCCCGCCTTTGTTGCCCTGAGATTTGTAGCTCTGGATGTTATCATTCCTTTGTAACTGGTTCTCAGACATTCTCTGTAAGCATAGCCATGTAACGGTATCTTTATTTACATTCCTTTCTCCTGGGCATAGAAGTTTGATGGACATTTCCTTTGACCAGTGTGATTGAGGGGAGGCCTGTTGTCTCCTCCAATCCACAGTGGTTGATTAGACACATATATAATTAAGCTGGGCAAGGTCTGCCCGCACTTTTTCCTTTACTCTCAAGAGGTTTCGCGTCTCCTTCTTTCATGTCGTTACACGACAGGCCTTGAGGCCCATGGGAAACCTCCACGCCGATCCTGCATTTCACCACTGAGCAACTGTGGTTCAGTGTTGTGCTTAACAAGAAATTTGGGCGAGAAGTTGCTGTTTTCATAGAAAACTGCACATTGTAACTAAACTCAGTGCGTGTTTGAGGGTTATATCCATGATGGGAGTTTTGGTTTTTTAGGAGCAAAGTTTGCTTCCCTGCCTGCTGAGCTGGCAGAAGTATAAAGTTCTGTAAACATTTGCTGTCTCTGCCATGAGAGACTTCAGTTTGAGTTTTCCTGCAATTGCTGCTTTGATTTTATCCTTTTTGCAGTTTAACCAGCTGGCAGATTGCCCACAGGGGCTGTGGAGGCACCTTCCTGTGAGGTAGGAAAAAATCATGGACAAGAACCATGGAAATGGTCCTGGGCAACCAACCTAGGGTGGCCCTGCTTGAGTAGGGGCACAGGGTGACCTCCAAACATCCTTTCAGCCCCACCCATTCCCTGCCCCTCTCTTTGGAGTGGGTGCCTTTAGCCCTGCTCTGTGTTCAGCCCTGTGTGGAGCTGGGCTGCCCATGGGTGGCTGGGAGGACACAAGGACACCAGGGCTGGAATTCTGTTCTTGCAGGAGCTGTGTGACTGAGGCTGCTGATCTCCCAGCTGCTGGAGGGATAAGTCACGTGCAGGAAGAGATGGCTGCATGGATTTCTTCATTAATAATGAAAAATACTTGCATTTTATTTAAATTATGTGAATTAGGGAAATGTACATAATCACAAGGAAATGTGAATATGAATTTGCATAACATGCATTGTTTACACTGAAGTTATTAGCAAAATAGAGTAAGGGATCAGGCAATACGAATTATTGATGTTGTTAAAATACATTTTTTTTACTCTTACAATGTGATGGTACCTCAAAAGTCTGCTTAGAGACAATGATTCATAACCACAATAAGAATTCAATTGGTTTCAGCCAAAATCTGTATGCTATTAGAATAATCTTAATGCTCCCATATTTATAAGAGATTCTGATAACACCTTTTAAGCCTGCTGTAAACTGAATTTTGTGACTGAGGGGTTTTTCCTTATTGCTTCAGTTAACTTCTAGTCTGCTTTCTCTTAAAAAAATCAAACAAAACCCCCAAACCACAAACAAAAAGGAAAACCAGCCAAGATTTTGGGATTTTGTCTTCTGTGCTTTAAAAAAAATTACTTACACCTATGAAAAGACAAATGAAATAACCCATTATACTGGGGTTTGGATACATTTGGAGTTTTGCTGTGTTAGTGACTTCCCCAAAACATAATCATATAGGGAAAGGGAGGGTTAAAGCAGATAAACGTTGGGAATAAATCCCTCAGTATTTCTGTCCACAGTACCAAAAGTTGTTTTCACAGCTCCCTGGCTTCCCAATTGGGCTGTTTCCCATCGAGGCTGTTCCAAAAGCAGCAGGAATTCGGCTTGACTCGGTGGCCACAGGATGTCACTGTTCCTCCACGAACGGCTTCTTTCCTATCTGCCCTTGGATTTCCTGTTTTGCTGCTCTTTGATTGTCAGCAGAGCATTCCTACAGGCTGTGATCCTACAGAAAGGGATACATCAAGCAGAAAGATACTTCCATTTTAGGAATAAGAGAGCTGGATGGTTCCTTCAAAGGCCTGAGAAGAATATAGATTGGAGCCTTTCAATGTTATGATGTAGGACTTGCAGTTCCAGAAATAGTCATGTAGATAAATTGAGTTCCCTGGGCTATCAGACAACTTCTGACAAGGGATTACATTTAAGATTATTTATATTTTAGATTGGGCACGGCCTGATGTCTCTAGAGGTACAGATTTCCATCTGTATAACTAACAAATGAAGCTACTCAAATTCATCATTTCAGTGTGGCTTTTATATAACAGTTAAATGGAAAAAAGAAGTCAGGCCTTGCAAAAACACTTGATATTTTCCCCAGTGTGAAAGTACACCTTTAAAAGAAAGGTTTTTTCTTAACCGTGTGCCTTTTGCTGGCCTAGTTGTATTTGAGAGAATTTTAATTCTCTACCCTTGCATGTTGTTATTACAGGCTTCCCTCCTCCTGCGAAGTTCATTTTGAGCTGCTACACCTGAGAGTGACCACAGATCAGTCTTGTAACTAAATTACAGACACATGTAAGTGACTTTGAACTTTTATTTGCAGCATACTGAAAACATGGTATGAATCATAAGGCTATTATGTTTTTCAGTATTTGGTAAAAATGGGAATTTAAGTGAACACCGCATAAATATTTCAAGAAATGTGCTTGTTTCCACCTTTTCAGAGCACCATCATCCTCATGCTTCCTTTGCCTTCTGTTTAAGCAGGCTCCATCACTGATTTTCCTGCTGTGAATTACTGTGCTTCCTCATCTATAATTATAATTGTGAAGATATTTGATAATATTATTAAATGAAAAACACTTGACTTAGAATTTCACATAGCAGTTTGACTTCTCTCTTCCCAGATTGAAGGTTTCCACAGAACATGTCTCTCCTGTCAGGAGAAACTCAGACACATTTCATCAGTAAAATAAGTACTGAGCAATTATGAGATTACTTCACGTTCCACCACATAAAAGCTGCAAAAGACAAGAGGATCACACATTGCTTTTGAAAATCCAGGCTGACAGACAGGTGAAATGAAGCTGCTGCTTTGATTCTGCCTGCTCTGAGTTGCAGTGTTCCCCAGCAGCTCCCTGGTTGTGTTTGGCTGTGCTGACCTCTCAGCTGGCAGCGATTCCTTTCCCAGCAAACTGCACATTCCCCTCCCTCTGTGCAAGCTATTAAAAGCAGATGTGCAGAGAGAACCCTGTTATGATGCACTTTTGTGGGCTGATTTCATTCCTTGGCTGGAATGGTGGGATGCCTCCCAGGAAAGCTGGAGAAGAAGCCCAAGAGGATTTAAACTCTAAAGTCTGAGCTAAACTCTTGGGCCTGGATCTCTGTTGATATCACAGTAAATGAAGTGTAACACAGCTAAAGCAAGCTGAGCTAAATCAGTGCAAGGATGGAATGAGGGAGGGATTGGAGAGATTAGATCTGATCTTGCATTTATCTGTTTGTTCTTTATAGGCTATTTTGTGGGTCCTAATAAATCATTAAGAAACCATCATGGGAAGAAAAAGCAGCTTTGTGTAGTTCCTGGATCAGCTTCGTTTTGAAACACAGGAATCTGAGGAAGAAGCTTGTACTCTCCTGCAAAATCATGAGGAGGAAAAGGCACTGTGCCATTTAATTGGTGTATTTATAGGGAAGTTGTCTCACAGCCTGCATCTGACTCAAAGTCAAAGCCATCTGGGAATGTTTCTAGGGGTGACAGCCACATTCCAGGGAGCGTCACAGCATCCTGCAGCCCTGGGGGATGAGGATTGCTTCAGGCTCTCTTTTGGCTCAGGGGAGGTTTGGAAGAAGAAAGCCCAGCCAGAGTTCAGTGTGTCATGATGTGACTCCCTTTCTCAATGTTTTTGGGACAACGGTTAACCACGCCTTTGGGATTTTCCCTGCAACGTGCCCCTGCTGTCGGGGTGTTGATTAGAAGAGCTCTTCACCATTTTGTTAGTTAATAAGATTCCCCAGCTGAGCCTTGGATCACAGTAATGGCTTTGTAAAGCATCAAGAGACAGGTGAGAATCATTGGAGCAGCATTCCTTTGGGAAAGGCAGAGGGTGCTGGGTGTCACCCTGCACTGCTGCTGTGGGAAGTGATCCCACTGCCTCCTCAGGCCTTTAGGAGAGGGAGAGGAAGAGCTAAAACATGTGGCTGATGTTCTTTGTTTCCCAGGGCTCCTGTTTTGTGAGGGGAAAGTGAAGCAGTTTTGGGGTGTGTGGTCCCAAGGACAGTCAGTTGTTGGGGGGCCAGGAGAAGCTGCTCCCAGACGTGGCACTTCTTTGGAGAACCCACCCATTGAGAAATGGGCACCAGGGGCTAATTAAAGAACCAGTGGCCTGAGTGTTTGGGGACTGAGGCTGCTTTGTGTAGTCCCCTGTGCTCGTGATGAGCAGCTGACACTGCACTTTGGTCACGTTTGGTCACTCTATTTACTCAAACAGTTTATGTAACTGGGGTTTGTGCAGTTGTGTGAGGAGACCTTTCTTCCCACACAAAGTTGGAGCTCAGTTGTTTCCATGCACTTCTGCTTGTCCTGGGGCTGACTGGGGGAGCCTTGTGACAGCCTCCCAAGGGCTGTGGTGGGAAGGCATTTCCTCTCTGTGTGCAGGCAGGGGTTAAGCATTCTGAATTTGCAATAGCCAGCCAGCTTTCCCATATAAGAGCACTGCACTCATTGGCTCTCTCCTTTACTGAGAAATCTATCTAGTCATTTCCTGTGCAAGCCCTCCTTCACTTTGCAAAAAGCTATACAGTTGAGTGAATAACAGGAATCTGTGGTTATTCCTTCTCACAGGCAGTTTGGATTCTCTCATGGACCTCCACCAACCAGGAGTTCAACACTGTGCCATTAACAGGCTGCTAATATGAACATGGGCTTCTCTGCAGAAAGGGAGCACTCTCACCCATGGATGTAAATCATTTGGGGTCTGCCTTCATGCTTATTAACACTTGTTGGTACCTGACTTGGTTTCTACTGGGAGATTATTTCCCCTCTGAAGGATCTGTTGGGACTCCTTGTCAGATCAGTTGTTGGGTGGAGCTTGCAGCAACTTCTGGTAAGTGCTGTGCTCTTCTGACAGCAGGGCTTGGTGCTGCGCTGCTCAGAAGGGCTCGCTGAGCTCTCAGGAAGAAAGAACTCAGTTCTTGAGGAGAGAAGTTGAGCTGGCAAGCAGAGAGTGCTCCCTGTGTTCCCAGGGATGCACAGAGTGGGTGGATATATCATAGGGTCCTTTTTGATAGGGCCATTTTGCTCTTGCTTTTAACCCAGCTGCTCTGTCTGTGCAAGACTGACAGTAAATAACTCTCTTGAGCGCTGTGGAGAGATGGAAACTGCAGCTGAGAAATGATTTTGGGGAGAGGAAGACAGAAAAGCACAAGCAAACTGTTATGGAAGTACAAATATCCTTCTAAAGGATTCGGCAGATGTACCAGTAAGTGTTTTGGGGAAGGAAGTAAATCTGAAATGGGATTAAAGGGTGTATGCAGAGGAATGTTTGTCATTAGAGTGCAGACTAAACTGAGTGGCTGAATTATCATAACGGTTTGTCTTGAAATCAGCCCTTGGATTTCTTGCTGTGAGCTGCATAAAGATGTTTTATGGTGGTTTTCTGTCTAGAACTGTGTTTTTTCACACCCTAATCTAAACAAAAATGTTTGTGCTGTGTCCATTTACCTCTTTGCTGGTACAGGCTATGGAGTCTGGCTGTAGTCCCAACGAGGGAGATTTCTCTTCAGAGGAAACCTGTTAACCATTTGGAGGGAGTGCATGGGAATAAGAAGGAGTTGCTAACAAAAGCTCTGCTGCAGGTTGGTAATTGTGGGTGTTTAGTTGCTGCCTCACAAACTGTGGATCTGCTGCCACGCTGACTTCAGACAGTGTGCCTGGGGTGTGGTCTGAGATGTATCCAGATATATATGAAGAGGTGTCTCCAAAGAGTCCAAAAAGAGTTCAGGATGCATTAGATGAGAGAAATGGGCTGGCTGGGTGCTCTGCTGGGTGCTGATGCTTCTGTGCAGCAGGTCTGGTGGAGCTGTGCTCTGTGCAGGCTCCCAGGGCTGTCAGTGTCCACAGGGCAGCTGGGGAGTGTTTGCCTGACCTGTGGAGCTGCAAAGTCTGTGCTCACATGGATAGCCAACAGCTCCAAATATTGGGGAGATCACACTCACTTTGCCCCAGGATGAAATGGCAGCGTGCATGGGGGGAACACGATTTGTGCAGGTTTTTTCTGTGTATAAACAGCCTGATGCTTCCCAACAGGGAATGAGGGCAAACTTATCACTGTTCCAAAGAAGGCCTACAGTGAACCTTATCTTTTTGGCCATTTGGTGACCAGTTGGTTGCACTGAGACAAGAACAACCATCGTAGTCTCCTGAAGAGCCACTTTCCTTGCCTTTTATGTCAGGAGCCTGTGCTGCTGCCAACAGGTGAGGTCATCTCACACAGGGGGTTCAGATGTGCTGCAGACAAGTTGCCTGTACTTCATGAACTGCTTTTGAGCTTCTCCTCCAGTGGAACCCTGTTTAAGGCCCTGATCCTTTATTCAAATACACTTTCTGTGCAGAGTTTTACCAAATCTCCCTCTCGAGGGACTCGTGACCAACCTGGGAACTTTCCTCTGTGCCTCACTGGATGCATTTAAGGTTTGTGAAGGAATTGTGTTGTCTCCCCATCCCTTGCAGGTTTAGTGTCCCAGCAGGGGACATCTTTGTTGATCTGCAGGACCATCTCTCCTGGCAATGGATAAGTTCACAAATGGGCAGCCAGGCCCAGGTCAGAGGAACAGGTTCATAGGATTGCTAGAAACTGATGACAGCATCCAGGAAGACAAACCTGCATCGAGTATAAAGGAAGAAAGGTCAGGACATGGAAAGAAAGCAGAGCCACAACCCTTGGAGACACCTTACCAGAAGGAGAGCAGTGACTTTGCTCCTAAAATCAAGATTAATCTGAACTATCGGCCAGGACTCGTCAGCAAGTGAGTAACTGTTGGTGTTTGACCAGGTTGTGATCCAGGTGGTCCCCCCTGATCCTGGCTGAGGTGGGGGGGGCTATGGATTTTGCCAAGTCTAAGCTAAAAGTGGCAATGTAGGGATATTGCAGGCATGTGGTGGGAGGTAATTAAAACAGAAAGGGATGCAGCAGGGCTGTGCTGCACCTGCAAGGTGCCCACGTGTGTGCTGGGTGTTGGGTGTGTTTTGGGTAGGTCTGAACTAAAACACTCATCCAGCTTCACATGGAGCCCTGTACAACTGAGCTGCTCTTGCCAGGCAGGGATGTCAACCAGCTCCCAGAGTGCTCCCACCATGTGATGGGCCTGACTCTGGTCCTGCAGCTATCTTGGGCTTCTCTTTGTGCTCTGGCTGCATGCCAGGGTTGCACATCAGACTGGATCTGGGAACAGCTCCAACTGATGGAAAGAGCAGCCACTTAAGAGAATTCTGGGAAATAACTGTCTCTATTTTTCCCTTGACTCAAAAATAAAATACTTGGGTTTATTTTTTTTCCAACAAACCCTTCTCTCTCTCCCTCCTTTCCTCCACTGCCCCACTAGAACTCGTGGCACTCTCTTGTCCCTGCTCTCCAGAACTTCCTAACACTTTGCATTTGTCCTGCAGCCAGAAGGACCCAAATCGCTTTGACAGGGAGCGGCTGTTCAGCGCCGTGGTGAGGGGCAGCCCCGAGGCGCTGGAGGGTTTGCTGGACTACTTAAGGAGGAACTCCAAATTCCTCACCAATTCTGAATACACAGGTAGATTCCTGCTCGTGGGGTGTTTGTGGAATACAGGGTTAGCAGAGCCAGCACTTGGCAGTGTAGGGGGAGCAGGGGAGCCTGCTCATGGTTCTTTGCTTTCTCCAGCCTTCTGTCCATTCTTTTATTTTCCTTACGTCCCCCTGAGGATGGAGAATGCCATTAATGAACTATATTCTAAGATTTTCCATCTTCTGCACACTAAAAATACTGATAAAAGCCTTTAAAATAATGATTGTATTTGATCATACAGAGTTCAGTTCTGATTGAAGTCATACAACTGTGTGCAAGGCACACACACAACCCATTCAATATTCTCTCCCTGCTAGATGCAAAGACTGGGAAGACCTGCCTAATGAAAGCCCTGCTGAACTTAAAAAATGGAAAGAATGACACAATCCCAGTCTTGCTGGAAATAGACCAAAAGACACAGAATCCCAGGCCACTTGTCAATGTGTCATGCTCTGACTGTTTCTACAGAGGTAAGGATTCTGCTCTGGGCTGGGTCAGAGCAGCTCCCCATGAGACAGGTGGGACAAGGGAAAAGAGGGGAACTGGGGCTGCTGCAGCTCCAGGGTTCTGGTGCAGCCACAGTGACAGCCTGCTCACCTTTTATTGCTGATTCTGGTGCTGCATCTTCTTCAGCCTTGAATTATACCCTCCTTGATCTGTAAAACAGAAATTATACCTGTATAATAACCCAAGAAATTCAATTATTTTCTTGGGAAAAGCACTTCTAGAAATGAAAAATAATTGGTATATCATTATAAAATAAGTTCTGCTTTTGGGCTTTGAACAGCAGCATGGCCATGTGTGTGCATGGTTGTCTGAATCCTCTCATGGCTGCTTGGGATCTGAGTGCCAGGCAGGGGGAATTGCCTGCTCTTGTGTTGAATTTCTGACAGTTTTGAGGTTTGTTGAAAGCCCTCAGCTGCCAGCCAGCCCTGCCCAGCCCTAAGGGGCTGACATCCCCTCCTGTCCCCTCTGACAGTGGCACAGAGTGACAGGTTTGGCTCTTTCCTCAGGCCAGACAGCCCTGCACATTGCCATAGAGAAAAGGAGCCTTGATTTGGTGAAGCTGCTGGTGGAGAATGGAGCTGATGTCCACGCCCGAGCCCACGGTGAATTCTTCAGGAAGAAGAAAGAAGGAGTTTACTTTTATTTTGGTGAGTCAGTGTGGAATATGTACCTTGGGGATTTTCATTGCCATGCTGTATGTGATGTCCCTAATTCTAGTCGGGTTTGCCCCTCTGTTGCCATTTCCAGTGCCCTTTAATCAAGCCCTTGACTTATCTGCATGGCAGGATCCTTTCACATCTGGGGTGCCCACTGAGCATTTGCATCATCTTTGGGTTTATGTATTTAACCCTGTCTGAGTGGCTTCAGACAAAGACCAACACTTGGTTAGTGTAGATTGGAGAGATTAGTTTGAGGTCTGGGAAAGAGTTTCAGCTGCCCCCAAAAATAGAGTAATTGTTTATTATAAAACCCTTTCTGAATCTAGAGACCCTGAGAAAGAACTTGTCCTGTCTTTCAGTGATAAAGCTCTAGGATAAATATATTTCACTAGAATTGTTTTGAGTTTTTTTTTTTCCTTAATTCTTTTTCACCTCTTTCTGCTTCCCCTCCAAATGCTCTGTCCAAATCTCTTCAGGTGAACTTCCCCTCTCCTTGGCTGCTTGTACCAACCAGCTTGATGTGGTGGATTATCTTCTAAACAATCCCCACCAGAAAGCCAGGCTGCAGGAGCAGGACACACAGGGCAACACAGTGCTCCATGCCCTGGTGATGATTGCAGATGACACTGAGGAGAACACCAAGTTTGTGAGCACCACCTACGTTGAGATCCTGAAGGCGGGTGTGAAGCTCGACCCAACGTGTAAACTGGAGGAGATAGTGAATTATGACGGATTAAATCCTCTGCAGCTCGCTGCCAAGACAGGCAAAGTGGAGGTAAAGACCACCAGAGGGGATCCCTGGGGTTGCTGAGGAAGCAGGCTCAGTGTAACCTGCACCCTCAACATCCAGTGGGGTTTGGGGTCGGAGCACCTTGCACCCAACCCGTGGGAATGCCCAGGGGCAGTGCCACAGGTGACCATAAAGGACAGCACCTCCAAGCCCCTCAGTTCTGCCCTGGAGACCTCACCTGGCAGCTGCTGCTGCTGCTGCTGCTGCTGCCTGTCCCAGCCAGACAGAGGGCTGGACTCAGGCTGGTTCCATACAAGAGGTCGTTGTTTGCCAGGTGTTTGATAAGGCACCAATCCAGCTGTGCTGCATGGGGAGGTGCTTTGGGTGCATTGTGTCCTTGTGCACCCTTCTCACATGAATATTTGTGTGGGCACCCTGCCTGGGTGCAGATCTTCAGGCACATCATCCAGAGGGAGATCAAGGAGCCCGCGTACCGGCACCTGTCGCGCAAGTTCACCGAGTGGACCTACGGCCCCATCCACGTGTCCCTCTATGACCTGTCCTCCCTGGACAGCTTCGAGGAGAACTCTGTGCTGGAGATCCTGGCCTACAGCAGTGACACCCCGGTGAGGCCCTCACAAAGACAGCACTGTGGTTTTCTGTCCTTCTGTGGTGTTCCTGCGTAGTTAAAGAAATCGTTTCAAGTTCGTGTGGGGGTTCTCACACTTTCTCTGAATAAAAAATGCTTCATGGGAATGTTTGCAGATTTTATTACTTGGAGTCTGCTGGCCTGCCTCTGATCATTTGTAATTTGAGAGAAATTTTGATCCTTTGCTTGTCCTAAGCCTTGGTGTGTCCAAATACCTTGATGAAGTAATTGCTTATGCAATGGTTGATATCTTTCATACTGAAAAGCCTGACTGAATAACCCCTTAATGACTCCCCAGCTGGATCTCCTGAGCTCCAACCCTTAAGAAGACAACCCTCTGGTGAATTCTCATTCCTGTTGACACACAGGTGCATTTTTGTTGTTTGTTTTTCCACAGAATCGGTACAAGATGGTGGTTTTGGAGCCACTGAACAAACTGCTTCAGCAAAAATGGGAAACATTTGCTTCCAAGAGGTTCTACTTCAGTTTTGTCTCCTACTTGTCATTCATGATCATCTTTACAGCCATTGCATACTACCAGCCCTTAAGGGTAAAGGTAGGTCTAATCTTTTTTATCTGAAAGGCCTGAATGGATGGAGCAGGGTTTAAAAGGTGATGGGTGGTTATCATCACTGCCTCTGCCTGTCCTCACTGCTTTGGGTGTTTTTGTTTTTGTCTTGCAGCCTTCATTTCCAGTGGAGTTCACAGCTGGAGGCTTTCTGTGGGTCTCTGGACTGATCATTATCTTGTTAGGAGGCATTTACCTGATCTTTGCTCAGGTATGGGGATCTCCTGTCTGGTTTCACTGTAAGACAGGGAAAAAAGGAAACTATCACTGGCATGGAGGCAGCAGATTCAGTTCTCCTGACATCAGGATGTGCAGGAGTGGATGGCAGGAGGGAATCCTGCTCTGAGATACTCAGTGTGATCTGGCAGTGATGGGGCAGCACGAGCCAGGTTGCTGGGCAAGGGGAATTGTAGTTTTACAACAGCAAATAATGCTGAGAGACTTCTGGGATTTATGGTATTAAAATGCACCCTTGGCATTTAATGCAGTCTATTAATAAAGATATTGGGCTGAGCCATGATTCAGCCCTTATTTATGCTTGCCCTTTATAAATGAGTCCTTTTTTCATCTGGGAGGGATGAAATTGGGGATCTTGAAGATGAAAGCAGGAACATACAGAGCCAAGCTTTCCCCTGAGCAATAGGCCGTGCTGGGCAGGGCTCTCTCTCTCTCACATGCCCTGCTTTTGATGACTGGCCCTGGTTTTGATGGATGATGGATGGATTTCCCTCTCCCAGAGCCTGTACCTGCGGAGGAGACGGCAGTCCCTGAAGACCATGTGCTCTGACAGCTGCATTGAGATCCTCATGTACGTCCTGGAGGGGGTGGCACAGTGACAGCTCCGAATTGTTCTCTGCTGTGTGCAGCTAAGTTGCCCTTAGAGGTGGAGAGCAGGAAACACTGATCCTCTGCCACTCTTCCCACCCCTGCTTGCTTCTCCTCCCTGCTGCCTCTTGTCCAAACTCTTTGTTGTAGTGGGGTCTGTCTGCTCCTGGTAGCCTCCTCAAATGCGTTTGCTTTTCATTGCAAAACAGATCTGTCACTTCATTTTGTTTTCTCTCCAGCTTCATCCAGGCATTCTCCTTGCTGCTGTCAGCAGTGCTGTATGGAGCCAGCTCAGAGAACTACGTGGCAGTGATGGTGTTCTCCCTGCTGCTGGGGTGGGTGAACACCCTGTACTACACCCGGGGCTTCCAGCGCACCGGCATCTACAGTGTCATGATCCAGAAGGTCAGTACTGGGGGAAACCTCTGCAGGAAAAGCCTTTGGGTGTGAGGAACTGGAGCTGATGTCCTGACTATGGAAGTACAGATATAGCAGAAAGAGATTAGATCAGTGTCTTCAATTATAGGTGCAGCAAACCACTAGTTTGTCATTGAACACCCCAGGTGACAGCAGCTGACACTTTTTGTCATAAACCAACTCCAGAATAGCAGTGAAAACAGTGTGAGTTCCCTGGAACTGCTCAGCTTGGCCTGAGAGGTGTTTCCAGATCTACAGAAGATTTTGGGACTAGGAAGACAAAGCAGAGGTGCCAGGGAAGAATTCTGGTCACAATTTGTGTAAACCCAATGGAGGTGGAAAGGAGAGGGATGTGTGTCCTGAAAAAATTTGGAAACAGCCATACTGGGGAGCCAACAGGATATTTATTTGTTTCAAAGAACTATTCATACAAACATAGTGACAAATAAGTTCATAGTACTGTCAGATTAATCTGCAAATTATGTTACTTATCTGAGGAAGTAATTTAGCATGTATTAGTAGTTTCTTAAACTGGATAAAAGGTGGAAACCTTGCTGTCAGTATTGTTGCTGAGGGTTGGGTTATGATGTGTGAGTACAGGGGATCATCCTGATGATTTCCTGTGAAATAAAGAACAGCACTTCCTCCTGGTTTGTGTTTCAGACCATCATGAGAGACCTGCTGCGTTTCCTCTTGGTTTATATGATCTTCCTGTTTGGCTTTGCTGCAGGTGAGCCCTCTCTCAGTGTTATGTTGTGGGCTGAGCTGCAAGAAGTACAGTTTTCTGAGGACTCCAATTGTGTTTTTCTCCCAGCTCTGGTCACCCTGATGGGTGATGCTCCCTCAGTGTCTCAGAACAAGTCGCTGGCTCAGCTGGAGAGCACCGGCAGCCACGCCATGTACGGGGGGCTGCTCAGCGTCTCCCTGGAGCTCTTCAAGATCACCATTGGCATGGGTGACCTGGATTTCCAGGAACATGCCAGGTTCAGATACTTTGTCATGCTCCTGCTGCTGCTCTTTGTGATCCTCACTTACATCCTGTTGCTGAACATGCTGATTGCCCTCATGAGCGAGACAGTCACGGACATTTCTGGCTACAGCAAGAGCGTCTGGAAGCTGCAGGTGAGGCCCAAAGTTCTCAGAGTCAGGGGTGACAGGTCCTGTCTTTGTCCCAAGCTCAGCTATTAATGTGCCTTTTACATAAAGTTGTCACTCTGGGGGTACATTTTTAGGTGTGTTTGCAACTCTCTTTGCATGATCCACGTGCACAAGTAACTTGAGGCAGTGAGTAACTGACTGGTACCTTTAGGGGCACTTTGGGTTTGGGTTCCACAGTGATTCTCTAAGTCCAAGGAGCTTCTGATTGGGGAAGATGTAATTAAAAGGCTGGGCTGGGCTCTGTTTCTGCCCTGATTTCTCTCTGATGTGGGTTTCTTCTTTCAGAGGGCTATTGCTATTCTAGAAATAGAGAAGGCCTGGCTGTGGCGCCAGGGTGGGAAGAGGAGATCTGGCTGCTTCATGTCAGTGGGGCTCAATAAGAAAGATGAGAGGTGGTGTTTCAGGTAAGACAGATGCACCATTCCCCCCTACACTCCAGCTTAGCAGTGGGTTCCCACAGTTCACAGCCTGGTAACCCTGGAGCACCACAGGGATTTCAGCACTGACTCAACCACACATTCCTGGGTACATTGGAAATGGTTGGTGATTGCCAGGCTGGAAGTTTGAGAGCTGATTGAGCCTCCAGCACTGTCACCTTGGTATTAAGAACATTCCTTAAACTGGAGTGTTTTAAAACAGACTAGTGGACAATATGCAGGGGGAGAAGATAATTTACTTCACAGAGCTTAGATTGCAGATTTTCATTCAAAGAAAAGCTCTGTAAGGTGCTGTTGCTACAGCCAAACCCTTAGGATTGTGTTGGCAGGAGGAGCTGGGCTGGGATGCTGCAGGACAGTGAGATCTGGCTTGAAATGCTGTTCTCCAGGCATCAGTGTCTGTTGCATTTTTTCTCTCCAGAGTAGAGGAAATTAAATGGACAGATTGGGCAAAGGATGTGGGAGTTCTGAAGGAAGAACCTGGAAACACCAGTGATTCAGAAATAAATCCAGAAGGTAAATTCAATCATGAAGAGAGGTCTGCAGTATCCTTTTAGCTTCCTGCTCAGCAACTACTCTTGGCACATTGTTATGTCTTTGGTAACAGAATTTCAGGCAGGCCAACTTGAAATTGCTTCCCCACAGAATCCCTCCAGAGCAGCAGTATCACTTGTGAGCTGAGAAAATAAAGATTTAGTGTAGGTATGGTATTGGGAACAAACTGAGAGTGAAGGAGATGCCATTCCTTCTTAGCTTTGGGAGAAATGGGCAGGAAACACTGCAGGGCTGCTCTTCCTTTTGACTCAGTAGCCCAAATTCATGGTAATTTTCCTAGGAAAGGTAAAATCTAGGCCCATTCACCCTGGACATGTTAAAGTCACAGGGCTTTTAGAGCCTCAATGTGGGCATTAACTCTGGCAACGTTGTCAGATTCTGCCTGGGATCTCTCTGCTTGCTTCCTTTGGTAGAAGCAGCTCTGTGGAAAACAGAGCTGTTACTTTCTCTAGAAAGATTTTGTTCAGGCTGGCAGAGCTTGGGCAGAAGCTCCAGTGGATTTGAACACAACTTCGTGTAGATTCTTCCTGGGGGCCGGTTTTCTAGGACTGGGGAGGTTGCAGTGCTTAAAACATTATGTAGTGTGTGTTGGGTGTTCCCTCAACCTGCACCCTTCTAAACCTGGCTCCCTTTGTCAGCTTCCTGCTGATGAAGGGCTGTTCTTGTGTCCCCTGCTGCAGAGACAAGGTCCTGGAAACGGCCAGCACAGAAACCACCCCGAGCAGCTGCCTCAGAGGAGCAGTCACTGCTGCAGCCCCAGCCCTCAGCCACAGAGATGGTGCCTCTGCAGGGACAAAGCAGAGAGCTTTAACAGGTTTTCTGAATTGCAACCTTGCTTCCATCTTCAAAGGAGTAGTTCTTCCTCTAGCAGCTGGAAGAATTGAAGGCATTGTCAGTATTAAAGTGCATTTCGTGGAGGACTGTGGTTCAGCCCGAGGCTTTAAATATTGTCATGCACTTTAATCATTAATTTCCTCTGAAGAAACTATTTTTACTCGACTTTCTCTGCCTGACACTTTCTTATTACTGTGTTTAAAGGTACAATTGGGAGAGCAAGCTCCTGGGGCAGTGGGGAGTGTTCCCTGGGAAGGCAGAGCTCTCTGAGCTGTGCAGGGATAATGCTCATGGAATGACCTAGCTAAGAATGGGCCGACCTATTCTTTTGTCACAAGGGACTGCACTGAAGTGCTTTGGAATAAAGAGTGTTGTAAAGTCCTAAAAAGTTGCTAAGGGTGGAGTTGTCTTCTGTGCAAAGCACTGTTGGTGTGAGATGTGAGTGGACAGATCCTCTGCAGGCAGCAAGAGCTGCCCTGGGGCTGTCAGCACCTGCAGTGCTCCGTGGTTCATCCACATCAGGATTCCCATTCTACACCGTTAGAATGAAATCCTTTGCACGTTTGCTTAAAAGCACAGAAAGTGATGTGGATTTCCTGGGCCTGAAACTTCACGTGGTGGATTTCTGAGGCCTCTGTTCTTCACAGGTTGCTTTGTCTCTGTAATAAACAGCAGCAGAATTCTGTCGTGGCCCCTGAGAGGCTGATGGGCCAACACTTCCTGTGTGGTTTTTGCTTCCTGTTCCTCTTGATGAGCATCCTGCCTTGCTGCAAATGTTTGCAAGGACCTCATTACTTTTTGTGACGTGCACCCTGCCTCGGGCAGGAGGGCAGTGTACTGTAAACTCTGTGGAAAAGAGATTAAAATGAGCTGTCTCACTTTTCACTCTATTTAACAATAATAACATGTAATATTTCTGTAAACAATACAGCAAGTCTACTTAATTGAACATGTTCATATTTGATCTATTTTGAGAGCTTCAGCCCTTCTCAAAAAGGAGAGAAGGCGTTATCAGTGTGGACTGAGGTGTTGTCGGATTCCTGGTGGCAGTGCTGCTCTCACTGCTGGGAGTTTACTCCTGTTTCTCATGGCTTCATGTTTGTGCAGCCACATCAGAGCATGGAGCAGCTGATGCTGCACTGGATGCACCTTCCAGTCCAGGGAAAGGTTGGTGAGAATCCCAGGAAAGCTGCAGACCACGAGTGTTGGAAGCACCTTTCCTTCAGTAAGACAAACTGTGCAACTCAAGGTCTCTGTCTCATTTCCAGTCTGAGAGAGGGAGGCTTGGAGGTTTTTCTTTTGGAGACCATCATCTTAATCCTCCCTGCATGCACATGACTGGCAGCAGAAGCATTGCTGTAAAACTTAATCCCTGCACTTCAGTGGCTTCTTCCCCTGTGCTGGGCAGTTCCTGCTGCAGCTTCACTGCTCTGGGACTCTCAGTGGGGACTGAATTTTCTTGCTCCAGCTTCTGTTGTTTTCTTGCTTTGTGAAGCCCTCAGCTGCTTTTTCCATCTATGGCTTTGTCCTAAGTGTTCCCAAGATTTGGCAAGGTGCTGATATTGCACGGAAAGTTCATCTGGCATATGATAAATCTATTGCTGTGCTTGGTGCTTTGCTGGGGTAGGGACACTTTGAGATTCTAAAGAAATGCAAAATCAGATCTGCCATCCCTGTCTGAAATCTTAATAAATAACCTTGCTGGCAGTTTGGGAAGGGTGTGGGCACTGACAGCTTGCTTTCAACATAACCTTCCTCTCCAGCCATTCCCTGAACCTGCTTCTCTCTTTCAGCTTGCAGTGCTCATTTCTCTTTTGATGCAGATCAACAATGTCCTGCTTTGGCATTCCCAGTGCTTCCCAGTCACACCACAGCCCCCCAGTCCCACGGATGAAGGATGCTGGGCAGCAGGCAGGGGCAGGCCTGTGCACAAAGGGACACATCCACTTTGTCAGAGGCTTTTGTCCAGCTCTTTGATGTGCTCTGGAAAAAAGGGGATTTTTGAGGAGTCACCACCTCTCTGCAGTGAGGGCGAGTCAGCACTACAAGAGTAACATCAGGAACCCCCCAGGTTTCTGTGTTCTCCATGCACAAAGCTCCCCTTTGGTTTCGCCAGCTGAACCACTTCCCCCTTTGGTCCCCTCACAGACAGGAAGGGGGGGCTGGGGTTTCTTTTGTGGGGTGTCTGTGGTTCCCAGCAAGAGGAAGGACTTGCAGCCTTTAGCTTTAAAGGCCCAACAGGATTTTGGGGGCCACCCTTAAGAGATGAGAATGTTTTATCATTTACTCAAGCACTTATCAACAGATGGACTCTCCTCTCCCTTCTCCCTCTGGTGAGAGGCAAACCCTCCTGCAGGAGAGCCCCTTCCTTGCACATGGAGAGGCTCTGCAGGGCTCTGCCAACAGAAAAAACCTTTCACAAATGGCAGTGGAGGAAGAGCTGCAGTTTCCTTCCTCTGTCTGAGCCACAGAGACTCTGGAGGCCCAGCCATGGCATGGAGAAAAGACACCAGCAGCTCCCAATGCTTTCCCTGCAGGGTTAGGGATGCTCAGAGCCTCTGGTTGTGCTTTGGTCAGAGTTCCTTGGCTCCTGGCAGAGGGGGAGATGGACCTTGGGCTTCCAAACTCCTCTTTTACCCCAGCACACTTTGCTCTCTGTACAAGGCTCTGAGCTTTTCCCACCTCACAGCTTATCTGGGCAATTTTCTTCAAAGCAGCTCCATGTCTGGTGTGTGTGTTCCCAATTCCCCACAGGTCCCTGTTCCTCAGGGGTGGAGGTGGAACCAAACCTTCCTTATCCCTCACATGCTTCCCACATTTTATTTTACTGTTGGTTTTTCCCGTTTTCCCAAAGCCTGCTCTGGAGCTGGAGGCAGCACAGGGAGGTGTATCCATGAGCTGATTCCCTCTCTCTCCATCTCTCTGTGACCCCACTTGCAGCTGAACATACTTTCCATTGCCTCTGGAGCTCGCAGGGGGAGCCTTTGAAATGTGACAGCCCCAGAGCCCGACAAAGAACAGATCCCAGGAGCTGCACAGCGCTGGCTCTGCAGGGCTGCAGCTGCTGCACTTTGCAGCTGGGCTCTTCCTGGGGCTGCCTCTCAGTTTGGGGCTTTGCTCTGTCGAAGAAATTTCATTTCTTGCTCTGGGACTATGACAGGAATAAAATTGGAGGGGACGAAAAGACATTTTCAAAGAAAACTTCCACTATGCAACCTCACATCTGCTTCAGCAGCACAAAAAAAACCAAACCTGGGGCCAGACAGGACCAGGCAAAGGCTCAGAAAGATGTGGATGTGACTGCCTTGTGGCTGGCACAAAACTGTTACTAAATCTGAGTGTAAGAGGGGTTTTATTTTGCTTCCTCTTTTGCCACAATATTTTTTCAGCTCAGATTTGTGAGATGTGGAGAGTTACAGCATTTCTGGACTGTGAGGATGGGTGTCAAATGTTGAACACAGGGAGTCCTTATCACAGGGAGTCCTTAGAGGAAGAGAGTTGGAGGTAGCTGCAAAGTGCCCATGAGGTTTGTTGCACTCCTTTTCTGGAAATTCTTGGAAAATTTAGATTTTCTGGGCAAAAATAACCATGTCTCTATTCCTCTGGACAGAAGAGCTGTCTCCAGTTGACAGGGTTGGTTTTGTTGGTGTTCACATCTCCAACACCCAAGTCAGAGACTCCATCATTGCAGAAAAAATAATTCTGCTCCTTTGGAGTCCTCTGGATGAAACCTTGGTCCATCAGGACAAGGATGAATCTGCAGAGTGCCAGAGGCACTGGCATTGGAACAATCCTTTCTAACTTGCAGCTTGTTACTTCTGCAACAAATACTTTGGAAGGAATCATGAAATTTGGAAAAGGACTGGGAAAAAATGGGCTGTGCTGTGTTTCTGTTCCATTCTCATGGGTCACAGGGGGAGGTCGCCAGCTGTGCTGTTCCTTTTTCCGCTGTCAAATTGTTGAATAATGATTTTGTTGCTGCTAAACTGGTTACAGGATCAGTCCCTGAGGATGGCTGGAATAAAATAAATAATAGGAAATGATCCACATATAAGTAGATATCTGATGTTTTGTTCTAAAAATTGCCCTTACTGCTGCAAAGGACTAATTCTACAAAGCTATATATAGAGAATTCCAGCGAAAGGGCTGCTTGTCTCTTTGTGGAGCACAGGTTGGATCTTATTTGGGATCTGAGCTCTGCCCACTGCATGTGAAGCTTGATGGGGTGACAGATGCTCCCCTGGCTGGAGCTCCCTTTGATCCTGGCTGAGGGAAGAGGGAAGGGTTTACGGCCATTGCCTGGAGACAGAGGTGAAAACACTGGCAGCGTAAACACTCCTTGGTGGGGATTTTCCAACCATGCCTAAGTAGTGACAAATAAAACATTCCTGCTCTGTGCTCCCTGCTGGATGTGCTCTCCCTGTATGGTAGAGGACCGAGGGCTGCAGCCAGAGCCCCTGGCTGAGTCCTTAGAAAAGGAGAGAAATAAAGAAATAAAACTGTGCTGCACATAAAGTGGGTTTTAACGCCGGTGTGATAAAATCCTGGGGTTTGCCTGTGTGCAGGAATTTGTTGGTGCAGCCCTTGCCCTGCCAGGCCCTTCTGTGCCTCACTCATGTGCTTGGGGAGCTGCTAAAACTTTGCTTCTGGGGCTCTGTAGAAAATAAGGGTTTGGTGACCCTCCAGGATCCACGACAACATCCAGGATATGAGCTCACTGTGTCATTTTGGTGTTCAGGAGCAGCCCAGGAGGGAACCCTCTGGTGCAGTGCTGGAATGTGCTCAGGGCATGCACAGAGGGGTTGGAAGCAGAGAAAGAACAGTGTGGGCATCTCAGAATTCTCAGCGTGGGCACCCTCTCGTGGCCTGTTCCTGTTCCAGGGTGAGGACAGGGCTGGGCTCTGCTGTGCACCAGGCTGGGACTCCCCTCACTTGCTGTTCAATTGACAAAAGGCTGTGCAGTAAGATTTCTTATTTTATATTTTTTAAATGCAAGAGCTTCTCATGCTACATTTGCTATAAATCCTTCTTGGATGTTTTTCAGAGTGGTTCATTCACCTTGAAAAGCCAATGCAGTGTGCAGGTGACCTCTCCTTAGGACTCTGATTTGCCTCATGATGGTCTCCAGGACATTGCAGGGTCTCTGGAGGACGTGCTTGTGCTCTGGTAGGTAATAAATGTTATTTTTTAGTGTGCTGGGGAAATGCTTCGAAGACAAATATAGAATCTGTGTTCCATGCAATGTGTCATTATCCTATTTTTAATTCAGCATCAGAGGGACATAAAAAAAATCTTTCCCAGTGCTAGAAATTATATAAAATATAAACCCTTTAGCTCAAGTAGCACAGGCTTTTGCCTTTGTATGTCTGAAGATTCAAGCAAGTATGATATAGTGAACATGAAGTGATTAACACAGATCTTGGGCTCAGAGGACCTTGATGTCTGCAGTTCAGCACTGATAATTTAGGTCATTTAGACAAAAAATAAATTTATTTACATACTGTCCCTCATTTTCAATCAGACTCCTGGCAGCTGAGTGACCCTTGGAGTTCATAGTGGCTGAGACAGGGCAGATCGAGTTGATTTTCTCCTTGCATTTTGCATTTGAAAACGAATTCTAGATAAAGAATTAGAACCAATAGATAATGTGTTTATCTAATAGAAACATACATACCATGTTTAATTCTGAAGCTCTACCCATACTGGTGTGTTTTGGCTGTGTGCTCTTTCAGGCTCTTGGGATTTTGTGTGCTCTGAACATTCCCAGCAGAAACTGCAACTTCTGTAAATAGGCCAGCCTGGTCCAGGTGACACACCATGGAAACACTGAGCAGTTCTTGTTCTTGCTGCCAGGCTTCCTTAAAATGTTTTTCCTGTAATCTTTCAGCTCCAAAATTTATATTTGATTCTGTTCCTTATCTGTTGTTCACTGACTAAGTCAAGACCAGCTGTCCACTGTCTCTCCAGCATCAGATTCCACCCTGAGAGAATCCTGATTTTCCAAAGCAACAGCTTTGTTACAGCAAAACTGTGTTTTGATGCAATCTGAGCTTTACCAGTGTCTTGGCAAGGTAAAACCAGGGAATTCTGGTCAGGTTGAAATGTGCTGTCTGTACAGGCTGAGGGCAAACACAAGGAAATTGGGTTTCCATGAGGAGTAACTGAATCCCTGAACATGAAATCCAGGGAATGGCACAGGAGACAAAGGGATAAAATGATCCAAACAAACAAACAAACAAAAAAGCTGATGGTCCCCTCATGGCTGCTACACACAGTGGCCCAAAGAAAATCTCTGAGCCAGGAGGTCCCTAAATGCAGCAGGAGATGGAAGCTGGAGCAGAGATTACATGGAAAGTCCTGTGTACTTTAATGCCTGGGTATTTTCTTAACTGCTTGTTCTTCCTTTCTTGTAGCCAAGTGACTTTGACTGTTTTCCCAGTGTTTTTCTGAGGGTGAAACATGAGAAAAATGATAACACAGAGTTTCCTGTTCCTGGGCTGGATAGACACCACCCCTCAGAAGTGAATGGTGTATTTGGTAACAGCTCTACAGTTTTATAATGAAGTAGTTTCAAACATAATTAAAATTATGTATATATTTTTAGTTACATTTGTTGGTTTCAAATCAGCATTTGGGAGGCTTCAAGGTTAAGTTTGCCATCCTGTCTCTTCTCTTTCAGTGTAGTACAGGATTCCTACAAGAAAATCCAGCTCTTTTTCAATTTCTGCAATCCAAATCTTCTGGAAAAAACCTCCATAAAGCTCTGTAAAGAGGCAGCTTTTTACTGCTTTAGTAACAAATAGGAGTCTTTACCACAATTAAATATTTAATTAGGTGTTCAGAAAGCAGAGGACACAGAAGTGAGGACAACATTTAGTAAGGAACACTAATGACTGTAGCTGCAGTGCCCTCAGGGATTCTGATGTTGATGGTACATTTATTTCCTGAGAATAATTCATGAGATTCTGGAGTGTTGGTCAGTATTGCTTGGTACTTCTGCACACAACATCTAATTATTAATTATCATTGAGCTTCTCCAGAAGCATCAGCCACACACAGGAGATATTTAGTGGTAAATAGAACTATGGTTAAAGGAAGAAATCTCATCTCTACAGTGTGCACAGCACGTGAACATATTTATTCAAGAAAACCTTATCATCACTGGAAAAGAAATGAGTATTATTGCCCTATGGCAATCCAGGGGTAAACACCTGGGGTTTCTTTAACAAGACCTTGTCCCCAGTGAAGAGTTTTCATGTTGCTGCTAATAAACCTTGTCCTAGGAGCTCAACTCAAAACATCAGCTTAGCACTCACTCATCACTAGAGAGTCTTTTAGTGCCAAATTCTCCATTGAGGGAATGGGAATTTTGGTTTTCAGAGGATGTCTGTGTGGATGTAAAGATATTCTGAATCTGCTACCTTAGGAAAAGCAGGAGTTTAATGTGTCTTGATCTGTGTTTGCTTTCAGTGCCCTTACAAGGGCTGCAGCAACAAGACCATCTGCACTCCTTTGACAAGTCAGTTGTAGTGTCCAGATTTTGCATTGAGAGTTCATACAAAATGTCATCTTTGTGCATAAGAGATTTTCTTCAAGTCCTCAGTGTGTTTTTTGTTGACATGACTTCCCCTACAATTCATCCTTTCCATAACATCCCATTCAGAGAGAGCTTTATCTCTGTCCCTCCATGGGCTGCTCCAGGAAATCTCAGAGCACAGACCAAGGTTTAAACAACTACAATCCTCCTAAAAATCCCAATTCTGGCATTTTATTATAAACAGATGAGCAGCACAGCACTACAGCAAAATGCTGCTCATTCCACATAAAACAGAAGGCATCACTTCATTGTGAAAATTCACCCTGGAGACTGAGTGAAGAGCTGATCAAGTGGAGCAGTGCTTAAAGTCAACCTCGAATGATAAAATACTACATAAAGCATGCAGGTGTCTGCCTTTGATAGGAAAAAAGAAGCATTTTCCCACACACCCTGAAGAATATTGAATAATTAATTGGGCTATTGCATTATCCTTTGTGTGAAAGCATCTGGAGGGAGGAATTCCAAGCACCAGGATGCTCCAGGCCTCTGTTTAAATAAAGACCATTTTTCTGTGTGTGAGGGAAGGAATCAGTGAAGGGCCACTCTGAAGTGACCAGGAACATTTCACTGGCAGTGGAGATGAGTCTGTGACACCTCTGGCCCTGAACTACCCCAAACCCCACATTTGAAGGAGGTGCCAGTGGAGGTGAGATTGTACAACAGCCCCACAGCTCCCAGCAAACTCTGAGAGAAAACCCAGCACGGACACCAAGTAATTTACTACCCAAACAAACCTTGCAATGAGCTCCAGGGAAGGGAAGGAGCATGTCAGTTGTTAGGAGTTCAGCCTAAATACTGGATTTATCTGATTTAAGACTCCCAAGCTTTTATTGGGCTATTTGTACCTAATTTGTTTTATGGGAGCAGTCCCAGGCTGCTCTGAGTTTCCCAGTCTGTTTTTATCCAGCACTGAGGAGCATTCCTGCTCCCTTGGCAGCCTCCTCTCCTGCTGGGCACTGTGGCCAACCAGCACCATGAACTGCTGCTCTCTGGAACTGCAAAACTGGCCAGCCTGGAAGTAGAAATTACTATTTTCCCTTTTCCCCTGCCTCTGAATGATATTGAGAGTAGCTGCTCTTCATTGTCTCTCTCTCCTCCTCCTCATTCAGCTCAGGGCTGGGGTGCAGCTTCTCAAGGCAAGAGAGAATTTTCATCTTCCTGCACTTAGTGTCTCGTTTTGCCACAAGGGAATGAGCAAAAAATACATGAGACACCTTGTTTTAACAGTATCCTGGTAAGTTACAGAGTATTCACAGGGTAATCCATATTTTAGTTGTCTTTTCATTCAAAATAGGCAAAATTTTCAGAAATTTGGCACTGAGATGAAAGCATATTCCAAAATAAATGTGTACTCACTGTTAATATCACCAAGTGATTATTGCTGTCTTCACCACAAAATCCTCTGTGACCTGGAAACACCAGAATTCCTACCTGGAATCCATCTGACTTACACAAAACTAAGCTGGCTCTTTTCAGCCTCCTAAAGCTTTTGAAATCCATGTGAAAAATCTTTCCCTCGCTTAGGATAATTTTAATTTTGCTGATACTTCCTTATTTCAGTAAAAGATGGAGCACCCTTTAAGGCCCTCATTTAGGTGCAGTGTTTATTATAAAACTTGTGTTTTCTGAAGGGGCAAACTGGGTTCTGGCATCCTCCTTCCTTAGCAGGGAGAACACATCTTTAAAATAAATAATCCAGCTCTGTTCCAAGTAAAGCTTTCACTCAGATGAAAACATATGTTCAGGGCATTTTGCTTGATTAGGGGAAATTTACTATTCCAATTCCTTTTTTGTCACCATCCTCTCATTAAAATTTATGAGGACTGATTAGTACACAATATTTTTTCTGTATTATTTTTAATCAGAGAGCATCTTTAAAAAGGAAATGAGGGCTCATCTCTGGCAGTTCAAGCACAGTTTAAGGCAAAGTTTTCTCTGTGAATTTAATGCCCAGTTTTGTGAGAGGTAGAAGCTTTAAATTTTGATTAATGAAAATTACTACCTGTTCACAAATTAGCAAATTGGTTTGCAGGGAAACATTCCAAGGCAATGGCAGCTTTCAGAATCTCCAACATTGCTGCACCACATCCCCCTGGGGGCTGTCACTTCTCCTGTCATTAATTCCTGCCACTGTCCCATCCCTCCTGGACAGCCAAAACAAGCTCAAAGAAAAAAATCAGGTGATTTTATCCATCCTTTTTTCATAAAAGCATAAATGAAATTAGCAGCACTGTGACTGAAGAAGGCTCCTTGATGTCAGATCAGCATTCACTGCAGGCCTTACCAAGTGGGTTTTAAGACTATTGAATTATAGTGCATTACTTGATTCAATTAGAGGGGAAAAAAGGGTTGAGAGGAGGCCTGGTAAGATTCCAGCACAATTTCCATCTGAATTTCAAGCACTGCAGAGTGTCAGGTCAGGTCTGGAAGGCAGAACAAAGAAACCATCCCGGGTGGGGGGACCCAGGGTCTCCAACTGCTGAGTTTGTAAAAAGGAGGCTTCACGAGAGGGTCCAAGATGAATCTTGGAAATGCACATACACACTTTTATTTATTAGACTGCATGGAGAACATTGCAGTTATAATGAATTTGATGATGCTGCCTCTTAATTTCTTAATGCATCTGTGTCATGGGACACTAATCAAATTCACTTTTCACTTTAGTTTGATTTATTGTTCTCTTTAGCCCAGTTTCTTTAATAAACATGAATGTGAGCAAAGGACTTCTTGAAAACAGGGAATTGGGATTTAATGTAAGGAAAGCTTCCAGTTCAGGGCACCTGCTCCATCTGCAGTCAGGACTGAAGAACATTTATTACCTTGTGCATTTTCTTCTGTAGATAAATGGAGAAATTGCTTCAGTGCTACCACCAAGTTCCAGATTTGAGTTCCTATGACAGTACAAGGCCAGAACACTAAAATCATCAAAAATCAGGAATACAGGTACTTAGTATTTTTTTTCCACAATCAGGTACCTATTCCTTGGTCCTTAAGAGAGGGGAACAAACATAGTAGTGCAGATTAGTGGGTTTAAAACCCTTTACAGAAACTTTACATATTTACATTTTGTATTAACGTTCCAGGTACAAATTCTGTTAAAACTAAATCAAAGGGTGGGTTTTCCCCTGTGTCCAGTGAGCCAACAGTATCTACCCTCATCCTCACTGTCCAGAACTGAAGGGCTTTTTTTTTAAAGAAAAATTTTCTATGAAAGACAATATAGTAAAAAAAAAACCTTTTAATAATCTAAGGCTAAAATAGTAAGAAAAATTATGTGAAATTCAGAGCACTAATTGAGCCTGAAGAAGTCTTTTTTCCTCCTTCCTCAAAAGCCAGCTCTGTTCTCTCCAAGACCCCTCAAAAACAGTAGATATGGAAACATCTTAGAACAGAAGACATTGGGGGGATTTTTTTTAGATATTTTTGATACACATTGGGAACCAATCATAGCACTTCATTGTGCCAACAGATAAAAACATGCCAACTTATGAAAAAAAAACAGAGAAGCAAGGCAGCCCCAGTGACCTAGTCCTTGGAACCCTGCTCACTGGAAGAGGCTGCTGTTGTGCAGAACATCATAGGCAGACTCGAAGGTCAGCACTTCCTTGTGGAACTTGGTGAGCTGCGTCTTTATTTTCTTCATGGCAAGAGATGAGGGCTTTTTCTTGTAGCTCATGCTTTTCAGAAGTTTATCTGCCAGGTAGTGCAGCCAGAGGACGTTGCTGTGTGGGTGATAGTCAGTCCAGCTGTTGGAGTTCTCCTCTCTCATTTGCCTGTAGATGTCAAACTGGTAGTCCCCAGCGCCTTGGAAGAGCTCCTCATCCGTGGAGAGGTCACAGAACACGGTGAGCCCGTCCTTCTCCAGCCTGGACAGGGTGTAGTCGATGATGTTGACGTGGATGCCGGCGCTGGGGATGCTGTGTGCTGCCCCATCCAGCACGAAGCGCAGCTCCCTGGCCTCCGTGTGCCTGACCAGCACGTTCCCCCAGTGCAGGTCCCGGTGCTCGAAGCGCAGCTCGCGCTCGGCCACGGCCAGCGACGCCGTCACCTGCCGCAGGATGCTCCTGGCTGCTGCCACCGAGGAGAAGCTGCTCCTCATGTGCTCCAAGTCTCTGCCTCCAAACTCGAACTCCAGCACCATGAACAGCTGCTGCTCCCCAAAGAGGTCCGGCCGGTCGTTCTCTGATCCCGTTTCTTCGTGGAATTTGTCCCAGGCTTCCAGCAGATACTTGGGATAGGCCCCCTGAACACAGTGCACAGAGTACAGGCTGATGAACCCCACGGTGCTATTCACAGACTCCTCAGACAGAAGACTGAGTTCTTTTGAAATTATTACCTCAGGGAGAATCTCCCCAAAGCTCTTTTGAGCTTCGCCATTTACTTTTTCAGTCCCCTCAATGGGAATTATTTTTAAGGCCACAGGTCCTCTCTCACTGTCAATCTGGAACACCTCTCCAAACACCCCTTCTCCAATTTTCTTGCAGTCTTTCATCTTATCTAAAGGAATGCAATCCTCAAAAGCAATAGGCCCTTCCTGGTTGCATTCCCCAAACACCTTCTCTGCATCTGTAAGCATCAGCTCCAGGACTGAAGAGGAATCCCTGGGAGCCAGCAGGACCATGGAGGAAGCCAGCCAGGAGCAGCTCTGAGCCTTCCCAGCAGACAGGCTGGCCTGGTACCCCGAAAGCTGGGATTTCCCTGAAGGGGTGTAGAGGAAGCTGCTGCAGAAACTCTCATCTGTGGTCACTTTCTTCTTTTTGTGGAAGGACAGAGACGCTCGAACTCTAGCCCAGGAATAAGAGCTATTGAGGAGTGAACAGTCATTGTCTCTTACACCCACAGACATCTCCAGAGCACCCTTCTGAGTTCGTTTCTGCCTCGCCTTGGGTCTGAAAAAGGAGTTATTGGGCTGCTGCTGTCTCTTGAGCCTTTTTGGACGGAGCCCCGTGTGTCTGCCCCAGCGGCTGGCACTGAAGCCACTGACACAAGCTTTCCTGCAGGTACTGCCCTCCCCAGGGACACCCTTGGTCCTTTTGTATTTATTCTCCAAGATTCCTTGGCGGCCCACAGGAGATCTTGGCTGCTGGCAGGCAGGTTGAACAGCAGCCTTTTTGTTCAGTTTCATGCTCTTCAACATCATCGGCACTTCCAGAGGGTCCAGGACCACCACTGGCACAAGTTGGTACTCCTTGTCTAGGTCTCTGTGACAGCTCGAGCTTCTTTTTGCTGAATCTCTCGTGACAGCCTCACAGGGTTCCTCAGACCCGGCACTGACACAGGGAGCAGGGTGCTGTGGCTCAACCTGAACGGGCGGCAGCGCTGCCTGGGGAGTGCTTGGGGCTTTCTGTGGGGACAGGGGAGCTTGTGCCTGGCAGGGTCCCTGCGCCAACGACCTTAGAATATGGTGGGAGCTTCGCGGCCCCAGGGCGGGCTCACGGCTCCCGCCCGTGCCTTCTGGTCGGGACCACTCGGGCACCTCCTCCCCAGCGCCCAGCAGCGACGGGCACTGCCCGGAGAGCCCCTCGGGCGAGCTCCGGGGCAGCCGGTCCGGCGCGGGGGGGTCCCCCAGCCC
>VZRZ01001374.1:30320-48501 GCA_013398175.1 Climacteris rufus
GAGGCGGGAGGCCCCGCCCGCTGCGTGAGGGCAGCACACGCCCCCCCTCAGCCCGGCCGCGCCCTCACGGGGCCGGTACCGCCTCTGGTGCTGCCCCCGGTGTCCCGGGATGTCCCGGGGTGCCCCTCAGTGTTCCGGGATGCCCCGCAGTGTCCCGCAGTGTCCCGGCGCTGCTGGCAGCCAGGCCTATGCACACCCGTGGCGGCCGCCCCGTTGCGTTTCAGGACCCCCGGCGCTGCTCCAGCCAGGCTCTCAGAGACGCGGCACTGTTTCGGCGGAATTAATTGGTTTGATTAATTAATATTAATTAGTTGTATTAATTAATACACCCGTGTTCTATAGCTGTGCGTGGAATACGTGTGTGTTACGGCTGTGCACAGAACATGTGTCGCTTCACTGTGACCGTGGGGGACACGGGCGCAGGTTCCCCAGGGATGCCCCAGCCCTGACATCCACATCCAGAGCCAGGCTGGATAAAGCCTTGAGCAGCCTGGGACAGCGCAAGGTGTCCCTGCACATGGCAGGGGGCGCTGGGAATAGATGATCTGTAAGGTCCTTTCCAACCGCTTAACCTTCTAGGATTCTAGGTATTCTATACATGTATAAAAATACAGTGTATTTAATATGTATCCTGGCCTAGGAAGCTCGAGGGCCGCGTTCGGCTGCCATTCCCGGGTCAGGGTGTGAGGAGTTGCTGCTTTGCCATGTGTGCTGCTATTTCCTGACCCTGCAGAGCTGGAAGGATGTTTTATTCACGCCGGTGTCTCCCGGGAGGCACTCAGGGTTTAGCAGAGATGCTGCAGCTCTCCTGCTTCCTCCAGGAATGGCTCTTTGTGGAATGGCTCTTAGAGCCCTCCAGGCTTTCGTCTCTCCTGGCAGTGGCACTCAGGTTATGGACAGGGGACGCAGCTTGGTGGCAGCACAGCACTGGGTGGTTCTCACAGTTTGAGCCAGGCCTTGCTGAAAAGCAGCTGCTGTTTTGTTCTTTCTATTTCTGTCTCCGTTGCTCTTAAAAAGCAGAACAGTTCTGCTGGTCCTCCCTGGAAAAATCCCCTTCAACAGAGAAGTCCCCCTGGGCCTGGAAGGTGAGGGTCACACAGGCAGCCTGGTCCTTCCCTTGGGACAGGAACTACTGAGAAATCCAGGTGGTTTGGCTGAGTCTAGAGAAGCAGCCAAGTCCCAGAGTTAAATTCTGGACCTTTTGTTCTGGCAATGAATTCAGTGAAATCAGATTTTGACTGTAGGACCAGAGCAGAGGGAGGATATTTGCCACTGCAGAGCAGAGAATTCTTGAGGTTCTGTATGGAACCCTTGTACTGATGCAGTGGACACAGAGGCCTTCTGTTCTGTTCTTTCAGGGATTTCAACATGATCACTCCCCTTTCTTTAGTGAACACAGGTTATTCTTTAATCTGAGAGACTGACACTGGTGATTTGTCAGCTGCAGGTTATCAGTAATTGCAATTTAGAGGGTGTGGGGAAAGAAGATGCCTGGCCAGACCTTGTGTTCTTCCACTGAAACGCTCTCAGGACCCGCTTTGTGGATTCCAGAGTAGGTTCGGGATGGACACTTGGCAGTGTCCCTTTCTCTCTCCCTTTTTGTGTGGTTGGTTTATTTATTTCTGTCGTGTTTAGCTGATCATAGACCCTACATATCTGAAGTGTGTTTGTAGACAGCAGTAGAGTAAACAAAGACTTCTCATTCAGACCTTCAGAAGACAGAAGAGTCCCTGTCTCCTTTGGCTTGACCAATATTGCCTGGTGGAAAACTAAAAAAAACATCTTTCTCTCCTTTTTTTTCCAGTTTCTTCTCTGAATTAAGTTTCCCTCATTACTTGGATCCCTTTTGTTGTCCCTTATGGCTTTCAAGGAGGTCAGCTCTTGCTGTGGGTAATGTTATTTTCCTTTTTAGATGTTTTTTCTGAAATGCATTACAGGGTTGTGTGCCTTGTAATTTCCGGCGAGTGCCATCGACCATTTAATTCCTTGCAATCACCACAGCAGATGCCAAACACATTTGCAGTAATTGGATGGCACTTAAGGGATTAGTCAAGGCTGCCAAGACTCAAGTAATCCAAACCACAGCTGGCTTTTTGTGCTGTTTCCATGGGAGCCTTGCTGGGTCCGCTTCTAAATTTATTTGCAATCTCCATTTTGAATGAAATCCCTTGTGCAGAAGCCTCGTGGCCTGGCTGTGAATGCCTTTGGGGTGCACTGTGGCAGTGGCACAGTTGGGGCATCTCCCTGAATGACAGGAGATTTGCAAATGCCTCGTTCAGGGTCAGGAACCATCTGCCCCCAGCCAGGTGAAGGGGTTGGCAGCAGTTTGGGGCCCAGGTGGTGTGGGCAGAGAAGCTGCTGCAGATGCCTCAGGATGGTTCATGACCTTTATGCCTCATGCAGAGGTGGCAGAGGGTTTGCAGAGCCACAGCTTCTTGGTTTCATCACCGTGGGCCCCCTTCCTTATTCAGATTTGCATTTCTTCATGGGTTTGTGCCTCCCACAAGAAGACAGGACTCATTTTGTGATGCTGCTTTAATCAGGGGTGACACCAGCTGTCTGTGGCTTTCCCACATGCCAGGAAGGTTCACAAACCTTGAGTTTCCCTCAGCATGTTCAGAAGCTGCCAGGTTTGTGTGTGGAACTGTGGGAATGCAGTGACCTGAGGGTTTGCAGGGCTAAGTGAGTTCTGCTGCTCAGGAAAGCTTATCAGGAGAAGGGCACCAGTAGTTCTTCATTATTAAGTGCAGGGCACTGACATAAGGACATCAGAGAGGAGCCATGGAGTGCTTTGCTGGGCTCCAGGGCCTGTGGGGCAGCTTTATTTGGAGGGTAATTGAATTGCAGCCCTAAAGAGACATTTCCTGTCCCTTATTACAAGAGGGTGAATGAGCTGAATGATGCTGCACTGCCAAAAACGGATTGCTTTGGCTCCCCCACTCCCAGCTTGGCTCCTCTGGCTCCAGTTGGTCTGTGCAGCACAGCTGGGACACCTCAGCCTCTCCAGTGGGAACTGGTGCAGAGCATCAGGGTAACCCTGGTTTAGAGCATCAGGGTAATTCTGGTTTAGAGCATCAGGGTAATTCTGGTTTAGACCATCAGGGTAACACTGTTTTAGACCATCAGGGTAACTCTGGTTTAGAGCATCAGGGTAATTCTGGTTTAGAGCATCAGGAGATCTGAGGTGAGCTCAGGGGCCAGGCTGAGAGGGCTGCTCAGGAAACCTTTTCCTCTGGGGGTCTGCTCTGAATAGCACCTGTGATTTCCTGTGGCTGGAAAGAGTTCCCAGTTGGCAGTTCCAGAGAGGAAAGGGTGGAGGTCTCATTCTAGACTTTCTAGCTGTTTACATGAGGGAGGTGAAGGAAGGGGATGAAGGTTTCTCCTCAGCACTTGCAGCAAGGTAAGCTGTGATAGAGGTATCAAAGCAGGACCAATTTAATGCCTTTGTGTTGGCAAAGAAATAAATACTGATCTGTTTTAGGTTAAAGTTTCACCTTTACATCAGTGGTTAATGTGAATACACATTTTATTAAACCCCTTCGGTTTTCAGGCTTTGATTCAACATTCTCCTCTTATTTCCCAATGATGCTTTTATTGTCTGACTTTAGAAGGTGAATGCATTACAACACAGCATTGCTGGTCCAGCTCTCCTTGCACTCAGCCTCTTAGCAGTGTTTTATGTGCACTTTTATTAATTTCTGTTACCTGGTTCAGTGCCAGCTCTCTCAGAACAGGGCATCATGGGTTGGTTTCATTAGATGTGCACTATTTTTCCTTCCTCCTCTCTGATCCTCTTCCTCAAGCACTTTCCCTTCTTGGGCTGGGGGAGAGGAGTGGATAAATGTTCCAGCTAATAATAACAACACTCCTGCACTTTATAGGAGATCCAGGACTTGGGGAGGAACATGGAACACATTCAGAGGCTGAAAATGGGTCTTGTGGAAATGGAGGGCTGGAAGACAGAACACATTCTGCAATGTCAGCACTCTCCATTTCTCTTCTCTTCCTACAGACAGTTCTGGATGCTGCTGTGGATTGTGACAGAGACTCTTCCCACAAGTTCCCTTTGCACTGTGGCTGGGTGTGCAGCTCTGCCAGTTGGGGGGATAAATAGAGGCTGATTTACCCTGCCAGATCCCAGCCAGGATTACAAGGGAAGCTGGACAGAGCATTTTTCACTGTGGGCTGCACACATTTCTTTGTTTTTGCATGCAAAGCCATCACCTTCAGAGAGCAGCTCATGCCTGCTGTTACTGATTTCCATGTGTTTTGTGTGCATGAGCTGTGGTTTAAGAGCAACTTCCTCTCTCCACTTGTTCAACTCTTCACTTTGTTTTTTTGCAGATGTTGACTTACAAGTATGACAGTGTGACAAGAAACCACTAATGGACAAAGCTGACCTCTGCCTTTTCTCTGCTCTTTTCCTTGCCAAAGCTCCTATTTACTTCCTCCCTGTCTCTCTGCTGTGTCAGGGGCGGCTCTGGCGCCTGTTTCTGAGAGATGATGGATCTGCATCACTCAAACATTTGCTGCAGGAGCATTTCAGTGCTGGAAAAAAGTCCCAGCATTTCTGAGGGAGCCTTTGGGAGCCAGTGGGTTCTGTAGCAGTTGGCAGCAGGGTGGGGATTGGTGCCTGGGGGGGATGGTTGGGCACTGGGAGTGAACAGGACAAGTGACCTTGCTGCGTTTCAGATGCCTCTGGATCAGGGCAGAGATTGAAAGTTTCTTTTCCACAGTCTCTTTAGGTGGCATTTCCGGGCTGAGATCAATTCTAGGGCAGCTTGACACCGACAGGTGGAGGGAGAGTAGATGAGGAGCAGTCTGGGCAGACAGGGATGTGTATCCTGTGAGTAATGAGAGGGAATTACTGCCAGCAGTATGAGGAATTAACTACAGTGTGACAGGGCAGGAACAAAAGAAAAAAAAAAAAAAGAAAGGGGGAGTTTTTGTCCTGGAGGAGAAAGCCTCCCTGGGAGAATTTGCAGGCTGAGCAAACAGCCCTCGTGGGAATGAAGCAGAACCGTGGTTTTTTTTTTTTTTTTGGTGGGAAATTCAAGATGTTGAACTCAAAAAGGGAAATACCTTGCAGAGAAGACTGAGCCTCAGTCCCTTGAGAAGGACTAAGAGACACTATTTTATTTTTGTCTTTAACTGGTGACAGACTTCGTTAGGTTATTCACTCCCCTGCTGCGAATGAAACTGCTTTTGTTTGAACACCCACAGCTACTTTGGCAAACACAGAAGCAGACTTGATTTCCAGGTAAGAAAAACCCCCAAGGTTGTGAAAAGTAGGTGGTAAGAAGAACATCCGTGAAAGCTTGCAGCAAAGCACCAGCTAAATTGTTTTTGCAGCAACAGCATTGTCAGCAAAAATTTAGCTTGTACTGAGCAGTACTCAAATATTCTGAGGCACATTTGATACAGATAGAAACTTTTTATTCCAAAACAGCCATCACAACTGTGCTTCTACTTGGTGTCTACAAAACCACAAGAAGGTATCAGTTTTACATTCTCTTTTTTTTATTATTTCAGTGCTCAAACCTCGTTTACATCTTCAGGCCACACCCCGAGCAGAACACTTCTGGCTCTAAGGCATATTTTTTTTTCTAACCTGTGTAAATCCTCTCTCAGATTAATTGACCTGGAAAATAATTACAAAGTCTCAGGGCAGACCTGCTCTGGCAGCCACTGGGTTACAAGGAGGCCACAGGCAGGTTTGTGTTCTAGTTTAGGAGGTGCTGGAGGAAGGTTTCTTTCCCTTTGCAGAGAAACTCCAGGGATGGCTCTGGGATGAGGGACAAAATGAATGTTTTGGTCCTTATGATGCTGGTTGTGATTCTCCTGTGATTTGGAGCAACTTCATTAAAAATCAGATCCATCTGTTTAAATTTGATATGGAGCTTAAGGAGGATGAAGGACAAAATTTTCATAAAGCCTGAGATATTGAGAATGATTTTTGTCCAGGGAAGCAATGCTTTATTGTTCTGACTAATAGAAATAAAAAGAGATACAGGAGCACAGTAACTGTTAATGGTAAACAAAGGTCAATTACAGGAAATTATATTCCTCCCAATGAATTTAGCCATTACTGGCTCCCTGTGTAACTCATTGCTGCAGTGAGCTGGGGGGCAAAGGCAGCTGCTGTGTCATGGTTGGGCTGTCAGTGGTGCTGTTTGTGCTGTTGGTCCCTCATGAGCCAGGGTGGAATTGGGGCAGCTCCAGAAGCCTCATGAAACTGAGACCTGGAGCTTTCACTGCATGGAGGGGCCTTTGGGGTAAAGTGAGACAGGCCTGGCTGGGAGCCTCTTGCCCACGCTGCTTCCTGAAATAAACCCAGGCTGCTTGTTTCCTCAGGTCCAGTTCCTGGAAATCATTGATTGACCCTTAAGCACAAGCAGAAATTATTAATTAGTGTCCTAATTTGGGTTTTGGTGGGAAGATGTGTTAGCCAGGCAGGTGTTTGGGGTGACTGTGGAGAACCCCAGTTCTCATTGCTCAATCAAACCTTTTAAAGAAATAAAACAATTTTACCTGATGCTCTGTCATGCTCTAAAGGCTGGAGAAAGGCTGTAATCGTTAAGAAATGGTGAGAGGCTGTCACTGGGTCACCTTGGGTGCTGCAGCTGAGCTCTGCTCTCTGGGGACCAGGACAGGACCCTGGGAATGGCTGGAGCTGTGTTGGGGAGGTTGAAGTTGGATATCAGGAAAGGTCCTTCCCCAGAGGGTGCTGGGCACTGAACAGGCTCCCCAGGGAATGGGCACAGCCTGACAGAGCTCAAAGAGTTTGTTCAAGGCACAGGGGTGGGATTTTTGGGGTGTCTGTGCAGGGCTGAGGGTTGGACTCAATCCCCACAAGTCAGGATGTGCTGTGCTCCTGCCATTGTGTGAGGGGGGCTTCACACTCACATATTTCACTGCGAACGTTTTGGGGGAGAGAATGAAACCTGGGGGCACAACTGAGGAGGGAAGGGGGGGTTTCCCAGGGGATGAATCAGCTGGACAGCAGCTCAGGGAGGATGTGACTGAGTGCAGCTTCTGGATTCTGCCCGAGCTGCTACCGGAGAGCAGCTGAGGGAGGGAGAGAGGGAGGGAGGGAGGAGATCGGGGCTGGTGTGTCAGGTTTCCATGCACAGCACGTGTGGGTGGTGAGAGCTGTGCCTGCTCCAGCCACAGAGCGAGCCGGGAGCATGGGGCAGGTGGCTTGGAAGGCTTTATTTCTGTCTCTTTTCGATTATAAAACGGAGAAATACGTCATTGCAAAGAACAAGAAGGTCGGGATCCTCTACCGAGTGGTGCAGCTCTCCATCCTGGCTTACCTGGTGGGGTAAGGATCACCCTCTGCTTTATGTCTTGCTGTGAGAAAGATGAATTTTGCTGTGATAAAGATGAATTTTGCTGTGAGAAAGATGAATTAGGAGACTCTGCATACAGTGACAGCCTACTGTGCCTCCTGATTTTAATGCAGATAATTAGGTACGTTTATACAGCTGCATTTTGTAATGTCTCATAGATTATATCTGATTTTTTACCTGCTAAGGATGGCTAGATTCAGCTCTACCTTTCAGATTAAGGTCGGGTTAAAAATAGACCCAATGCCTATGGCTTTGTACTGCATTATTTATGCCTTTATTTCTATATTCTGTGGGAATGCTGCCAGACCTTAGCACCTGACTCACGGGGAACACTGAGCGTTAATGGCCACGGTGCTGAGCCTGGGGCACACCTGGGGTGTCTGTGCTACACCAGGAGCTGCTCAAGTGTGGATGGGAGGGAATCAAGCAGCAAGGGAGAGATTTCTGTGCTGGAGTGGGCTGAGCAGCCGGGGCTGTGGGGGCTGAGGCAGCGGAACGCGGCTGCCTTGCGTTCATTCCAGAGCAGGAGAGCTGGCTCAGGAAAAGCTGGAACGCTGCTTGGGAAAGGCCCAGGGCTGCAAGAGGCTGCTCACACTGCTGTGTGATGGGCACAGTGACAGTCCCTGCAGCCTCAGCCCTGGAATTATCCAGCCTGGGCCATTGCTTCCTGAGTTTCTCAGGCTTTTGGGAATGTGATACCTAAGTCCGTCCCCTCACTGTCCGTCCCTCACTGTCTGTCCCTTCCTGCCTCTGCTTCTGGGTCGCTTCACCTTTCTCACCCCTCGTGTTTGCACTGGTTAAATATAGCAGATGCATTTGGAAGTGCTGGGTTTATTTATAGAGAGCTGTGCAGTCCCAGAGCCTGCTCCAGTGAGCAGGGCACAAGTGAAGCCTCAGCAGTCTGGCATGGTCTGGCTGCTAAAGGAGGAATCCTGTGGATAACATTGCTAAGGACACATCCTCTGGCCAAGAGGGGAGGATACAGTATGGCCAGTGCCTGGGTGGGACAGGGAATGGCTGTTTTCCTCCCTTGGCATCTCTTGGCTCCTGCAAGCCCTTGGCACTGTCACCAGTGGTTCCTGCAGTGACTCCTTTGTGCCTGGGGCTTACAGGGACACGTGCCTGCTGAAAGGCTGGCTTGGGGTGGGGATCACCAAATCCTTCTGGATTCTTTCTTGGATGCAGCTGCCATTTCTTCATTGATTCACTGTGGAAAATGCAAAGATCTGCTTTTGAGCCTCCTGGGAGAGGAAATCGGTGTTCTTGGGAAAATGGGAAAGTAGGAAACTTCCCAGGGGTGGGAACATTGATGTGCAGGTTTGTCACACGTGGCAGGTGAAGGGCTGTGTGCTGCCAGAGCTGCTCAGGGCTGGCTCCTTGCCCTCCCCTTGTGCAGGACAGCCCTGCCAAGGGGAGCTGTGCCCCGAGACAGCCTCTGTCCTCTCCCAACACCTGCCCCAGCACCCTCAGCTTCTCCAAGGGCCTGGGTGATTTTAGCAGTATTGTGGGGAAGCTGGAAGCATTTCATTTAAACCAGAGGTTTTCACCCAGGGAAATGGAACTCTTGCTGTTTCCAGTGGGGAGGAGCAGGCAAAGCCTTTCCCTGGGCTGCTTGGCAAGGCAGCAGCTCCCAGGTGTGCAGAGGCCAGGCTGCAGTCAGGTTGTTCCCACCACACTGGGTTACAAAAGCCCTGTGTGCAGCTGAGAATATTCCCTGCAGGTTCCTGTTGGGAACGCTCAGCTCACCTGCAGGAGTTGCTCTCCCCAGCCCTGCTCTGTTGCTGACTGGCAGCTCCATGGGTGGGTGCTGAAGTGAGAGTCCTGTACTTGTGGAACCAACCACACTCTCCCCTGCAACCTGCAAAAGCTTGTTTTGCTTTTCATCCACAGAAAGGAAGAGTGGGGTTCTGTCTTTCTTTTCCTGAGGTTGCTGAGTGTAGCACAGGGGAAGGTGGGAGACTTTGGTTTTTTACCTCATGACCTGTTATTACACATTTCCCCACTGTGAACAAGCACAGAGAGTTTATTCTGTATTAGTGGTAGTGGTTGCAGAGGGTTTGGTGCTATTGGCATGTTTTGATTTGACCTTGGTGTGAATCTTCTCTGGCTGCCCCTAACGCTGCTGTGTTCACTCACACAGGTGGGTGTTTGTTGTCAAGAAGGGCTACCAGGACACAGACACGTCCCTCCAGAGCTCTGTCATCACCAAGCTGAAAGGGGTGGCCTTCACCAACACCTCGGAGCTGGGGGAGAGGCTGTGGGATGTTGCAGACTATGTCATCCCTCCCCAGGTTGGCATCACCCCCCCGTTGTCTCTGCCACTGTGGCTGCTGCAGTGATGCATCCAGGCCTTCCCTGTGAATAAGCAGGAGCTGGGCTACAAGGAAGTAATGCTGGAAGGGGTTTTCTGTTGTGGGTTTTTATGTGAGATGCTGGGGGTGCTCTGGCTCTCCCAAGGACCGTGGGCTGGCTCTCATGGTTGTCTGTGCACCCACAGCATGAGGGACCTCAGCCAAACAAACATCCACACAAAGGGTGATGTTGTATCTCAGCCTGAAAAGTCTTTGGAGAGAGGAGGGATTGTTCTCTTCTGCAGAGAGCTGCATCCTCCTTCTTACAAGTACTTTAAATGTAAACCAGGTTTTCTAACTCTGTTTATTCCAGGGTGAAAGTGTCTTCTTTGTCATGACAAACCTGATTGTGACCCCAAACCAGAGACAAGCCACATGTCCTGAGGTAGGAAGAACTGAGCCCCTTGACCCCCAGACTGCTGCAAAACCGGGGGTAAGAGCTGACAGAAGACACTTGTGGAGAAACAAAGAAAGGAAGGAGGAAAGACAAATGTTTTTCTCCTGTAGTGTAATATCTCAGTTGGGAAATTACTGTAAACCTGGGAGGCTCAGCTGTCTTACTTTCCAGAGGCATTGATCATGTAGAGCCTTCCTGACTTTAGGTGGGGTTGGATTTGTGCCCAGCTGGAGATGAGACCAGGCAGGGACTGCTCAGGGTGAGAAAAGACCAAGGGAACACAACCTGGAGGCAACTCGGGGTATTTATGGGTAGAGGAGATTTTGAAGAGCCCCATCCTGTGCTGAACACTCAGGCTCTTGTGACCTTCCAGAACATGCCCCGAGGGCCAGATGCACGAGGTCTTTGTGCCTTGTGGAATATCCTCTGTGGAGAGGTTTGGAATGGGCTGGAGCCTGGGGGAGGAGGTCTCTGGCTGTGCAGGGAGTGCTGTGTCCACGGAGCAGATGGATTTTCCATGTCATAGGCTGGGAGCACAGCAGGGTTGGCCAGGGCACTGCTGTCCTCTGGTGGCCGTGCAGCCAGGACAGGGGCACATTTGGGCCAGAGAACTTTGTGCCTTAGATCCAAGGTAGGGTTATCTCTTAAAGCAAAGTGGCCTCCTGCCTGGTTTTGGTGAGAGCTAGGTAATGTTGGTTTTTCTCAGTCTGTCCCTCTGCAGAATCAGCAGAACCCCAAATCAGTTCAGTGTGGCTGAATCCTGGTGCTCCTGCTGGTGTGGGATGTTTGCCTGACCCTCAGTTACCACTTCAGCTGCGTGGTTTTAGTGCTCACACAGAGAATTCACCCCACATCAGCAGCATTTCTCCCCCCTGAGCCTGGTGTGCTGTCACACTCACTGCTGTCCTTTCCCACCCTGCAGAGTGCCAACATTCCCGACGCCCTGTGTGCCAAGGACAGCGACTGCCTGGAAGGGGAGGCAGTGGTGGCTGGCAATGGTAAGGGAAGGGTCCCTGTCCTGAGCTGTGTCTGGTGTCCTTCAGAGGCCTCAGCCTGGTTACACCTCCTAATCTCTGATTACAGAGAGCAGCAAGGCCTTTCTTTTCTTTCCTTTCCTCTCTTATGAAGATCGTGCCTCGCTTCCAGCTCTGTGGTGGCTGGGCTGGGCACCCCGGGCTGCTCAGAGACACAACAAGAGGGTGTTTGTTCCAGCTGAGAGGCCCTTTCACAGCAGGGAGGAGAGAGAAAATCCTCTGTTCTCACGTGCCCTGTGGGCAAGGAGAGGAGGTGACTGCTGGGTGTGACCTTTTCTGTGCTGTCTGCTCGCAGGGGTCAAGACTGGCCGCTGTTTGAAAGACAGGGGCAGCACCAGAGGGACTTGTGAGATACTGGCCTGGTGCCCTGTGGAGAAAAGATCCAAGCCCAAGTACGTGGCTGCCCTACCCCATTTCCAAGCTTGAGTTGCTTGGCTTGTGTGTCACTCAGGGCAGCTCCTGTGTCCCCTCTGCTCGGGTGCTTGCTGGAATGTTGGCTGTTCAGTGCAGGAGGGGGCTCTGCAAGACCCCCCTGACAGGACTGGCCCTCTGCTCCCCCTGCTTTGCTCCCTGCCTGTTCCAGGGTCATTCCCAGCCCTCGGGGTGTCCCCTGAACCTGCACGCTCCTCACCAACCCCTTGCTGGCACCGTGGGGTGAGTGGCACAGCTGGCCTGGTGCCATCCAACCTTGTGGATGAAGCTGCTTCTAAAATGGCAATTCAAGGTTTCACACGTGGGCAGGGTACAAACATAAGAGAGAGAACAAACCCTTCTCTTCCAGGAAACCACTCCTGGGCAGCGCAGAAAACTTCACTGTTTACATCAAGAACTCCATTCGCTTCCCCAAGTTTAAGTTCTCCAAGTAAGTGCACAGGTTCCTGAGCTGCTCCTGCTTAACAGATATTTCCCCTCTTCCATAAAATTGAAGTGCCTGGACAAGGCTGGGAAAAATGCAGATTTAAAAATATTTGTTTGCATTTGCTGCTGCAATAGGAACAGACTAAAGCAGTGTAGGAAGGTGCATGTTCTGGCTCTTCTCCTGGGCTCAGATAGGCATTTCTAGCATCCTGTTGTTTTTCCTTGAGAAAACCAGGTGGCCCTGGACCAGTCTGGCAACCTGCTCTGTGTGAGTCCTTTCTTGAGCCCAGATTCAGCTGGCCAAGTCCTTGGCTGGCCTGGAGGTCGTTTTGGGGGGGACAGACTGCTTTCCCCAGGCCAGCAGCAGAGACATCCGCAGGGTGACAAGGCTGGTGGCACGGTGCCATTTCTGGGGTTGGAGAAGCCTCTTGTCTCTGCAGTCCTGCTGCAGGCTGTGGAGGCAAGGAAAGAGGGAGACAAGGTGGCTTTCCCTGTTTCCTGATGCAGGATGAATGTGCTGGCAACTGACAACGAGTCCTACCTGAAGAGCTGTCGGTACAGCCGGGAGCATCCCTACTGCCCCATCTTCGTGCTGGGGAACATCGTCCGCTGGGCTGGGGGCGACTTCCAGGAAATGGCCTCGGAGGTAGGAGTGTCCCTCGGGCTCCTGTGTCTGCCCAGCTGGCTGCAGGGCACCTTGGGAGGCTGGGAGCAGCCACTGCCAGGGAGCTGCCTCCTGTCCAGGCTGCGCTGCAGAGGTGCCAGTGCTCAAAGTCAGGCTGGTCCCATTTATCCTGTCCCCTGGGAATGGGAGGCAGGGCAGTGTGGGTCCTCTGAAAGAGCTGGTTGGGTCAGTTATCTGTTATTCAAGGCTGATCTGCCAGCAGGGATTCTTTGTTTAATTGCAACATTATTACACCATTGGTTTAAACCCAGAACTCTGGGACTCCATCATTACATAAAAGATCGTCTTCCCCACTATGTTACAGCCACTTCAATGAATGAAATCTGTGTCCTGGGATGAGAACCCTCCTCCTTGGATGCCAGCACAGGGAAAAATGGGGTTGTAGAGTAATAATGGGATTAGCATCACACACCTGAGCTCAGCCCAGCCAGGAGTGTGTGTGCTCCTCTCTGTGACCAGAAGTGTGGCTGTTCTTGTCCCTGGGGAAAACCTGCCCAAGGTCTGATAAATTTGAAGACATTTTAACTGAACTAAGCTTAAACAACTCACCCTGTCTCTCTCTTTTAAGGGTGGTGTGATAGGAATTCAGATTGAATGGAACTGTGATCTTGATAAAGCCCCTTCTGAATGTAATCCTCACTATTCTTTTAGCCGGCTGGATAACAAGTCTGCAGAAACGTCCATCTCCTCTGGGTACAACTTCAGGTGGGTGAAGAGGAGGACCTGGTGCAGTAGCACAGCTGGGCTGGGCTGGTTGGACTTGCAGGTGCTGGGGCTTGGCAGTGCAGTGGCACCAACCTGTGCCAGGCACTGCCCCAGCCAAGCACAAAGTGCTGCAGGGGAGGGAGGAGGAAGGGAGGGAGTGCTGCTGGCAGGCTAAAACTGGTTTTGATAAGGGAACAGATCAGTTTGAAGAGTGAACCCAGAGGGGCAGATGGAGTCAAACCCAGCACTGTTGTGTTCCAGGTTTGCCAAGTATTACCGGGATGCCCAGGGCGTCGACTACCGGACGCTCATTAAAGCGTACGGAATCCGCTTCGATGTGATGGTGAACGGCAAGGTGAGGGCAGGGCAGAGTCCCAGAGCCTGGGGAGAGAGAAGCTGGGGACATTTCTCAGTGGGAAGGCAGCTCTGGGGTGTGGGCAGCAAAGGGCTCTTCCCATCCATCCTCGTGGAGCTAACCCTGTGTAAGAGAGATGACCTGGAGTGTGGCTGAGCCTGCACCTCCTCTGCCTAAAACCAGCTCATGTAAAGCCTGACAGAAGTAAACGTGCCCCAGAGACTTGCTTGCCTTGTGTAAGCACTGCAGAAAGAAAAGCAGCCTAATGCAGGGATGATGCAGGCTCAGGAATGCAGCCAGGGACAGTTGGTTCTGAGACAGAGACCTTCAGCCTCCCAGATCACCACGGAGCCTCTGCAGTTGTGCCTCAGAACAAAACCCCCACGGGCAGCAGCAGCTTCCCCTGTGTAGGACCACACCCTTCAGTTTGATTCGTGGCTTGTGTTCTCACCAATTACTTCATAACCTCTCTTCTTCCAGGCAGGGAAATTTAACATCATTCCCACCATTATCAATATCAGCTCGGGGCTGGCACTCATGGGAGCTGTAAGTGAATGTTTTGTCTTAAAATAACATTTTGGGATCCAGACCCCTCCTGTAGCTCTGGGGGAGAAAATGGGATGGGGTGTTTATACCTTCTCCCAGCAAAGTCTTTACTACTCTGACTACTCAGCTAGGTGTGTGTCTGTGTCCTGTCTGAAAGGCATTTGTTAATGTACCTGGCAGTCTGAACACCCCCACGGGGGTATATAATGTATATACCCCATAAAATGCATGGACAATGAAGGAAAATACAGCTTCTCCAAATTGTTTTTTATTAATGTTTATTGCTAATGAGCTCAGAACACTTCCTCTTCTATTTCAAAGCTAAAACACAAGTTCTTTCCCTTTGCAGGGAGCTTTCTTTTGTGACCTGGTGCTGTTGTATCTGATCAAGAAGAGTAACTTTTATCGAGGCAAAAAGTACGAGGAAGTAAAGTAAGTGTGTTAAACACCCTGCTGTTATGAATGATAGAAATAGGAGATACAGGAGCACAGTTCCAGGGAAATATATTCCTCCCAATCAGTCTGGCCAAGTTATTGGCTCCCTCTGTAACTCATTGCTGCAGTGAGCTGGGGGGCAAAGGCAGCTGCTGTGTCATGGTTGGGCTGTCAGTGGTGCTGTTTGTGCTGTTGGTCCCTCATGAGCCAGGGTGGAATTGGGGCAGCTCCAGAAGCCTCATGAAACTGAGACCTGGAGCTTTCACTGCATGGAGGGGCCTTTGGGGTAAAGTGAGACAGGCCTGGCTGGGAGCCTCTTGCCCACGCTGCTTCCTGAAATAAACCCAGGCTGTTTGTCCTGTGTGTCCCCCGTGCTTGTTTCCTCAGGTCCAGTTCCAGGAAGTCCCTGTCGAGCCCTACCCTGAACGGGAATCAGAGCCCAGAGCAGCTTGGAGGGCTCTAAGCACAGCAGAGGCTCTGCCAGCTGGACTCATGCTCCAGGAAAACCACAAAGGTGTGGAATCACACCAGCACTGGGAGGTGGAGACACCCCAGGTCAGGCCTACTATTATCAGGATTCCCAGAGGAAAAAACGTCCTATAAAGACTGCCCTTCTTCCCTGAGATTCCTCCGGTATCCCGAGCTTGCAGCAGTGTGTCATCACTGTGGATTTATAGAAGGATTTTATAAAAGGACAAAGAAGGCACCAAACTACTGTTTTTATATCCACTGGTAGATGTATCTGTACTTACACCAATAGCCAGCACTGTGCTGTGGCTGTGCTTTGCTTCCATGTGAGGAAGAGCCATGATGGGAACCCCCACTGGCACTTTGAGATGGACTGAAGCTGAAATCCAACCTGTTTCCTGCTCTGCTCCCAGCTGCCACCCCTCCCAGCCCCTGCCTGTGTGCTGTGACATCAGGTGTGAGGCAGCAGGAGTGCTCTGCTTGGGAAGGGCAGTGGGATGTGGCCTTGGAGCAGATCTGGGAGCTGGGGAAGGGGCTGTGCCCCTGCAGGGCCTGAGGCAGGGGGCTCAGTCACTCCTGGGGGTGGTTCATGCACTGAGAAGCAGCGTGGCCCTGCAAGCACCTGCACAGGCTCTGCAGGATTTGCTCAGGATTGTCCTTCCTGCATCACTTCCCTGCTGCTCCTGCTGGGGAGATGGGGATGGGGCACTCAGGGCTTCTGTTTCTCTCAGTCCCCTGAGCTGTGCTGCAGACTGAAGAGGGCAGCTCTGGCAGCGACAAAGACTTTGCCAGGTTCCTCCAAATACACCAACAGAGGGAAATTCAGAAGACACCTGTCTGCTATTTCAATACCACAAACTTCCAGGAAACACAAGTGCTTCTTTGTCTCTCAGTAGAGAAATCAGTCTCCCTGCAGCCCATTTTGTCAATGTATGCTCATGTGGGGATGTAATTCACCTCAGACAAGGGCTTGTGGAATATCATTGTGCTCTGTAAATGCTGCCACATCCCCACTGACTGGGAGTTGTCATGATGAAGATTTAAATGTTTCTGTGCACTCTTTGAAAACCAAGATTTAAAGGGCTCCTGCTGCAGCATCTGAGGGTGGCCTTCAGGAAGCTGCTGCCATCGAGTGTCTGCACAAATGGCACCAGCAGCTGCACCCAGCTCTGCTTTCACTTCTTTAAGGTGGCTACTCTGAGGTACAGGTTCATCCTGAATTCAAATTCCCCTCTGTTAGCAGTGGCAAACTCTGAACCCAGACATTGATAGCAAACCCCACCCAGTCTAGTTCATCCCCTCTGCTTCTGTGTATTGAGTAAAAAATGTAGCTGGAAAATAGAATTAAGCAATGGAGTTAATTTAGGATAAGCTGTGTACCTCCGGTGCTCTGGTCTCCTCTAAAACCTTTGCTTTATGTCCAAAGTCTCTCCTTCAGGCACACACAAAGTCTCTCCTACAGCTACACACTGTGTAACTGTACCAGTCAGGCCTTTCAGAGTTACCACTGCCACAGCCCCAGCTTTGTCTGTCAGGGTTTAATTCCAGTCGAGTAATTTGGAGATGGTGAAACACACACATGACATCAGGGCATGGCACAACTCCTGGCACCCAAGCAGCTCATCCCAGCCTGCAGAGCTGAATGACAAAACATCCTCTTGTTAGAGGACCAAAGCTATTTCCTGAGTTTAAGTCTTCAGGCTTCTCAGATTCCTTACAATGTTTCTTTATACTGTGTAACCCCATTCCCAAAACCCCTGCTGTTAATAAAACATAACCAGATTCCTTCTCAGGAGTTTGTTTCTCAAGTTTGACTTTTTTTTCTCCTTGTATTTAATGTACAGCAATAAAATGTGTCACTTCAGGCCAATGCTCCCCACAACTGTTCTGTACAGTGTTTTTCCAGGTCACACACACCACCTTCTCCTGGTGAGACACTGATGCAAGCAAGTTAATGAAACTGTTTGCAGGAGCAGGGCTACAGGAAAGGCTTCACCTGGATGTGGCTGATGGAATTGTCCTCTCTGGGGGCTTTTCTGGTAACCATTGAAAGGCACCTCTGACATTGTCATTTATTGAAGGCAATTGTGGAAGAGAACATTTGCCCATACGTTTCTGTACCAAATCTTTACATTCACTTAATTGCATTATTTGCTTGTGTTAGTGGATTATTTCTAAGTAATTATTTCAGTGTTGTGTTACACACTGCTCCATCAGTATTTGTGTGTAGGGGATAGGCAGCAAATCCAGAGGGGATTGTAACTGGTGTGTCTTATCCAAAACACAAATGATACAAGGGATTATGTGAACCAAACTCCACGTCTCTGCCCGCTCTCAGGGACACAAATCATTCCCCAACAACCAAACAAGTACAGGAGACATCCAAGTGGTGCTTCACATTCAGTTTAATTAGAACAGTGCTACTGATTAATTTGTACTTGGACATAATTTACCAACAGCATTAACGACACGAGCCATGGACAACAGTGCGGAAGGTGAGCCGGCCTACTGTGCAGTGACTTTTGGCACCAGTCCCGCTCCGGCAGCCGCGGAGCCGCTCAGTACACGTGCACCATCCCGTACAGGAAGGTCCAGAACAGGACGTAGGTGAAGAGCCCTCCCACGAGCCCCCCCGTGAACAGCGGCCGCCGCGACTTGAAGTACTTGTTCCACCGCCGCCCGGCCTTCAGCACCAGCAGCACGGAGAGGAGGACGGAGGCCAGGAAGTAGAAGATGAAGCCGTGCAGGCCGGTGAGGCCGAGGATCCCGGCCGTGGCGCCCGACAGGGCGGACACCGACGTGCGGCAATAGTCCAGGATGGCCGCGTTGCCCCGCACCGCCGCCTCGCTGATGAACTGCGGCCCCTCGCGCTTGGCCACCACGGCGGCCATGGCTCCCGGCCGGGCTCGGGCAGCTCCTCGCTCGCACCGACACTGGGGTGAAGCAAACACACGCTGTACGAGCCCGCCGGGAGAGCCGGGCGGCCCCGCGGCCC
>VZRZ01001374.1:49095-121498 GCA_013398175.1 Climacteris rufus
TGGTGAGCGGGGATAGGAGGGGGCGGCAGAGTGGACACGGCGTTGGTGCCGGGACAGCCGGTCCCCGCTGTTCGGGGGTGCCGCGCCGGGGGCTGCAGGCGGGGATGCGGCGGTGCCGGGAGCGCCCCGCGCTCTGTCAGCGGGCGGAGGTGCCCGCGGGGACGGAGATGCCGCCCCAGCGCAGTTGCGCTCCGCGGGTGCGGGGCGGGACGGGGCCACCGCGCTGGGCGCNCGGTCCGCGGCGCCGCCGGCCCCGGTTGCCGCTCCCCGCCGCGGGGGCTGTCAGATGCTCCGGCGAGCTCGGCCCTCGATACCGCGGGGAGAACCGGGGGGCGGCTCCGCCGGGCTGAGGGAGCGACCCCAGCCCAGGGCTGCCCGGGTGTCCCTTGAGGAAAGAGGGAGCGCGCCCGCCGAGCAGCGTTCTCCCGGTACCGGGAGCTGGCGGGACCGAGCCCAGCGCTGGTGCGGTGCCCTCTCTGCCAGGGCAGGATAAGCACCTGCGTGTCTGGGTGGGGTTTAGGAAGCAGAGCTTTTAAAGTGAGGTAATTGCTTTAATCAACACACAGTGCAAGTGAGGGATTCTGTGCTTTGCCCTGGTCAGAATGTTAAATGGGATTGTGCTTGGGTGTGTGGCCCCGGCTGCCACCCCCGAGGACATGGATGCTCTGCTGCTGTGCCCAGGGAGTTTGGAATTTAGTGGGGAAGCTCAGGGTCCGGCTGCCAGGGCCGTGTGAGGAGAATCCCAGAATGATTGGGGATGGAAGGGACCTGTGAAGGTCATGTCATCCACCCCCCTGCAATGAGCAGGAACATCTTCCACTAGACAGGGTGAAGCACCTTTTGAGAGGTTGTTGTGTCAGTTAAGACCGTGGCTTTTCACCCTGGCTCAGGAATTGCACCAGCTGGCATTTATACAATGCTGACATAATGCACAAAGCGTGTCAGATGCCTGCCCCTGGGTTACAAAAGTGTGTGGATAAGTATCCTGAACAAGAACCATCCTAATAATAGCTTGTTATTTCTGCTGATAGGACTAGCAGGAACACAAGGCATGTGGCTAAGGAGCAGGATGAGTCTGGTCATGAGTGAGAGCTGCTTATCAAGGCATGAGTCATGGTTAAAGAGACCTGCTCTGGTTGTACATTTGTTCCCTTCGATCCCTGAGTGATTGAGGTGCTGGGCTGTGTCCTGGCACGAACACCCCGGGGCTGAGTGAGCTGCTGCCTTCCTGTCCTCTGGGGCACAGCAGTTGGGAGGCAGCTGCTGTCAGCACCAAGGCTGTGTGTGGCTGCCACACAGCAAGTGCCCCACAAGAGCTCCGTGCTGCCAGGGCTTTCGAGCTGCCTGCCTACAGGACACAAGTGCACCCAGCCTGCTGTGGTGGTGTGTGGGATCTCTGTGAAAGACAATCTCATTGAATCTGAAGTATTTGTGTCTGAAAAGCACATTCATTTTCTTCCAGTCATCATAACGCTCAGCTATGTGATATCTTTCTCTTTTCAGCAAAGAATTGAAATCCATAAGCTTCGTCAAGGGGACAATTTGATTCTGGGATTCAGCATTGGGGGTGGCATTGATCAGGACCCTACTCAGAATCCTTTCTCTGAAGACAAGACTGACAAGGTCAGATGCTCTTTTCCTGTACAACTCCCTCTCCAAAAGACTGAGATTCCCAGTTTAGCCCTGTACCACAGCTACTGAAGTTACTCTGTTGCCCAATTCTCATTTGCAGGCTGAAGTTGTTCAGGTGACCTCTCCACCTTTTCTATTTTCCAACATTGCACAAGCCTGTTTTTAACTGGAATCCCATAATACATGCAAGGGACTTTTGCATTGTCAAATGGCCTTTGATTTAATGCTCCCATATTCAGGAAATGAACACTTAATTTTTTTCCAGGGTATCTATGTAACAAGGGTGACAGAGGGAGGCCCAGCAGAAGTTGCAGGGCTCCAGATTGGAGATAAGATCATGCAGGTAAGCAGCACGATAAGACAGTACTGATGTAGTACCACCTGCAGAGAAGCATCTGCTGGGGGAAATAATCTTCTGGGTATTTCCCAGGACAGTTTATAAATAAACTGAGCTGTGGCATAAGCATATCCACCATGTGGGTCTGATAGAACAGTTCCAGGACACCTCTGAGTCCCTGCACCTGCCTCATTTTATGTTTTTTTCCCAGGTGAATGGCTGGGATATGACAATGGTGACCCATGACCAGGCCAGGAAGAGGCTGACCAAGAGGAATGAGGAGGTGGTGAGGCTGCTGGTGACCAGGCAGTCCCTGCAGAAGGCTGTGCAGCAATCCATGATGTCCTAACCCATCAGCCAGCTGGGGAAGGGGTGGGGGGAGATGGATAGACTGGTATCAGAGAAAGAAGCAAATACTAGACTGGAACAGGCTGTCTGGAAGGAGTGCATGTTCCTACCTGTGGTAAACACTACTTTTTGATTTTAACTTCTTCTGGTGTAACTGGCAGTAGTAAATCAATAGTCCCCTCAGCAGTGCTTCTCTAAAGTCTGCCCTGCAGGTTCATGGCAAGACTTCTGTAGCCATGGCTTCCAGGACAGGACAGACCCACGTTCTCTAAGAGCAACTGGAAAAGCCTTAACTTTGACAGGATTCTTCTGTAGCACAAAAGCTTCCTACTTGAAAAGGAAAGGTGGTTTCTGCTGTGGAAGACCAGAGGGTTTGCTGTGCCTAAGCTTTTAGAAGTGAGCTGTCCTGTCCCCCAGGCTATCCAATTCAAATGGCAGAGTTGCACAGCGCTGTGGGGAGGAGCACTGTACTAATCCCACACTGGGTGAGAGCTACAGAGTGGCTGAAGGGTTTGGGGCATTACAGTTTCCTGCAAAGATTCCTTGTGCAAAGCAGCCTCTTCAGGCAAGAAACAATTGAGTAACACACAAGTGTTAGATCAAAGCCTGTGAAGTACACACAACTTCATGGACACCACAGTTGGACCTCAGTGGCAGAGTAAAACCTTAATTCTCCTTGTTCCCAATTTGTAACATCAGATGAATTGAGTTTAAATTAAAGGAATTTGGAGCAGGAAACAAAACAATGTTACTGAACTTACCAGAAATGCTGCTCGTAGCTGTAGAGTTTTCACTTCTTCATTCCACTTCTATCAGAGTTGATATGGGAGAGATTTTGGTTTGTCGTCTAGAAGACTTTGCTTAAATCACTGATTTATTGGATGGAAGAGATGAATATGCCAGTAATTTGCAGAAGTGCCTCTTGACCAAATTTAAACTTAGTAGGACACTAAGTGGTTTAAACCAACATGCCACAGGACTGAAGATTCTTGCTGCAACGCTAAGTCCATGATCTAGCATCCTGTGGTTTGTTAGCCAGTTAGCTTTACAATTATCCAAAAACTGGAGTTTTTAGTCCTCTTCAGTTGATTTACACATATCTATACTTTCCTTAAGCAGTCTTCAGGTAAGCTGTTGTAAATAGAGCATGAGGAGGTGGCAGACTAACTTATTCAGTACATTACTGCTGTGCCATGTACGTGTGATTGATGCATCTCAGACTGTTCTGTACACACCAGCAGATGCCTGCTTACTAATTTTATATTTCTGGAATTACTTCAATCATGCTTTGGAATTTTGTAACTTAAGAACTCAGTGGTAAATTTTAAGTCTTTCAAGTTGGAGTTATTTTTGTTACTATAAAGATACACTGCTATTTGTACTGCTTTTTCACTTGATTTTACACTCAATAAAACTAAGCTGGATTTCCTGAGCTGCTTCTCCTTACATTTAAGAGCACCACATCACTTGGGTGCTTTCAGCTGACACTTTTTTTTGGCTTTAAGTAGATTGTGAGCTACATTCACACAATGCAGTCTGAGGTTAGTAAGGTCTGGTTTCACTGGTGGGGAGTTGTGTTAGTGAGCTGTTAAACCTCACCTGGGCTCCAGTTCTCCTTAGGCTGACACCTAGTAAGTTTTAAGCATTCAAGAATTTTCAAGTACAAATGCCTAGATTCCCTTCTAATTTCTCTTAGCACCTTTGAAAGAGCTTTCAGTGAAATAAGAATACAGTTTCTGTTTCTTAGGATTTTTTTAATAAAGAGTTCAAATTCTACCATGTGCATTTGTTACCAACCTCATTATTGTGATTGATGTACCACCATGGCCAGCCCGAGTGGTGGTGCACTGGGAGCTGTCTGGGAAAAGTCAGCAGCAGCACTTGGATCCACAGACAGTCTTCAGTCATTACATTAAGATATTAATTAAGTGGTTGCTTATCTCAGATTTTTGGAAAACAGAACTCAGCTCTTTGTGCTTCACCTCCATTCAGAAAGACATCACTGTGGTCTTTCTCTTCCCTGTGGTTGATGAGAAAAGAGCCATGGCTTGGACAGCTCCCACTGAGCTGTGTGTGCAGCTTCAGCACCACCAGGCACGAGTCTCCCATGTGCAACTGAGAGCTTGCTGTCCTTAAGGCATCTGGTAAGGCAACAGTTTGTGTTCCATCCCAGAGAGGATCAAGTTAGAGACAGAGATCAGAATCAGTATTCCTGGTACCTGGCAGCAAGAATCTGGAAAGCCTCAGAGAGGGTAGGGATGAGTTCAGTTTAAAGCTTCAGTCTCCACAGTGATGTTTGTTATTCACAAGGTTCATACCCTCGTCTCCTGTAAAGGCAGTAGTGCTGCACCAGAAAAACAATATCAAAGATGATGGAGAAGACACCCAGGCCAAACTTGGTTGGATCTCCAAAGATTAACTTCCACTCATCTGTCAAACACAAAATTACAGGTAAGTCTAACTCCTCAAGTGCAGTCTTGTCTCAAGACTGCAAGGCCATGCCATACATTTTACTATTGCCTGGACTGCTCAGACACACCTCAAGACTGACTGCAGTGCACATCTTATGCAAAGCTAATTAGTAACTGTTCCTGTGGTTTCTTCAGAACACCTACTTCATTTTATATCTTGAGGGAATATGAACAGACTCTTTATTCTGTGTGTAAGAACAGCTCCCCAGCTCATGGCACAAACATCATTCTTCCAAGATAACCTACTGCTTTATATCTGCTTTGCAGTGGGACCTTCCACCCCAGCACCTCAGTGCCAGGCTTACCATTGTTGTATGACTGCAAAAACATCTGGAGAAGGCTGAAGCTGCCACCAGTGAAGTCCAGCAAGACATTCCCAATGCTCCATCCCTCAGTGCTCTTCCGACGGAAGTTCATGTACGCCTGGGAGTGTGACAAGAAATCAGTCAGTGTCATCACAGGCATTTGGGAGTCACTTTTAAGCATCTTTCAGTATAGCTATACTGGTTTTGTCACTATTTAATGAATAAATATTATTTATTTAATAAATAATCATTGGTGGTTTAGTCCGTTCAGGCTTTCAGAGCACACAGTGCAGGGATGCAGGATCCCGGTTTATTCAGCAGAATAAACCTGTTCAGGTTTATTCAAGCAGAATAGTTCAGGTTTACCTGTGGGAAATATTTAATCAGTGTGACTGCCAACTTAATGTAGGAGAAGCAGAACAGGAACTGTAGCCATGTCATCTCCTCAGCTGCAGCAAGGAACAGCGTTGTGAAGGTGAAGATCCATGCAAGTGCCAGCAGTCCAACAACAACTCTGGATACTTTCTGCCCTGCTCTCTGGAACACAAACACAGATACACTTTGGCCTGCTCATGCATCCTCAGACACAAAGATACAGTTTGCTCAGGACTGTGCAACATTACAGTCCAAACCTGTTTTACCAGTTAGGCTGGTACCACAGGAGAACTTGAAAATTAAGCAAGTGCTACAGCTGCAGCTGTAGGTTTGCAAGAGCTGATGAGCAATGTTCATATCAATCATTTGAAACACTGCTGTCCCTGAGCAAAGGGGAAACAGTATTCTTTGTTATTTTATGGTGCATAATCTGTAACAATCTCCAAAATTCAATCTGATGAGATCAAGGGTTCCTATATGTGCAAAAGGCTGATAACGCCATTATGGTGAAATATTTATGGTTGCTTTCTAATTCTTCACTAGCAAAGTCTATTGCACCTTGCAGTGGTGACAGATGGGCTGTTACAGTTTTAGGTTTAGTATTACCAAAGAAGAACCCTAAGAGAGAAACAGTTACCACCTAGAGAAAATTGGCTTGTTCAGATCAGAGGTTTTTACAATGAAAATTAAACAGAAAATCACCTCACTGGAACAATCAGGCTCATTTGAAAATGTGTGAATTATAAAAGGGCATTTACAGCTGCTTTAGGAGAGAAGAAGTTGAAGGAAGCTCCACGTTTGAATTGCAGGGCATCTCTAAGGTCCTGAATTAGCTCCAAACAGCAAGGAAACAGCAAAGCCTTTGTGTTGTGTAGAGCAGAAATCTATGTGCTGGCTAGAGATCTGTTTGGGAACTTTATGAACTTGGCTGTTGGCCTCAGTTATTTTGAGTTCTTAAGGAGTTTACTTATAAGTTCAGAACATCCATGAGGCTGAAGTAGATAAGGTTAGTGGAGCTGCTGCTGGCTCAGAGAAGGTGAAGGCAGCTGGAGTGTGAAGGCTGAAGTGGAAAGGCCAGGGGAAGGGCAGGGAAGGGGATTTTGGAGCCCAAAAGGAAGCAGGAGGTGCCCGGCAGAGGGAGCTCCGGCAGAGCCCACAGGTGAGCCCAGCACCCACACCCACCTCGTAGATGCAGCACTGAATGATGGTGAGGAGGGTCAGAGCTACTGCGTGGAGACTGAAGAAAACATCATTGATGGCCACAGGGTTCACCCCGCTGGGATAACTGGCCAAGAATTCCTCCTAAAGGTAAGAGAAAGCAAAACCAGCCAGGTGTCTTAACTCCCTTCTGCACTCACCCACACCCTAGAAGTGTTAAGAGAGAATCATGCTCACCTTAATCAAGGGAATCCAGAAAAGTCCAACATTAAACACACTGTATGCTATAAAGCCAGTAAGATTTAATGCTATAAAATCAAAGCTTAGTCCAACAACACTAGAGAAGGGGGACAAAAAAAAAGAGAAACATGCATTAGAGTGTTACAGGCAGTTCCAGGGACAACTTAACCCTGGAATATATTGATTTATAGGCAGTGTCTGATGTAAGCAAAAGCTTCAGGCATTGTGACAACAAAATGCTGTGAGTTCATCAGGAAATAACACAGTGAAATAATAGGGTGAAATAACACAGCTCTCACAAACAGGTTGTGTCTCTGCTGTTTAACTGCACCCCTCCATGACCTCAGCTTCTCTGATAGAGCCACTCCAGCCTGAATCCACAAAGCACTCCTGCATCATTGCCAGATCAAATGCTTTCATTTTCCTATATAATCATGTTCCTACTTAGAGTCACTGAGTTCAAGGGGAGCAGGCCTGATGATGACACTATAAGGTGGCTGAGAAACAGCTCTCAAGGCTCATAATCTGTGAAAGTGATCATTACAGTTGGCTCAGCCAGTGATTTACAACAAGACACCAAAAGGAATGGGGAAGTCTCTTCTATCACAAATTCATATTGGATGCCAAATCTTGGATCAGGTGTCTGTAGGATGCACTTAGTTTCCCCCTAACCTGCATGTATAAAAGCTCACTGCAATTATTGAGATCCTACCTTATTACCTTTTCCCCATATTTCCATAGATAATTCCCAATAAACAAGATGGATGGAACAGAAGCTATTAAAATGATTTGCAGAAGTGCTTAAGTGACTTGCAAACACATCTGAGGCCTCTTTACCTTTTTCGTCGCCAGTTCTCAAAGAGTTGAGGATAAAAGGAGATGGACCAGGCAAGGAAGTAGATCCAGCCAATCACCTCATCAGCATATCTCACTATGATGCTATGAATCACTTGAAATTGAATCCTAGGCCTGCTGGGTAATGCAAAAAGAATGAGTTAATTCCTGCTGTTTTAATGAGATTTTATTTTGTTCTGCTTTGAGAGAGGAAACAGAGTTCAGGTGTTGAGACCAGACACCAAAGATTCAGTTGGTTTCAGTTGAGTCCCTCCCTTTTTCTTTAGTAACCTTATTATATTTGGGACATCTCCCACTCCTACCCTCCTTTCCTTCTTGCCTGAATCTTTCCTTTCACCACAGGAATGTTCCAAAAGGTCATGTTGTGTCTCTGGCTTCTACTCTTTCAGCACAAGGTCTGTTAGGCAAGAGCAGAGTTGCACTTCTGACACCTCATGATCGTGCCCACCCTGGGAGCGTTCCACGTGCTCACCTCTGCTTTGGGTCTCAAAAGCAGAAGCAAAACAAGGAAGCAAAACAGGAGTGTCCTGTTGCTCAGTGACATCTGGGCCACAAGCAAATACAATCCAGCTTTTTCCATCTCACTAGACTTTTTCTAGGAGGGGGAACTGGCATCTGTGAGAAGAGGGCTCCCCTGATGTACCCCAGGAACTCCAGGGCAAATCCTGTACAGGAAGAACAGTGTCCCCCTGGACACTGACAGCCAAATGCTTACCAGAGCAGAAAAGCTGACATGGAGTTTTGGGAAGAGTTATTAAAACCAGACTAAGGAGCCAGGAGAACTCAGTCATCTTGTAATTAAATCTAAGATACCAAGACACCACTCATCTTTCATGCTCTCTATTTATCTGAATACCTGGGGGTTTGCTGGAGGATTACCACATCTTCTCCACTGCATCCCACCCAAGGCCCATTTAACTCCAAGGAGGGAATAGTTAAAAGGCTACAGGACAGTAAGTGGAACAAAAAACCAGTTTCTCACCCAGTTAAGTTGGAATTAGTGGCATAGAGGTAAACTGTTACTTGTCCAACATCATCTGCTTTCACCTGGAAGTCTGCTTGAGTGTGACCTGCAGGGAACTGTACCTGCAAGGCAAAGTGGAGGGAAGAAAGAGGAGTTGCACCACAACAGCAGGAGCTTTTTGCACAAGGTCACAAGTCTGTTCTGTCACTTACTTCATCAGGCAGTTCAACAATGGTGCTGTGCTTTGAGGAGTGGGTAATATTAAGAGTTATCACCAGTGTCTTGTTTAGTGGAGCCCTGTGAAGGCAGAAAAAACAAGTTAGGCTGGTGCCTGAGTTCAGAGATGGCTTCAGGGCTGCAGGGGAGCATCTGCTGAACCCTCCCAGCAATGAGCAGCCCACACACAACAGAACCTGACTGATTTTTGGAGGAACACCAGCACCAAAGTGTGTGAGCACTGCACTGGTCCTTTCATCTGATCCAGTGATGGCACTGGATGCTTGTATGGGCACATTTTACCTCCCTCTTTTCCACACAAGAGGCAGAGCAAAGTCACTTCCAGCAGGATCCTATTCCTGTGCATGTCAACCCTTTGCTGGTAAAGAGAGGCAGAAACAATGCACATGTACTTGGGGTGGTGAAGGACAGGAATTACAGCAGTGAGACAAACCAAAAAAAAAACCCAAAAAAATCTTAAATAAAATATGTGCAAGTGACATAGTCCTGCCCAGCTTTCCTAAAGAACTCCACTAAGCATTTGTCCAGGAGGTGATCCTTCTAGGAAATGCAAGTTTCCCTTAAGCATCGATTTTTAGGAATGGAGGAACTGTAAATTCATTTATGGAGGACAACTCATGTTCCAAAGGGAAAGTAAAGCTGCAATAATTTTACCTCAGAGAGATAGTGATGTTTGTTGAACTTCCATTTTCTAAAGAAACCACTTCAGGGACAGACAATACAATGACTCCATCTGGGGGGGAGAAAACACCCACACAAATCTCGATTACTATGAACAGCTCCTTCAGAAGAACAACCTACCGTCTTTTGTGCCATAGACATTTTACCCATTGGTCCCTGCAGTACCAGATCAATCACACTAGTACACATGATAAACAGCAAGGGGAACACAGCTTATTTCAAGGCAACTAAACACCTTAGAAGGAGAACTAAATAACTTGAACTTGTTGCAAGGAAGAAATTGAAGTGCTTGAAGTGCAACAAAATTTCATGCCAAGAGAAAGCTATAGGGTACTGCAAACCCACTCTGTTTTTTGATGTGTTCCCAATAATCTAGGAGTCATAATTGCCTAAAATTTAATTTAAAATTGTTTCTTGGGCCACAAATTCAGACTGGGTAGCCAGATGTCCAAGAGAATGTACATTTAACACTTCAGGAGTCACAAACATCTTGCTACAGTGCTCTGAAACATTGCAGTTAGTGGGTACAACAACCCAGCTATGTTGTACCACATCATGCTTTAAGAGAGGCTGAGATTCCAAGTGCCAATACAACCCATATCAATAACCCTACGCTGGTCAGACATCAACAGTTTGGACATCTGGAATCCAAGTCTTCTATGTTTAAAAGACACAAGAGACAAGGGAAGGAACACAGAGCTATATAAAAATAAGACCAGAAATGGAGAGAGAAACAGGTTGCACAGGTTGGCCTGGACACCTTTCCTTCTGCTGCCACATACTACACAGTGTTCTCAAGAAGTTAAATGCCGAGGAGCTCCCCAATTCATCCCCGATTGCACTCCAGGCAGTATTTATCCTACAGAGGTGATTTTGGAGCATGAGGGGCACAACACCGCCTCAGCAGAATGCAGGAGCACACCGTGCCAAGGCAACACGAGAGAGCAGCGTGGCACAGGTATCCCCGGACAGATGTAAAGGGATAACTGGGAGCTGCCCTTTCCATCTCTCACTGCTCTGGAGCCCCGTGGGCCCCAGCTGGGCTGACCCAACACTCACCGCCGGCCGCCAGCAGCGAGAGCGAGAGGCTCAGCACAGCGGGGAGGAGGTGTCGCGTCCTCATGGTGAAAAAGCTGCAGAAAGAGCGCGGAGAAGCTTTGCTCAGCACCCACACGGTCACACATCCCCTCCGCTGGCAGCCGCGGCAAACACCTCCCTCGGCAGCACCACGGCCCCCGGCCCGGCCGAGGGACCCTCAGCCCCCCTGGAGAGGCACCGATGTCCCCGTCCCTCTGCCTGCCCGGCCTCCCCGGGCGCATCTTGCCATCTTTACCTCAGCGCTGCTCCCGTGACGGCTCCTCCCCACCCCAAGGCGCGGGACTACAAATCTCGGCAGCCCCCGCGCCCCCGCCAGACCCCCGCCGCTGGCGGCGCGCCGCGGTGCGCGCTGGGACTTGTAGTCCCGCCGTCCTCCTCTCGGGAAGCCCGGCGGAGCGGGGCACCCGGTGCTTTGGGGCGCCGAGGCGGCGGTGCCGGGGAGCGGGAAGCACCCACCTCCTTCAGCGCTCGGTGCCGTCCGGTTCTTCCCCTTTCGGCTCTCACGTGAGGCCATCGCCTGTGGACTCCCCGCCCAGCGCCCACCGCCCACCGCGCCGCTGCGGCCGCCCCCGGGGGCCATCTTGAGTGTGGCGGGTCGGTTCTGTGAGCGGGGCAGAGCTGTGCGGGGAGATAGGGCGAGCTCGGCGCTGTGATTGTTTAATTTTGACAAAAAGTGTGATTTAAAGCTCTGCGGGTCGGCAAGGAGTGCTGGGGAAGGGGCGGTTTGAGGAGGGCTCAGGGTGGCGGAGTGGTGGCCGGGGAGCGCTGAGGGGAGGCACCTTCAGCCTGAGGGCAAAGTCCGGGTCGCGCTGCTGCCCCGGGGAGCGGTGCCCGCGGCTCGGGGGGCACAAGGAGCCGTGTCCGGCTCAGCATGGTGGGTGTTGCTCCCCCTGTCTGTGCTGGGCGAGGTGACAGCCATCCCCTGATGGCCGCGGCGGGCGGGCCTGAGGCCGCCTGGGTGCTGGGCATAGACCTGGGCACGACGTCGGTGAAGGCGGCCCTGGTGACAGGGACAGAGCGGGGGCTGGCGGTGGCACAGAGCTGCTCCAGGGAGACGCGGGCACACACCGAGAGCCTGGAAGCCGGAGCGCAGGTAAGGGCTGGCACGGAGCGCTGAGGGAATTTGCGGGACACCGGCCTTGCCTTGGAGTGGATGGGTTGTGTGGTACATTGTGCAGACTCCCGTGGCTCTCCTGGATTGGTTTTGTGCCTAGATTGGCACATGTTTGCATCAAAAAGCAGAATTAAAACACCCCCTGATCACTGTTCAAGGAAGTCAAGCAGAGCTGCTTGATCCAAGAAAGCCCCGTTTGGAAAAGTAGCCTAAAACAATCTAAAACTGTTCTCCCGTGAACCACTTTGACACTCCCAGTCAGGAAACAGCAACCACTTGCCAACTGGAAGGGTGTTTTAATTTGCACTTGAATGTAAGATGCAGTCATAACTGGAAATTCCCTATAGAAATAACCAGGAAGATGTATTCCTGTAAAAGATCTTTACATCCTTTGTGTTGGTCAATCTAAAAGGATGAATCAGAATAATAAAAAATGTGCATCAGCGTTGCTCTGGCCTAGCACTGTAGTGAGTCCAGGGCAATTTCTGACACCAAACAGGCCAGCCCTCCTTCCTGGAGCCAAAAGTACCTATGCACAAAGTTCACATTTATTTATAGACTACATTTGAATAGTTTTGTTTGTAATCTTTGGCTGGTCTGTCACAGAGTCATGTGAACCTTTGAACGTGTGAAAGGTGGAACTCAGCTACTCCTGGGGCACAGTTTGGTCAGCTTGATGAGTAGATCAGTTTGCTGGGTAGTTTTAGGAATAGAATATCCAGGAATGAAATATCAGCATCATCAAAATCAACAGTGAGTAGATAGAGAGGAGCTTCAGGAAAGTGTAATGGAGACAACACATGGAACACATGGATAATCCTCTTTGTGAGCAAAATAAAGAGCAATAGATCAGGTGAACTAATGAAAGCATGTAATCAGTGGAAATGATTTTTTTTAAAGTTATGTCTGAGTATGGTAATTTAGGAAATTAAGAATTATTTGGCCTTCAATTTAAGAGGTTCAACTTGCTGGTATTGATTTTTATTTTTTGTGGGTTTGTGGGCTTTACTTCAATTTTTTTTCCTTTTTACAATTAGTAGTGAATATTACTCTAATACATGCTATTAAACGAAATGAATTCTGTCCTTCGCTTCTGAGTAGAGCAGCCTTGTTTAATAAATACACTGAGTGAATCCTAATGGCTTCATGCTGGGGATAATGCTTTGTGATTGCAGGGAATGGAGCAGAATGTCCAGAAAATCATAAAAGCACTGAATGAATGCCTTGCTGCTCTACCTCAGCAGCAGCTTCAGCGAGTCACCCACATTGGTGTTTCAGGACAAATGCATGGGGTTGTGTTTTGGAAAAGTGATAAAGGTAACATTCATTCTTTAACTCTCCTGTTCAGAGCATTGTGATGCAGAAAATGAAATTGTCACAGTGAAGTGATCCTGTGATTAAACTGCTGTGTCACTTCAGTCTTTTGTAAAACAGAATTAACTGAAGATCTCATGTGGGAATTTTGCTTTTTTCACTGAAATTTCAGCTGCTTACTATAGTTCAGATAAAGGATTTAGCCTAATGAGATCCCTGCAGAGTCAGCACAATTATTAATATGAAGGGGGAGTAGAATATTTGTGGCTTGTTAATTGTTTCTCCATCATATCCTATCTGCTGCCATTTGAATTTCTGCATCGTGTCAGTAACTTCAGAGGGATTTTATTCACCTCATAAAAAACTTACCTAGATGCTGTCCAGCATCTCAATAACTTTCTGGGTTTTTTCCCCCCAAAATCCCAAGATTCTTTTTTTTTTCTACCAAGTCATAGCCTGCCCTGTTGCATTCACTTTTTTGCTTATGCTTCTGTTAGGAGGAGCTGAGACAGGACTGTGGTCATGGTTCTGGATGCTCAGCTGCTTGCCAAGACCTCAGAAACAAAATCAGCTGCAGTGAGGCAGTCATGTGGGACTTTGTTGTGCAAATACCCAGATAATCCTTGTGATAGTGAGGATATTTGAAGAATGCAGGCCTTGGATTTCGAGCCCTGTGAGATAGGGATGGATTATCTTCTTGGCCTTACAAACCTGCTGAAGTCTCAGGCTTCCAGACTGTGGTTCCATGTCTTCCTTCTCTTAACCCTCTGATGTGCTCATCTGGACAATTATACAAGTCTTATTATAACAGGAGTTATGCAGATTAAGTAAAAATTTATTGTAAACCACAGAGTAGATTTCCCAGAAGTGCTGGTCACTGCCTGTCAGAAGTTATCAGGGTCTTAATTGCTTGAAGAGGCACTGTACTATTCATTACTGACTGTAATTTTACATTAAATACTAAAAATGATTAGAAAGAAAGAAATCCAAGGGCTGATGGATTGGAGGAGCTGTTGTTGCTTTCCAGCTGTCCCAAGAGCTGCATAACAAAGCCTTGTGGATTCACAGACACAGGTTCTTATGTCATATTGGTAAATATTTTATGTCCTAAAGCCACATGCCACTTTAGTTTCATTTCTTCCAAGTGAAAGAGGGTGTTTGGTCTCATTTGTTTTGAGAGGACTAAGTGAGTCCAGGACCTTTGGGACACAAATAAAAATTTTAATGGCATCCTTTAGGGTTAGATTTATGATTAATAATATTTCTTAGAATCCATTTAAAACTAGAAAAGCAAACCATTTGGAAATTTAGTTCAAACCTATTTGATAGAACAGGGAATTGAGGGAACAGGAGAAAGCATGTGTTTTGTTTTGCATGTTTCTCAAGGCACCAGCTTTCAGGCTGCTGTTTACAAAGTGTGAGTGTGACTCCCAACCCTTCTGTCCAGCCCAAGAATTACTTTTTTAGCCATATTTGACGTTTTTCTGTGAGAGCTGCCATGTCAGCTCCTTATGATGCCTAAAAGGCCAGCCCAAAAACTGAGGCCAGGCAGGAGGAAGGGAATAAAAAGGTGGATGTTTATTTGAAGGGGCTTCAAAGGTACATTCAGGGCAGACAAAGCCCCCTCCTTGGGGCATCACCCAAAATGGACGATGAGTCATGAGTTCTCCACACTTTTATAGGTTTGGTGCATTTGCATATCAGCATAGATTTACCAATTAAAACTTTACCATTTCCCCCTAGCTCACTCCCCCCCTCCCCTCTTTTAGAAGCTTGGGCCTGGGCAGCCTGAATGTCCTTGGGTGAGTACAGAGTGGCAGAGTTATGTCTAGAGAGAACAGCAACCAACGAGATATAAAGCCAGACAATGCAGGATTTGAAAAATATAAGGGTTAAAACCTAAGGCAACACCCATCTCACACAGCAGGGCTGCGGTTGGGGGCTTTTTTTGAGGCTCACCTGTTAAATTGTATCTTCAATATCTCTCTTCAAGATAAGGAAGGCTTTGGATACCATTCTGTGCTTTAGCAAAGGATTATTTGCATTATGACATTATCTAGGGCTGAAAACTATGACTAGTTTGATTCCTGTCTCTACTGGCTCTGTTTCTGATACATTGAACAAATTATCAAATGTGTCCTGAAACGAGGAATGCCAGGCTGGCTGTGCTGCAGGGAGTCACTGGCTTTCTTGGATGCTGTTTTGTTTTCAGGCTGCAAGTGGACAGAGAGTGGCCCAGGCCCTGCCTTTGAGGCAGACAGGGTCAGTCACTTGGTCACTTGGCAGGACGGCCGCTGCAGCCCCTCCTTCCTCTCTTCCCTGCCTCTGCCACACTCACACCTGAGCTTGGCTACAGGATTTGGATGTGCCACAGTCTACTGGTATTTAAAGAACAGGTACATTGCTTCTCAAAAGGCTGCTTTTCATCTTTATGTGACAATTAATATTCCCATAGCATGTTAGTGCTGCTACAGGCCGAGGGGCTGTGCTGCTCTGCAATCATAATCTTAATTAAGTAGTCAAAGAATATTTGAAATGGCAGTATTTAATATAAACTGTATGCAGTTAAGCATGCAAGAGTTGCTGACCTCATAAAAATACTACAGATTTCTAATAAAAATAAAAGCTTTTGACCATATAGTAACATGAGCTTTAAAGTATCATGGAATAATTCTGTTCTAGTCTGTCCTACTGCTCAGAGGAGCTCTGCTAATGCAGTTTGAACAGAGTCATTTTGCCTGTGCTGCTTGTGAGAAGTACAGACATCTCTAAAACAGTAACAGAGTTGCTTGGTCTGGTTGCTACCAGATGCTAAAAGAAATAGTCTCTAAATTAATTTCAATTCCTTCCTTCCTCAGACACTGAGACAGATCCCTGTGAGGTGATACAAATGCTCTGCTTTGTTGTGGCATGTTTGCAGAGGAGAAAATATCTTCCTTATGAGTTGGCATCAGCAAGATTTGCTCTTCAGCTTCATCTTTCTCAAGGAATCAGTCTCTTCCTCTGCAATGAGTTCAGATTCAATAAAGGGGGAAAATTGATTAGATCTTGGTTTCTTCCAGTGTGTGCCCAGCACACAGATGGAGCATGGCATAATCTTACTTTAGAGGTGCCTGACTCATGAGTGCAGCTGCCTTGTTTTGTTTCACCTTTGGTACATCTCCATTCATATAATTTGTGGATCCCTGAGAAACTGGGGGAATTTACCTATTTTTCAAAAATGCTCCAGGATCAATAAAGTGCCTTTTTTTTCCATACAAACAATTACTGCTTTCCTGGTAACTTTTGCAGTGCTGTGCTTTTGAACCTAGACAACTCATTCCTTAAAGGCACTGTCTCTCCATCTTCCATCAGGAGATAAATACTGCTGCAGCTCAGAAAACAAATTCCATTTAAAAAAACAAACCAAAACAAAGTTCAGGTTGATTCCTGAGGTGCCTGTTTAATTTTAAGATGGGACCACATGTCTGAAGTGCCCCCTAGCAATGGAAATTGTGTTGCTCTCACTGCCTTAAAGCAAAAACCCCTCACTGGTTTTGTTTTTAAAATGTCTTGTTTCAAAGTCCAGATTTTCTGAAGGCTTATGATGCAGCTGGCACTATCCAGGACTACGTGGTTGCCATGCTGTGTGACCTGAAGAAGCCACTCATGTCTGTCCAGAATGCTGCCAGCTGGGGATATTTTAATTCCAGAGACAAGAGCTGGAATATTGACATGTAAGTGCTGAGGTCAGTCGGTGGGGTTTGTGCATTGCTTGTGTCAGACAGTGTGAGCACCTCTTTGGGCCCTGGGTATTGATGTGCTACAGATAAAACAGGACTGAAAGTTACTCCTTATCAATTATGGCCTGGACTGAAGAACTATTGAGAGTTTGCTCTGTTTAAATCTTGTAAAATCTGGCCCAGTATTTTTAGAAATACCTACTTTCAGCAGAGCTGAGAGACTTTCAGTGAGACCAAACTGTTCTCTCCTTTGGTGGGGTGGTTGGATGGGGTGGACCAGCCTTGGTGGTGCCTCTGTCATGGTAAAGTTCTGTGAGCTGAGCTTCTTCACAACTGCTAAGACTTACTTGTGGGAATGCTTAAGAGCTATTAAGCTACAGAAAATCTTATAAGGCATCAATTTATTTATTTACTTATTTATTTTAATGATTTGCTCTTTCAGGACAGAGTGCTAAGGCCATATATATTTCAGGGCTTAGGTTAGGCCAGGACTCCAAGGTGAAAGATCTTCTCAGCAAGGTATGAAGGAGTGACAGAAACTTGCATTTTGCCAACTGAACTTTTACTAAAATGTGATGTTGTTGCTGCAGCACTGTAGTGTATCTTGCAGCTGATTGTGTAAGGAGTTTGTTGTACTTAACTCTTTGTGATTTGGTTGTGAACCACTAATTGCATGACAGCTTAAGTTCTTTGACACTTAGCTGCATTATTTGCTGGTTTTATGATTGTCCCTTCACCCTGGAACTGCTTGTCCATATGACATCAGTAGGTTAAACTTGCTGACCATGTACTGTATAATCTCAAATACTCAGACTGCATATAAAAGAAAACTATTTATTCTTCCAGACTGGTTTACTCAGCCCATTGGACTGGAATGCTGCCCTTGTCCAAGACAAAGCTTTCTAAATAGGTGAAAGCATCCATAAATCCAGCAGCCACAAGTGTGTGGCCAGGTTCCCCTGTAACTTCAAAGAGTTTTTGGTAGTAATGCCACACATTCCCATTCTGCTTCCCCCAATATTATTGTTCTGCTTCCCCCAATAATGTTTTTTAAATTTGTTCTAGAACAAATCCAGCTTTCCTGTTCACTTGCTTCCAGAGGTGGGAGACCCTGGCAGCATTGCAGGCAGGACAGTCTGTGCATGGCATGGAATACCCAAAGGAGCAAAAGTGGGAATTGCTCTGGGAGATTTCCAGTGCTCTGTTTATTCCTGTCTGACTGAGAGAACTGATGCAGGTATGGTTGCTTTGGTATCTAATTTGTTTTTCTCATTGTCCTCCTTCAGGGTAGCTTGGTAAAACACTGATTATTTTCTTTTTTTCCTTTTTTTTTTTAAATTTGTTCTAGTTCTAAATATCAGTACCTCTGCTCAGCTGACCATCTCAATGCCCCTGGGTTTCCAGCCTCCAGAAACACCAGATCCTTCCTCAGCTGTTACTTATTTTCCCTATTTCAATGGTGACTACTTGGCAGTGGCAGCATCACTTAATGGGGGGAATGTGCTCGCAGCATTTGTGGGGATGGTGGCACAGTGGACACAGGAGCTGGGTAAGTTCATTTCAAGGAGAGCTGAAGCCTAAAATTGAGCTTGATCATCGAGGTAAAAGGAAGCTGAGGCAAAGGAACAAGCCTAGAGCTGTTCTGTCATGCCATAAAGGGAACAAGGATGTAACTCTTGGGTCATGCTTCCTAGATATCTGGAATTTCCTGCTGGAGCTTATGAACATGCAGGGACAGTCATGCTTGGACTCTTCACATTGCCTCTAGGGCTTCTTTTGTTTTAAGGACAGAATTATTTTGTGCAAGTTGATTTTCAGAAGGCAAGGTTGGCAGATCTGAGGACAACAGCCTCTAATTTTGTGTGACTGCAGTCCAGAGGAGTCCTTTTGTTGCATATTTTGCAGCACACTAATGGATTTTAGGACTCAAACTCATGTAATACCTTCTAAGTGCTGTAAGCATCATGTTTACAGTTTCTTTAATCATCTCTTGGGTTTTGCACTACAGAAATAAGCTCTGAAATTGTTCTTTCAGTAAGTACTAGAGGTGAATGTTGCATCCACATGGAATCCAGCCACTGAAACTTTGTAGGTGTTGTTTTGTGGAACTTAGCACCGTGCAGGCAATGAGGAGTAGCTCTACTGTCAGGAAAGGCAGTTTCTGCTATCACAAAAAGGTTTCTAGTATCACACATTCTGGATGCAGTTAGATAGGAGAAATCTGGTTCATAATCTTAGAAACAATTACCTTTGGGGCATGGAAAACCATCCAATATTTTGCTGAACAGGTGCATCAGTGTCCATTGGAAGTGTCCACATGTAAGACACACCAGACCCCTCAGATCAGTAACATGCTGTTTCCCCTCTGCAGGACTTGAGGTTCAGGAGTCTGCCATCTACACAAGGATCATCCAAGCAGCCTTGGCTCAAAACCACAGCAAACTCTCAGTGCACCCAACCCTGTTTGGAGAGAGACACCTTCCTGAGCAGTTGGCATCAGTGAGCAACATTGGTGCCTCTGAGCTGTCCCTGGGCCACATCAGCAGAGCCCTGTGCTGTGGCATTGTGCAGAACCTGTGCTCCATGTTACCTGTGCAGCAGCTGCAGGACGTGGGGGTGAGGAGGGTGCTGGGCAGTGGCAGTGCCCTTGCCAGGAACGAGGTGCTGAGGCAGGAAGTGGAGAGGATTTTTCCATTCCCTGTGGTTTATGGGAGGGATGTGGATGCTGCTGTGGGGGCTGCTATGGTGATGTTCCACAGTAAATAAAGTCGTTATTTGGAATGGCCTGAGATGCAACTTCTCTTCTTTTCCTGACTGAATAGTGGGGTTTTTTCACTTTATCCAACTCTCACTCTTTACAGTGGGACAGAAACCCTGCATTTAATGCCTGCTTCTCCTGAGTCTGCCCATTTTGTTGCTCTGTCATTCCCATTTGTGAAATTAGAAGTAATTATCACATTAAATGTATCTAAGTGACTGGGAAAGATCCATTAACTTTCTGCATAAAAAGACACTTCTTGTGAGGCTCATTTTCTTGGTAGGAAATATCTTTGGAAGGACTAGGAGAGATGAGTTGTTTCTGTAACTTAGTCTGATGCTTTCATTAGAGACTTCTGGTCCTTAAGCTGTTTTCACAATGTGCAGGCAGATCAGGGTGTCAGCCTTGCCTGGGGGGTTCTGTATTTCCTGCACAGAACAAATGCCAATTTTCACGTGTTTCATGTTGTCTGTAAAAGACTGAATGCAATTTTGGCTTGAACATCAACAAAATAATCAAAATAAAGCCTGGAGGATTGTTTCTGTGGCTACCCAGGTTGGGCACAGTGGACTAAGGTCAGAGCTTAGGTTCCAGGCTAGGCTGGAACCATGACTGGAGATGCTTGGAATGCAGGAGTTATAGCCAAGTGGAAAATGCATTTATAGGGTGAGAAGTAATTATTTTCCTTATTTGACATACATAAAATAATTATGTTTGTGTTTGGGGTGGATCAGGGTCTTTCTGAAACAGTCAGAATTTGTGATAAACTGGCAGAGCTATTTTAATGTATTTGATCTGAAGGTGTTCCTGCTTCTGCCTTTCATGTTTTGTATCAAATTGAGCTTTAATTAATTAATTTAAAACAATTTAATCAACTAGCTAGACTCTAATCTGTTTTTAATGTTGGGTATTGCTCATGTGCATGCCTTTAAATTTCCAAGTTTTTATCCTCTGAGTTATCCTCTTATAATTTATTTCTTGTGCTCTTTATTTTAATGCAGAAACATTTACACTTTTCTTTCTAAAACCTGTGCATTTCTTTTTCTCAAATGACATTGAGAAGCAAGTAAGATGTTTCATGTTATCTGGATACAGTTTCTTTACCAGGAAGCAAGAGTTTCCACTGACATATGGACATGGATTCCTCTCTTTCTCATTAGCAACATCAGGGCTGACATTTTTCTGGTGAGAAAGCTGTGCTGAGTTCTGAGATCTTAATTAGAGAGATGGCTTAATTTCCATCTCCCTCCACCCTCTCTCCAGGCGTCTATTCCATGTTTAGGGAACTGTTGGCATATTACAGAGAAAATGTAGACTAGATTAAAAGTGGTGTAAAAAGTCTGAATTTGTTACATCTTGTTTTCCTTCCTGCATTAGTATAAAATAATTTTTTTTATCAGCAGATCTGCTTTCATTTTGATTGGATAACTGGAAAGAGCTGCTGATGCTGTTCCAGCACTCTGTTAACCATGAGATCAGGTGGCATTTGCTTCCAGAAACTGGTAAATTGTGGCCTGGTTGTAGGCTCTGCTGGCAGGGGCATGGCTGTCTGTGAGCTGCAGGCCAGCCTTGGATTCATCTTTAGGAGCTCTGGCACATCTGCTGATGTTTTCCCAGCTGCAGTGACAGGGAGGGCTCTTGTTGGTAAAATCCCTCTCAAGCACAGACCTTGAACCAGCCTGTTGGATGCTGCTGAGGCCCTGCCTGTTGGTGATCTCGATTTATGCATTAATAAACAGGCTTGTTACTCTCAGTACCACAGGGTGTTCTAAGCAGTATAATTAGTTTGCTATTAAATAGGCAAATACATCATTCTTTTATACATCTGTGGATAGATGGCAAGACTAGAGAGACAGGAAAACAAACACAGATAATTTCATTGAATAATTTCATAATCTACTCAAAACCCCAGGAAGGTTGGGGGTTGCTCCCCCCCTAACAGCTACAGCTCATCAGCCCAGCCTCTGGAAAAGCTGTTTCTGTAGATCAGTTTTTGTCAGAAAGGTCTTATGTAAGTTATATATTTAACAATATATGACACTGCTCTGAATTTTTAAGGCTGTGAAATCCATCCTGGTTTAGATAAGATTTATTTCCTAATGGCATTAATATTTAGAAGCTGACTGTTACATATATATATATATATATATAATTTTAATAAAACATAGGAGGAACATGGAACAGTAAAAAGGCTTTAGGACTTTCTGTCACTGGTTCTTCCTCAACTCTGTTCTGAATCAGTTTATCTTGAAAATATTTCTCTTTAAATCAGCCACTCAAGAGAGATGTCCAAAAAGGTGACCATGGCATATTTTACAAAGTTTTGTAAAATGAATTGAAACTGTGACCCCCAGAAACAATTACTGTCTGGTGGTTTGGGTGGTTTTTTGCAAACTTGAGTGTATTTACTAAGAGGAAATCTGGAGAAGAATATCCATTACTAAATGCAATTAAAGGGGAGGGAAAAACAAGAGCAACTTACTGCAATTCTTGTAAAGAGCTTTGCTAAACCTCTGGGAATAGAAGCCACTGATGCTTCTGGTTCCAGAATTGTTCTTAATGATCTTATTGCTCTGTTCCCTGTTCTTCCAGTGAACTTCCCTTGATTCTAAAAATCATCACATAGAACACTTTTGCAGACAAATGAAGTGGAGAAGCAAACTCTGAGGGCTTTGCAGTCCAGGCACCTTGGAGGAGGAATATCTGACACCAAATTCCTGTAGATCAGTGGGTGTTCACTGAGACTGGATTTTTCAGAAGACAGGATTTTTGTCAATAACTGTAAGTTCTGCATGTATATTTGAACAGCATGGTTATTATTTATTCTAAGTTGTGATGGGGCAAGGCATTCTATCCAAAATATTTCCTTATTGATTGTGTCAAACTTCAATGTACATGGGTTTCAAAGAGTTCAAGTAGGTTGTGCATTTTTAAAACTAGGTAATACTTACTATTTTTAAAATAATCCTTCCACAGATTTGTGAAGGTTATTTCCATTGCAAATTCATACTCATGAGGAAATGCAGCTTTATCTTCATTATCGAATATATTACCAACAGGGTTTAGAAAAGAAAGCACATATAATGGAGGTTTGAGCAATTGTCAGGGAGACAGGATTGAGTCTATTCTGCACATTTTAATATTACATTTATTCTGTGCAAAATAAGTTGATTCTGTTTTCTGTAGCCACTCGCTGACGTTTCTGGCTCAATCCACATTAGTTTAAATAATGCAAAAAATTAAAATTATACTTTACTATATTCCCACTGTATTTTTTATATTTTTATACTCTTTTTATTCCTTTTATACTGAAGTAATTGTTCTACTGTAATTTTAGTATCCTATTCCAAATGGAAATATTTTTATTCCTTATTTATAAGACAATTAAGTTAATAAGATATTATGTTATTCTTTCAGAGTGATTCTAAGGACACAAAGAATTTGAAAGGTGAGCAAGTTAAATTGCAGTCATTAGTATTTTGTCTATGCTATGCTGGTTTGCTTCCAGTAACCCTAAATGTGCAAGTTTGGAATTGCTGTTTTCCTTACATGTATATTGTTAAAAATCATAGCAAATGCAAATGACAGAAGCTTCTTTCCTGTCCTACTTTCACAGAAAAATATAAGTGACCCTTGATGTAAATATGAACTATTCCCATAGAACTGAAAATCCAGCTTTAATTTAAAATGTAATTTTGCAGACAACCCTCAGAATAGTCTTGTGAAGAGAAACAACCTTGAAGTGTGTTTATATTGTTGTTTTCACATTGAGAAGATTACTGACCACTCTAATGTTTATAACTGAAGGCTTTTTAAAGATTTTGTGACACTCCTGTGCTCAGAGCTGTAGGATTTCCAGGCCATGCAGGGTTTCAGAGTATGTCTCTAAGCCAGCCATGCAGCAGTTCAGACATGATGTATTCCTGTCTCCACTGCTGGAGTTTCAGAATATTTTGCATTCAGTGGCACAAAGACAACATTTGTCTGGTTAAAACAGCTTGATAAGAAACAAACAAAAAGCTTCCTGCTCTACTTCAGTAGTGTCTTACCTGGGAGGGTGGGGAGGCCCTGGCACAGGGTGCCCAGAGAAGCTGTGGCTGCCCCTGGATCCCTGGCAGTGTCCAAGGCCAGGTTGGACAGGGCTTGGAGCAACCTGGGACAGTGGAAGGTGTCCCTGCCCATGGCAGGGGGTTGGGATGAGATGATCTTTAAGGCCCCTTCCCATCCAAACCATTCTATGATTGTGTATTTGTTGCTTGTATTGAGTTCTTTGTGGTTGTGAATCAGACAAGATGAGATGTGTGGTGTTACAGTCACATCTGATCTGTGGTAACCTTTCCCTCTCTGTTTCCGTGCCTTATCTTTGAGGTGACACCCATCTCTCAAGAATCCCACATTCCCTTTTCCATCAGGCACTGCCATAACTCTGGCAAAGCCCTGAAATGATAATTTTCCTGGATGCAGGAAGCCCTCTGTGCTCAGCATCCTGGAGATATGGCTGTGGCACAAGCATTTTTCACATGCCTGATAGAATCGTGAGAATGATTTGTGGCACAAACCAGTTAGACAGCAGAGAAGAAAAGCAGAGGTTGTTGAGGTCTGAGATTGTTCAGGCTTTGCCAGTGACTGCAGGAGGATGAAGCACTGGTTTTAAGCAGAAGTAGCTTAGACTCAGCTCTGCAGTGAAATGGCCAGGAAGCTCTGGGATGCTCTGGTTTCTCCATTCTGGAATGGGTAAGGGCAGTGGGAACAGGAACAAACGGCATGGGGGTAATGACCTACTGAAATGTTCTGACTGTGGGCACAGTGTGTGTCCATCTGCCTCATTTCTGGGATGAGAGCAACTAATGCACTCCCTGCTGTTTCTGGAAAACAGTCCTAGGTAAAAGGGGACTCCTGGCCCTGTGAAGTGCTGACTTGAGGTGTTTGTGTCCTTCCTCACAGACTGCTGGCTCATCATGTCTTCCATTCTGGGGAAGATGAAGAAATTTGGCAGTTTTGACATGGAGGAATCTGAAGTGACAGATGAACACACGGATGGGGAGGACTCTGTCCAGGAAACCCCTGACAACCCCCAGGGCTCACTCAGCACCAAGGTGCAGCCACCCAAAAGCAACATCTTTGCCAGACGGGGGAGGTTTGTGATGGGGGACAGTGACAAGGACATGGCTCCCATGGACTCCTTCTGCCAGATGGATCACCTGATGGCACCTTCTGTCATCAAATTCCATGTAAACCTGGAGAGGGGAAAACTTCACAAGTAAGTTTGCCTTGCAATATTTGGTTGTAATGGGAAATTTGACAACTGCAGGCCGTGTTTCTTAGGGCAGCATTTGTTCTATCCACTTGAGCATGACCACTTTTTCAATTTCCTTATTTTCTAGGCCAAAGTAAGGAGTGTTGCAACATAAAGTGACAATAACTGTTGTCTCTTGGCATCTCTAAAAATTCAGTCCATGGACATTATGCCCAAAATTGGCAGTAAGGTTTAATTCATTTGCTTGAGGCTGCTCAGTGAAAGGACATCACTCAGATTGAGAACAAAGGCTTGCCTGGCTCCAGGCCTGCAGTTACACTGCCATACTTCAATGTCTCTTTTAAGTCTTGTTCTCAGCTTTTCAGCAACAGATACATAATTTTATCAGGAGAGTTGCTTGCAGACTTTGTTGATCTTGTAGTCTTCGCAGATCCATCTATTCTAATCTGTAGTGTTTGCCACTTCACACGAGCAAATGAAAAACAGTATTCTAGTAGTTTATAAAAACCTGCTGAATATCTGACTTTATAACTTTTATAACTGACATTTTTCCTTGTTAGGCTCCTATCTACAGATTCCATCACAGGCTGCTCAGAAAAACCTTTCAAATTTTATGACCGTAGAAGGATCTTTGATGCTGTAGCCCAAGGCAACACAAAGGACCTCAGTGACCTGCTACTCTACCTTAATAGAACCTTCAAGCATCTCACAGATGAGGAGTTCAAAGGTACCCTTTAGTGTCACATATCTTAAGTTGCCCTCTTTCTCTTCCAGTAGTGCTCCCAAGATGAAAACAAAAAAAAGATAATTACGTTACATGTCTGCAGGAGGTCCTTTAATGGCCTTATTGATTGGACAACCCATTGATTGTGAGGTTACAGGAGCTGAAGTTCTCTGTGAAACACCAAATGAGGTTTCTTGTCTTTTGAAAAGAACCTCATTAGTTCCTGCTTGCCTGGGTATAGATGGCAGGTTTGTAATCACTGCTATATACCTGCAATTTTTTGTGTTATAGAGCCTGAAACTGGGAAAACCTGTTTACTGAAAGCTGTGCTGAACCTACACGATGGGAAAAATGATACTATTCCCTTGCTGTTGGATATTGCAAGAAAAACTGGAACTCTGAAAGAGTTTGTCAATGCAGAATATACTGACAACTATTACAAGGGTAAGAGAAACAGCTGCTGCAGTGAATGCTCAGGGTGCTCAGAGTGAAATGGGGTCAGGCAGGGCTCTCAGTCTTGTGCATGAGGCCTTATGCACCCCAAAGTTCCAGAGTGTGATGAGCAATGTGTGCATTTGTACTGGGGCTGTGTTCTGTTAGGTGCAATATTCTGCCATTTTTGGTATACAGTGATTTAATAACAAGTTCAGGCAACTTGCATTTGCTGTTTGTGTGGTTTTTTCCTGTTCAGTTCTAGAGCTTTTTAGTCTGCAAAGCTCTCAGTTCCACCCTATTCCACAGAGCTGAGGGAATTGCAGTGCTGAGAGCTCTCAGTGTGTACTAAATGCTGCAGATTCCTGTCTGATGAGTGTCTCTGTAGGCCAGACTGCTCTTCACATTGCCATCGAGAGGAGGAACATGTACCTGGTGAAACTCCTGGTCCAGAATGGAGCAGATGTTCATGCCAGAGCCTGTGGGGAGTTCTTCAGGAAAATCAAAGGGAAATCTGGCTTTTATTTTGGTAGGAGTGAGCACAATATGGGCTTTATTGATTGAATTATCCCAAGTGCAAGCTGTTAAATAATCCTGTTCATGTGGGACTGGAGGCTCAGAAGTACCAGATGGGCTGTTCCACCATTAGGCCAAATATTTCCTCCCAAAGGCTGAGCTTATAAAGAAACACAGTTGGTAGCTGCTGGTGTTCAGTGTGAGCCTGGTGTCAGCATGCCTTTGTTCTCTGAGCACTGTATCCTTGGAAAGGTTGTAACCTTCTGCTCCTGTCCTGTCAGGGGTTTTTAAGCAGCTGTGTTTCTGTGATCCAGTTAAACCAAAGAAAACATATTCTAACAGCTATCACAAGAATTGGTGCTGTATCAGAAATTCATCTTTTTTCATGGTGAAAAATGAAAACAGTGTGATGTTTCTGTTGCAGCACCTCTAGTACTGGGTTTTCTGACCACTCCTTCCCGTTGCTTGCCATAGGGGAGCTGCCCTTGTCCCTGGCTGCCTGCACCAACCAGCTCTGCATTGTGAAATTCCTGCTGGAGAATCCCTACCAGACAGCCAACATTGCTGCTGAGGACTCCATGGGCAACATGGTCCTGCACACGCTGGTGGAGATTGCAGACAACACTAAGGATAACACCAAGTTTGTGACCAAGATGTACAATAACATACTAATCCTGAGTGCCAAAATTAATCCCATCCTCAAGCTGGAAGAACTCACCAACAAGAAAGGGCTGACTCCATTAACTCTGGCAGCCAAAACAGGGAAGATAGGGGTAGGTGAGCAAAGGTGTTTGACTGTCCCATTGCTATATCACCTTACAGAGGACATGTAAAACATTCATGCAGGATGGATTTTAGACCTTTGTTATTGGGGCCTTTTAGTTAAGAGGAACTGATGCTGCAGTTTAACTGCACAGTCCTTAAAGGCTATGAAGTGTGAGTGTGTCTGTGCCCAGCTGGCATTGTTCATACACCACGGGTATGCAAGGCAGCCCAGAGGAAACAGAAAGTGTGTCTCTGATATTTTCTGAACCACTGGAGCCCTTGGACTTTTGAGTGGCTGATGTGACTCATCTTGAATGAATGGCAGTCCCCATTCAAAGTGCTCAGGGATGTGTAAAATACATCTCTGCCTTTCTCTTGCAGTTTTGAAACAGATAATGCCAGATTGTAAGAAGTATTTGTGTTTCTCATCTCCCAGCATCCAATGAAAAAATTAATTGTGTTTATTTCAGACTGTGATCTCTGCAGTGCTCCAGTGGTTTGGCTTCAGTTCAGTTGAAATAGGGAGAAATTACTCTTCCTGCCTTGTGGAGATGCTGAGGAGTGAGAAGTCCATTAGCACTGAAATGTTGGTTGTATTGTTCTTTTGCAATTAGATTTTCGCTTACATCCTCAGACGAGAGATCAAAGACCCCGAGTGCAGACACTTGTCCAGGAAGTTCACTGAATGGGCCTATGGACCTGTCCACTCCTCTCTTTATGACCTGTCCTGCATAGACACGTGTGAGAAAAATTCAGTGCTTGAGATCCTTGCCTACAGCAGTGAGACACCAGTGAGTACTGCCCCTCCTTGGCTGGGGGAGAGCTTCCCATTCCACACAGTGCATCTTTTCCCTCCTTCCCATAAAACAGCAGTCCCCATCCCTGAGTTTAAGGGAACTGGAGGGATCATTTGCTGAAGGTTTATATAATTTGTTTTTTTCAAAGTGCAGTACACACTGGTCCCAGCAAGATTCTCCTTTTTTCTCCTGCTCAGAACCGGCACGAGATGCTGCTGGTGGAGCCCCTGAACAGGCTGCTGCAGGACAAGTGGGACCGCTTTGTCAAGCACTTGTTTTACTTCAACTTCTTTGTCTATACCATACACATCACCATCCTCACTGCAGCTGCTTACTACAGGCCTGTACAGAAGAATGAAAAGGTACATTACTCCTGTCATGTGTCAGGGGAACCACCCATTGCATGATGTCCCAAATTTGCTTACCACTTGGATGTGTGCTCCTAACAGCAGAATTTTCCTCTTTCCTGAAGGCAGGAGAGAGATTTTGAAGCCTGCTTGCTTCCCAGTTTTGCCCCCTTGCTGCAGCACATTCAGAAACCTATTCCCCCACAAATGGAGTTGCTTCCAGCTGCTGGCAAGGCCAGGTCTTTCCTATCTCCAGTTCTGCTGAACCTGTCTGTTTTCCTGCCTTCTACAGCCTCCCTTCACCTTTGGTTACAGCACTGGGGAATATTTTCGAGTAACTGGAGAGATCCTGAGTGTACTGGGAGGCCTCTATTTTTTTTTCAGAGGGGTAAGATGTTTGAAAATTTTCCTTTTGCTGCTTGGGTACGTGTGGGAGGGAATCAAGCAAGCTTTTTCTGTTCATTAGCATTGGCTGCTAAGATAGTCCATGTCTTAGTCAAGAGCTACAAATCTTTTTCCTTGACCTAGTGTTACTGCAAGAGTCCTCTCTAGGTCTTGCACCAGTGTTGGTTTTGAGCTGTTCTTTTGAGGTGTTTTACAGGTACCAGCTCCCTGGTACAGGGGTCAGTGCTTAGTTGATCAACTCACAGAGGATACTTAATATCTCCTTGATGCAAACCTGGTCTTTGTTCCCTTTTCTTTTCAGATCCAATATTTCGTTCAGAGGCGCCCGTCACTCAGGACACTGGTGGTTGATGGTTACAGTGAGGTTCTTTTGTAAGCTCCAATATCTTTGATTGCATCTCAGCCTGAAACAGATGAGTGTGTGAGGTCTGTAGTTTAGGTTGAAGCCACCTGTAACAGGTAGATGCTTGGCTATTATTTCCTGGGGTTTTACAACAGAGTTGTCGATGGATATCATTGGACAAATGGGTGTGGATCAGTGGCCTCCTATGGAGGTAAAGCAAATTAAGTGTCTAAATGTTCAGTGAGTGTGTCATGCATGCACTGGGTATGCAAAAATCCTCCCATTGCTAAAGGGAACTTTGCCTCTCAAAGCCCTTTCACTTCCCAACTGGGGAATCCTCATTCTGCTCTCTACCCCATGGGGCTCCTCTGTTCCCACCACCTGTGTCCAGCTCAGCCCTCTGCATTCACACCACACTTGTCTTTCAGCTTTGTCCACTCCTTGCTCCTCCTGAGCTCTGTGGTGCTGTACTTCTGTGGCCAGGAGCTGTATGTGGCTTCCATGGTGTTCTCCCTGGCCCTGGGCTGGGCCAACATGCTCTACTACACCCGTGGCTTCCAGCAGATGGGGATTTACTCCGTCATGATCGCCAAGGTCAGTGCAGGGACAGGCTGAGGAGGCAGCAGAGTGCTCAGAGCAGGACACTGCAGACAACAGCCCCATTTCCAGGAGACACCTGGCCATATCTGCCTCTCACATGACTCTGCTGCGCTTTGTTATTATTTTCTGAGCGAAGGGATAAAATTTAAGTGATGTACAAACACCTCCTGCTCCTCACCCATACGTTTTATAGCAGTCTGGATAGGATGGTGATGATGATTATTATTTTTATTACCTGCCATGCTTTAAAATAACTACAGTTGGATAAGCATGGATGAAAGGAAACTGAAAACAGTGCAGGCTGCTCTGGTGTGAAATGGCCCAGCTTTCTACCAGCTGGCAATTTCTCTAGGTGCAGCTAAAATGTTGCCAAACAGAGCAATTAGCTAAGAGGCAGTAGCTGGCTAATAAACCTCTGTATATGGTGTAGACAGTCAGCCCAAGAGGGGAAGAAAGGTGCAACTGCCTTTATGTGGTTTGTGCTCACAAAGAGGAAACTGTTTGGCATGTATGTGTGTTGCATATGTGTGTAAACTGTTGCATGAATAACAGAGAAATGTTTTCTGTATTAAAGTTTATTATCTCAGCAGGATAAACAACATTTTAATGCATGAACAGCCAGTTCACAGCAAATGCCTTTGTGAGCCAAAGCAATATTTTCTACCAGTTTTTGTTGCAATTTATATTCAAGTTTGAAAATCTTTTCATCTGTTTCCATGTTACAGATGATCCTTAGAGATTTATGTCGCTTCATGTTTGTGTATCTCGTATTCCTCTTGGGATTTTCTACAGGTAATATTCTACTTGGAGTTACCTTTTGTTACCTTAAAAAATCGCAGAACATTTTATTTTTCAGGTTGCTTAAACTTTTTGTTCCCAACTGAAAGCTAACAACCTAATTACAAAAAAATACCTCTTCAGAATAACAATTATCTGGAGTAATGTCATGCAGGTTTTCATCCTTGGGTCTCAAACTGCTTTGCAAAACTGAATGGAAAAAAGGTTGTGTGTAGAGAAAACTGAGGCAACACCTTCTGAGAGGGTGTCAGTTATGGGAATATTTTATAGTCCAATTTCCCTGGGGTCAGTGTACCATGTGGGGAACATGTGTTGCCTTTCTGCTCATTTTCATTGCTTGCAGTGAACTTATGATCTCAAATTGTATTTTCATCCTGGGTATATGATTCTTCTGTTGCCACAGCTGTGGTGACTTTAATTGAAGATGACAATGAGGGACAGGACACAAACACCTCTGACTACCGATGCTGCCACGTGAGGCGAGGCCGCACCTCCTACAACAGCCTCTACTACACCTGCCTGGAGCTCTTCAAGTTCACCATTGGCATGGGGGACCTGGAGTTCACAGAGAACTACAGGTTCAAGTCTGTCTTTGTCATCCTTTTGGTTCTCTATGTCATCCTGACATACATCCTCCTGCTCAACATGCTCATTGCGCTCATGGGCGAGACTGTGAACAAAATCGCGCAGGAGAGCAAGAGCATCTGGAAGCTCCAGGTACTTTGGTTCTGTGAGGCTGCTATCCAAAAAGAAGGGTGTGGGGAATATAAGAATCTTTAGGAACTAACATATTTCTGAATAACATGTCACTGCTTCTTTCTGATTCCCCTGAGCAGTTCCTAAAACAAGTGTATTAGTTCCTTTTCCATGTATATTTGATGATTTGCCTAAGCAGATGTTCCCAATGATCCACAGATGTTCAGAATTTAAGAAAAGAAGGATTTTTGTAATTAGACAAAATTATTTGGCCTTTGTATGATGGAAAATTCTGATTAGACTATGAAGACAGGGATTATGCAAGGGGAAAACCAGTCTTTACCAGAATCAGTTTTTGTTTGAGGTAAGAAAGGGAACTTCATAGTTTTATTCACAGGGCAGTAACTCACCATTTTTAGTGACATATTAACAGAGGGTGATGTTTCAGAGATGGTGACAGTGTCTGCTCTAAGATGCTGACAATGATAAAAGCTCAGGGTTTTTAAAACAGAGGCAGAATTCAGGATTTGGATGAGTTTGACCAGCAGCCTCTCAGTGCTCTGCTTTCTCTTTTCTTGTAGAGAGCCATCACAATCCTGGACATTGAGAACAGCTACTTGAACTGCTTCAGGCGCTCCTTTCGGTCTGGGAAGCAAGTCCTGGTGGGGGTCACACCTGATGGCCAAGATGATTACAGATGGTGCTTTAGGTAACCTGCTTCTTTCTGTATCAAGTCAACAATCTTTTGTAGACAAACACCATTAAGGTATCTGGTGGTGGATAGCAGAACTTTTCCCTCTGGAGCACTCTGAAGAGTAGAGCACTAATACTGTCTACAGTGATCAGTTTAATCTGGTTTTGGGGTCAGATCTGAGGCTTGACAAGGTGGCAGTTGTGATATAAATTGATCCTGGAGTTTTCTGGTAATCCTTAGAATAGATATTGGATTTGTTGTTCTCTCCCCAGGATTGATGAAGTGAACTGGTGCACGTGGAACACTAATTTGGGCATCATCAACGAAGACCCTGGGTACTGTGGGGACCTCAGACGAAATCCCAGTTTCTCTATTAAGCCTGGCAGAGGTGAGGCTTTCAGGGACCTAAATCATAGGATGGGCTGCACTCTGCTCATAGCAGCAGCAGTTAGAGGGCAGTCAGTTCTATGCAGTAACTAAGTTGATGTCATTTTCAGTCAAAACAAAATGCAAGGGATGAAGTGGGCTCACTACTCACAGTTTGACTCTCTGGAATAAAAACCCCATAAATTTATCATTCTGAGTGTGGATTTTACAAGGCAGATAATGTGTAAATCCTGAGGAGATGGAGCAGTGTATGATGGCAGCCAGATAGCCAAGAAGCTGCTTTGGAGGCCCCAAACCCTGCAGTTTGGGAGCTCAGCATCCAGCAGCACAGTATTTAACTGAACAATCAGTGTCTGCTGTACGTGCCAGCTGAAATATGGAAAACTCATGGAAAAGTATGGGGAAAAAAATCACAAACTCTCTATTCCTGCTTCTTTCTTCTTCTTTCATCAACTTCTTATTCAAACCACTTGTATATTTTCTTCTGTTTCTATAGAGGGGACAAAAATTAACCACCCCTTTCCTTTTCAGTTTCAGGGAAAAACTGGAAAACGCTGGTTCCACTTTTAAGAGATGGAAGCAGGAGAGAAGAGACTCACAAGCCACCAGAAGAAGGCAAATTAAAACCTGTTTCAGAACCTTATTATGAGCCAGAAGATTGTGAGGCGTTGAAAGAGCCAGCTCCAAAGTCAGTCTAACTCTAGTTGCCTGTGCTGGTCCTCACAAGCAGGACAATAGAAAACATTTGGTAAAAGGTCAGAGGACTTAGGAAATTACTGTGTGCAAGGGTTCACTAAGTGTACTAAATAAACTACTTGTTGTTTAAGCTCATGTCTTCATGGTTATTTTTAATATAACTTTGTCTGCTTTTAAAGTCTCTTCTATTAAAAAACTATTTTTGTGAGCATGCACAGGCCCTGACTTTGTGGCTTTGCTGCTTCAAAAACCAACCAACCAAATTATTATGACACTGGAAAAGCTCTCATAAAAGAGAAGTAAAAATCACCAAGAGCCCAGGGATATGTTCCTGTGAGGAAAGTTTCTTGGAAAGCAGATAAATAAATGGTTACATGGAAAGAATACAAAATAATGAATGATCTAAAGATGTTATTCTTTTCTCATAACACAAGAACAAATATGCTCTGTGAAATTTTAAAGGTTGAATAGTCAAAATCAATGAAATAAATGTTTCTCTTACACTGTTTGAGTAAACTCTGGAAATTCACAGTTATTGTTACTGAGGCTAAAGGCTTAACAAGATCCCAAATTTGACATTTATTTAGATAAGAGATGAACTTTGCACAAAGTAAGAGATAGTGGTTATAGAGAATATATGTTTCAAAGGTCAGATGTGTAATAATGTACAACAATCATAATCTTGAAATCAGAAAGTTTTTGTTCTTGACTTTGACAGCAATGGGGAAAAAATCTTGGGCTGAAAGTCCATCTGTCTGGATTTACAAAGAGAATCAGGAAAAATACCTGAGAGAGAAAATAGGCAGATGTTCTGAAAATACAGATGGGAGCCTTGGAAAGAGAGGAAAGAATAGAAGGAACTTTGGCATCTTCTTGAAAAGTGACTGGGAATAGAGGAACTAAGAAATGTTGTCTTACAGACAGCTGGCCCCATATTTCAGTGCTGGAGCTGTGCAGCTGAGCTGGGCAAGAAAAGGTAAATTGTTTTACCTTCTTTCTTGTATCCCTAAAGCACTCAGAGTGAACAGCCTTTAACAGCCACCCCAGAGTGCACACACAAAGTCTCCCTAAGTCAACAAGGTGTTTAACCACTGCTTTCAGCTGTTCTGTGCTTGCCTGTGAAGTGAGGTTGTGCTAAACCTGGGCCAGGCTGTGCCAACAGGCCCTGCTCAGGGAATGCTCACCTGAGCCACTGCAACGTGGCAGCCTGGAGGGGCAGCTGCAAATTACTGGGAAACTTGAAAATCAAAGACACAGCAAACTGAGCCAACCTTTAAAAGATAATTTTCATCAATAAGTCTTGGAATGTTTGTGCATTTGCTATGATACTGGAACATTCAGTGCTTTCAAAGAGAAGCTGTCAGTGTATCTGCATACTGACTGCCCTGTGGGGTGAAGCTTTGGGTTGTGTCACATCACTCCTTTTACTGGGGTCAGGATTTCTCACCATGATCTTCTCTCATGGGGCACTACAGAATATATTTCAAGAAAATCTCAAAACATCCAGCTGCTTTATTTGAAATAGTAGCACCATCTAGAGGACTAATAATTCTTGTTTCTTTGGTTAACATCATTCAGGACAAATGTAATTTTATTTTCACAGAGTTTGTAGGGTATAACCAGAGAAACTTGACAAAGGATTTGAAAGAATTGCTTGCAGAAGGTTAGAATTTGAACTGGAAGTAATTGGAATTTGGTGTCTCTGGTGGACAAGGAAGCCACAAAGGTGCTTGAAGTAGGTGTGTTCAGTTTCATACCAATACAAAATTGTATCTCTAAACCTTTGGTAGCAGTCTCTCTAGATTCCACTTAGGTTCATTATGCTCCACACTGAACATGACAAGAGACAACCCACATGTTAAAAAAGCACAGCTAAATAGGCCAGACAAACTGAGACAGTGAAATAATTTATTATTAAAACTATTAAGAATGAGCATAGAAAGGGCCTGACCAGAAAAACATAGTTGATTGTCTCCAGGCTTTTGTGTGCCAGGGCAAATTTATGCTTGGAAGGACACTAGGATCATGATATAGCTGGAAAGTATTCATGAAATTTCTGTTTGCTCTCTGAGGAATCCTTTTCTCATAATTATCAGCCTGGGTAGAGACCTAATCCATTGCTTGAAGTCCACCCTGATTTACATCAAGTGCCTGTCCAGAAGGGTTGATCAGCTATCCTGGGTAACCTGAACACATTATACACCTCTGCCTTCCTGTCCCTTCCTGCTCCAACAAGATCAAAAAGACTGTAGAGGACTTCTTAATAAAAACCAGAAAAGCTGAAATTCAGGCTGAAAACATACATCAGAATAATGCTGTGGTTAAGAATGTAAATGCCCTATATTTGTGGGATAGGGTGGTGCTTGCTGGGGTTTTTGGTTACACTGCTAAAATCCCTTAATCTTCTCTGGGAAGCAAACAAAATTATCCCACTTCTCTAGAGGGAGTTATTACCAGCCTCTCAGAATTTCCAGTTATATCATCACTAGAGTTCCTGCAACAGACAAAAATTTATTTCCCACAGATGGGGGTGGGGGGTTCAGCTTGGCAGTGACTCCAATTCAGGAAGTATTTGTCCTTTAGGAACAGCTTTGCCAGGACCAGCACCTTTCTGTTCCTGCTGCTGACACCTCCACTGAGGAGGAGCATGGCCTTGCAATAAATTATCTTTATTTGGGTTGTTTTGTGGAGGTTCTGCTCACCTCGACAAACATATTTTGCAGGGTCTTGCAAAAGCTTTTTAGTTTGAAGTTTGTGTAATTATTTCACACTGAACATGGTTAGAAACAACACATGGTTCCTGTGCTGTTCTTTGAGGCTTGCAGGTGGTACAACTCTGTCCTCTCACAGTTATTAATGTCATTAATTCGTGTGAGATGATCAGGTTGGACAACTTTGTATAACCCCCAGCTTCCAAAACCCACAGTGGAACAGGGGCAAGAGAAATGGAGGGTGTTGGTGTGTTCAGCTCCTGGTTGAGGGTGACAGCTGTAATTAGCAATGACTGCAAATGAGTGTGGGAGGGAGCAGGAAGGGGTGAGCTGGGCTGCACTTCACGGGGAGGTGAGAATGCACCCAGGAACCTGTGCATAAACAACACCACAATCTCAGTGTTTACAGCATTGCCATACCTGAGATGTAAGTGGTCAAATCGGCCATGAAAAAAGAATTGTGCCTTTCAAACTCCAATAATTTCTGAATTAGTTGAGAAAAACACACATCCTGCCTGGAGAACTTGGAGCAACCCAGCCTGTTGTTCGTGTGTGCTCGCTGTGCTCTCTGCCACGGCTGCACTGGAGTCTGAAGAGCCCTTGTCCTAATTAAACATGAATGTTAATCCCTCCTGAGGCAGTTTTGAGTGGGGTCCATGGCAGAGCAGGGCCCACAAGAGGGCTCCCACACCATGTGTAGGGCTGCTGCTGGTCCCCCAGGCCCTGGGACAACCCCTCTCCCTCTGATGCCACAGTCTTGCTTTGCTTCCTCTGATCAAATTAATTACATTCATATTTATCTTTGCCAAACACCAGCTCATTCTGTCACTCTTCTGTGGCCTCCATATCACACATTACTCAGTCATGCACCTTTGCTGGAGTCCTCAATACTCAAAAACCCACAAGGTGTGTGCCCAGCAAGTGCTGCTGTGCTGTAAAACACAGGGGATCCTGCCAACCCCACAGCTTTAAAGGATAAAGCCAGTAAGCTCAGGTCCTGATGCTTGAAGTTTTCAGAATCCCATCAGTTGGAACTTTATACAGTGTTTTTGAACAAACTTGTGGTAAATCTTCCAAACTCAGAAAATTCCACATACATTACAAATCCCAGACAAGCTGGTGATCAGGCAGTGTCTTGGGTATTTAACATCAGCTTGCAGGCCTTAGAGAATCCTCTGGCAGTGAAAGATGCTTCTCACAAACTTCTATGTCTGCTCCATTAGGCACAGGCATGGATTTACCAGGCCTTGGGAGGAAAAGGTTTGAATTGCTGCTGCCAGATGCAGCATAGACACCCTGGGTCTTCTTGATGTGGTTCTGGGGCTCTGAAGTGCTTTCCATCACCCACACCGTGCAGGCTGGGATTACTTCCCACTCTGGAATAGTTTCCACGGAGAAGAAATGGGCCCAGTTTCTCCTACATCAGATGTTGATCTTCAAAACACACAAAGGAGAGCACTTGTTTCTCTGGGAAGGAGGAGAAATCATCCAGCTGAGCTCACTGGACTCCTCTCTTCCTGGAGAGTTTGTGATCCATCTCCATTGGTAACACTCCCTGTTTCCATGTGCAGGGCATGAGTGGGCACGAGGAGATGCCAACATTCACAGAATCACTGAGGTTCTTCAGGTTCCATCACCACCCAGAGCTGTATTCCTGTCATTGCTATAATCAGCCTTTAAAATCAACATTTTAGTCACCTGAATGTTGGTATGAAAACTGGGATTGCCGTGTCAGCCAGTGGGAGCAGCTCCCAATTACAGGAACTGAAGGAAGTGTGCTACTCACTGAGCCAGAAAGAGCAGTTTTCAGCCATGTCACCAAGCCAAAGTCATTGCTTTTCCAAGCTGACATAGGAGGTTTAGCCCAGGCAGTTCCTCTTACTCCAAAGAATGTGGATAATGAACCACCCTGAGAAAAGGGATCGTGTCCTCAGTTCCTGTTACTCAGACAGGGAAAGCCTGGAGTGTTTAATTGGCAAAGAGGAAGACACAAGGAACACAACATCCCTCATTACCAGATGCAGGAGAGAGGAGTTTGGGGCTGGAAATAGGTAAAGGTTTCTCAAGAGGATGATTTGCAAGGACAAATAGAAACATCTGGCTTTTTAAATAAGCACTGAAAAACTGAAAATTGAAGCACTGACATAGAGAGAAGATGATTTGCATAATAAAAGAGGTTTCAAGTAGAATAATGGGTTGAAAGCAAGACAGGGAAGATGTAACCTGAAAAGATGATCATTCTGTGGGGCACATATGATAGATGTCTGCCCAAAAAATTCCCTTTGAAATCACTGGAAGTTGCAAACATCAGCCTATGTAAGCAGATGTATCCAGTGCCATCCTGACCTGCAGGTTCTAGGTCTCTTCTTTTGGGGTACCAAAGCATCTGAGGGTTTATGCCAACTGGGAAATTCTCACCTTCAATTCTGCTTCATTTATTTTCCAGAAAGAACCTGACAAAAAGTGGAAGGGGCCTGCAGGGACTTAATTTTGTTACAGTTCCCAACTATCTCATACGCTGCTACATCTGATGCAAAGTGGGTGAATTTTTGATCCCCTCATATTTTTTACAGGTCTAAACAGAACTTTGGAGAGGGAATGGAAATGAACTATTCCCCAGATTTAGATGGATGAGACAGATAAAAATATTTTTGTTCTAAAAATGGAGATTTGATGTTCTTAACAATCAAATAACTGAACCATTAATCCAACCTGAAATTATTGCAACATGAAAGTTCCTCCCCAGTTTTGGTGCTCACCCTCCAAAAACTACTTGAGTCAAACAGTGGCAGCACAAACTCGAGCCAAAAAAATGCAGCATTTAGGTGGGGCCACGCTTTCCTCACAGTGCATCCCTTGAGGCATTTTCAGGTTGCTTCATTCCCCTGCGCTGCTCAGCGTTACCAGAAACTCTGCACCACAACTGAAGATGCACGAACTCACCCTGAAATAGCTGGAGAACAACCCTGACCTGGTTGGGAAGGTGAGGCTCAGCAGCCAAGTGAGGTCTGTGCTGTGGAGACCTCACTGAAGTGTGATTTGTCACACAGGAGACTTGGCTCCCTCCTGGCTGACTGAACCAAGAGTGAACAGCAGGAAAAGGTGCCTCTCTCCTGGTCTTAAAACTGGTTTTATTTTTAACTGCCAAGGTTCCATGGCCTTGTGAGCCTCCCCCCTGCCCAGCCTGTGACCCACAGCAGCAGCAGGACCTGCTGCCAGGACAGGGACAGGGAGAAGCATCCCCACCCTGCACATCTGGACAGTGAGGGCTGGCAAAGCCCTTTGTAGGTTTGTGCTGCTACTTTTTGCCTTGAGAGTGTCAAGGAACACTTCAGAACAGCACAAATGCAGGAAAAGACACTGGAAAACAGTAACAGATCCATTCTGCCCTTGCTTATCATCTCATGCTTATGCCCTTGCTTATCATTCTCATGCTTTGCCAAGAGAAGGGATAACTATGTCCTGAAGTCAAATTTTGATGCTACTAACATAAAGTGGATTTTTACTGCACTTATTTCAATTTAATCATTACTGAGCCCACCCCTGCATAGGGAATTGGCCACAGATGAGGGAATTGGGGAGATTCAGGTGGAAATGAGCACACTATCAGGTGGAGAAAGGGTATAATAAGGGAGGAAGAGAAGCAGCTTCTTTTCCTTGGCTGGGAGGGAGTGGGTAGGAGCTGAGATATAGGACCAGGCTCATCTCTGCTCTGTTCTCCTGTGTATATCTTAGTGTGAGCTCTGGCTGTGGTTCAGCAGGGCACTGCTGGGCTGGGTGCTGCTCAAATGCAGAATAAAAATGTTCATGTTCCCAGGCTCAGCTGTAGAAAGGAAGGAAACAGCAGAGACAGACTGAGGAGTGTCACGAGGACTGCTTGAATTGGGTGCAGAAAGTGTAGTTTGGAGGAATAGGAAATAATTGGGATAATAGTTTTTTGCCCAAGCAAAAGAATAAACTGCACAGTGGCAGAGTTGCAGGGACTCTACAAGCCTGTGATGGAGGCTCCAGCAACCCTTCCCCGTCCTCTGGTGAATGGGACTGTTCTTTGGCAGAAATCTTGGGGAATCAAATCTCCAGGCATGTGTGCTATGCAAATGTGCATCACAACATTGCTAAAGAGGCTGACTTGTCCCTGCAGTCCAGACTGCACCAACTGGTAAGTGACATCCCAGTATTTTCCTGGAATGACTTTCCACAAGGCTGTCTCCTGTTAGGTGATAGTCACACACTGAGATGCTAATTCATTTTCCTGTTGCTCAGCTGCATAAAACAACCTCTTATCTTGCAGTTTATGAGTGTAATATATAAATATTTGCAAGTGCTACTCAGTTGTCTGGAGTGGTGTGGGAAGCTCTTTGTGTAGTAGCACACAGAGGTGATCCCAGGACAAGTCTGAGGAGAGCACAGTGAAAAATCATGGAAGACTCCTGTGAATTAATTAAACACTATGCTCAGGGAAACTGGGCTGCTTATGGTATGGTCAATGTTTTAATTCTCAAATTGTGGGCTATTTTTAAGGAGCTTGTGGAGTGGAATTGTGACAATAAGTAATTTACAATTATTCTTGCTGTTACCAAATATAAACAATGCATTTAGATAATGGCTTTTCTCCTAGTGACTGTTGGGGTACTGAAAATCACAGAATTAAATATAAAATCTGAATAACTTCTAATGTGAGTTTGCCTGGGATCATGTCATGTATCAGCAGAAGAGCAAATGCAGCTCTGACTTGCTGATGTCACATGGCAGATCTCCAAATCCTCATTCCCTCCCATCTGGAGTTCCCTTCATCTTGTTCATTTTAGTTTTAGTGAGTCTAACACTTGCTAGGAAAACAAAATAATAGCAAATAAGGGTTTCTGCTGCTTATTTGTGCTGCACAGACTATCCAAAGCTCATGTTTTCAAGTGATTTTTAATAAGATGTGTGTGTTATTAATGTTCTTGACCTTTATGGCATCTCTTCAGTAGCTGAAGCAGCTGGTGACTGCTGTAAAACTCTATAAAATGGTCACAGTCATGACAGAGCCTCTTGCAAAACCTTCCATGGCTCCTGAAAAACATTGGCCTTGTCAGAAATCTCAGGGTGGAGCAGGTCTGGGAACATAAAGGCTGAGCAGGTTAATGATTAAAACTGTAAGAAAATGTTTGCACAGATGTGACTGACTGCAGCTCTGCCTCTCATTTCCTGGCTCTCAGGTCTGTCCTTACCAGCAGCTCAGCTCGGGCTCACAACACCAAGGTGATGTCTGTTTTTGGGGAGATCAGCCAGAAACACTCAGGGCTGCTGTTCCCTAAATGTGAGAGGTGCAGAGGAAAGGCCACACTGGGGTTCAGTGAGTCAAGGCTGCCCTTGCCACGCAGTGAGAAGCTGTTAACACAGAGCAGGATGGAGTGGAACTGGTGTGTGTGAGCTGTTCCCAGCTCCTGCAGTCCCTGCACCTTTCCACAGGCAGGATGGAGTGCAATTGGTGTGTGTGAGCTGTTCCCAGCTCCTGCAGTCTCTGCACCTTTCCACAGGCAGGATGGAGTGCAATTGGTGTGTGTGAGCTGTTCCCAGCTCCTGCAGTCTCTGCACCTTTCCACAGGCAGGATGGAGTGCAATTGGTGTGTGTGAGCTGTTCCCAGCTCCTGCAGTCNGTCTGTTTTTGGGGAGATCAGCCAGAAACACTCAGGGCTGCTGTTCCCTAAATGTGAGAGGTGCAGAGGAAAGGCCACACTGGGGTTCAGTGAGTCAAGGCTGCCCTTGCCACGCAGTGAGAAGCTGTTAACACAGAGCAGGATGGAGTGGAACTGGTGTGTGTGAGCTGTTCCCAGCTCCTGCAGTCCCTGCACCTTTCCACAGGCAGGTTGGAGTGCAATTGGTGTGTGTGAGCTGTTCCCAGCTCCTGCAGTCCCTGCACCTTTCCACAGGCAGGTTGGGAACAGGGCTCTGCCTCTCTTGCTGCAGCTTGTCCCAGTTTTTCTCTTTGGATTACTGCCACTACATTATAAATAGACCTCACTGCTAGGTCCTATATTCTGCTAAACCACACAGATCTGGGTGCTTTCAGATATAGCTGCTTTCTGAGTTCAAAGTCCTGCTTGCTGCCAAACTCATTTTCTCTCCTTAGCAAAAGGGTTTCTGTTACTGTGGTTGATCAGAGGTAAAGCAAGTGTCCTCAAATGCACCTTCACCCAGATTCAATGTGGCTTTGCCTATTTCCATCCTCAGAATGACTTTAATTACACAGTTTTGCTCAGTTTGTGTTGAGAACTAAGCTCTCCCAGGCAGGATGGAATGGTAGAACTCAGTCCTTATTCCAGGTTGTTACATCAGCAGGTAAAAGACCATCACAGCAGCTCACTCTGGGTTGTCACATATTAGCTCGGGCACAGACATTTGGCAAGATGTGAACATTTCCTGGCACAGGGTTTGGAATAGATCATGAATTTGTCAGGCAGAGCTGGATGTGTGATCAGCACATCCACCCAAAGGGATCCCCCAGTGCCAAATCCAACCGGCCCAGGCACGGCCCCTCTCCCCACGCAGCTCCTGGGAAGCTGATTCATTGCCAGGAACAGTGCACTGCTCCTGGCATTTCACACAACATCTCAGGCAAATGTAATACCCAGCAGACCTGTTTTTAAAGATAGCTCCTTCATGAACAGGAGGAGTTTACCTGCAGTTTGTAGTTGTATTTTAAAGCCATAGTCTGTGGATTAAAGTGTCTGGATCTAGGTTGTACTATCCGAAGGTATTTTGGGTTTCCTTCCAAATTTTGAATTTAACTTCTACCAAAAAAAAATGCAGCTGAACTTGACTCTTTCTTCCTTGTCTACAGCTGGAGAAAGATTCAACTCCCATCTAATAATTAAGTCAAGACCAGCAGCTGTAAGTACACCTTGCAAGCCTCACTGCAAAGACATGTGAGTTTTCCACATACTATTTCTGCTGATAATAGAAAGACTCTCTATAAAAAGAGCAGAGGAACTCATGGTCACTCTCCTGGTATGTCCCAAACCAGAATTCTGCACCAACCATTGCTCAACAGCTCCAAAGGAGCAAAGCTGAGAAACGCAACACGGAGTAACACAGGGATGTGAAACCCAACTGGCTGTGTTCCCACAGCCCCTACAGGGACATGTTCATTAGAAACTGTCACAGGTAGGGGAAAATTTAAACATGCCCACCATGTTTTCACTGACATCACTGTGAGAGTATGAGATCTTCTAAGGCCATTTCTAATTTTCAAAGTAACAACGAAAATTTTTTCTTGCTGGAACACTTAGGATAATTTTCTTGTTTCTGCCTTGTGCCTTCTGAGTAGTTTCACACTATATAATAAATTGAGCATGCCATAAAGGGTGTTATTTACAACCCAAATGCATGTGCATAACCATTTTCCTTTGAAATCAGCATGTAAACTGCAGAGCAGCGATGGTTTGAGATATTCCACTGCTGCCATGAAGTCATCCGTGAGCCACTCAGCTTTAGTAACATTTCAGTGTGTAATTATTGCATGTGTGTCATCCCACTTTGGCAGCTGTGAAGTCAAGAGTTGTTGTCTAGCGAGTTTCTCCCCGCTCCCTAATTTCAGATGGAGCAAACGCCGGCCGGCCGCAGTTCCTCGGCGCTTCCCTGGCTGTGCTTCCCAGCTGAGCGCCCCAGATGACTGGAACAAGGTGCTGTTGTGTTTTTAGGCTGCTTTGGAGCTCGGATGTGGTGGTACTCCTTTGGCAGAGGAGTTTGGGTGTTGCCAGCGTGGCCCTGCTTTGATCTGTGTCGCCGGATCCGTCCGTGCCATGGAGGTGTCGTGAGCGGGGTGAGTGCTCTGGGGTGTTTGGGGTGTGATGTCTCTGGAGAGAGGGAAATCTTCCAGAGGCAAAGATGAAACCCACAGTTCACACAGAGGAGGTGTTTCTGTTGGGTTTCTGTTTTCCTAGTTTCTAAGTTGTCCTCCTGAGCTGTGCCGCACCAACTGCTTGGGCATTCAGAAGTGAGGAAAGACAGGCCTAATTTAATTTGTATTTGTCAGCCTGAAACACTGTTCACTTCCTAATCCCTGTGCCAAGGGGATCCAAAATAGAATATCATACAAGCTAACCTTTACAGAATCACAGTCAACTAAGTAGGAAAAGAGCTTTGAGATGGAGTCCAACCTAATACAATGATCTTCCACTGAAAGTTTCAGCTACTGTAGTGACCACTGAAAGTAAAATCCCTAGCCTAGTAGAACAGGTTTTTATTTCAACTCAGTAAAATTTCTTCCTTTTATTTAATTCAGAAATAGGCAGGTAAATAACCTCAGGGAAAAAAAAATTGCTTTTCAGAGTATTTTATAATTTCTGTTAGGAAAAACCTTCGTAGGAAAGTAAAAATTTCTCATCGTGAAGAAAATGAATTTTTGATAGCTCCTGATGTCTACTAATGCCCCTCAAAAGTTAAAAAAATCTTACAGAAAGATGAAACTCTATCAAGTGTAACTTCCTGCTGACAGGACTCATCATGCTGTAAATAATGCACAAAAGTCAGAATCAAGTTTTATCAGCTTTCCCCTCGGGGAGGGGATTTCTCTTTTACGAGCCAGTAAGAATGAGGTCGTAGGTGCTGGAAAGTGTCATGGTCTGTTCCGAGGAGCCTGTGAATGAAACAGCAATTGGCAGTCACTTCCCTTCCTCTGCCCCCAGGGAAGGAGAGACCTTTGTGCCACGATATCACAGCCGAGTGTTTCTGCTGTAGGATTCTCTCTTTAGCCACATCATATAAACTGAGATGTAAAGTTTCAGATATGGATGATTTTTCTTGTTCTCAGATAAGCAGCAGGTGAATCTGTGATAGTGTTCAAAGTGCCACTTACTGTAGGAATGGCAGAATCCCATTCACCACCACAGATAAACACCTTTTTCTTACCCCCAGCACGCTGGAGGTCAGTTGCCAAGTCCTCAATGCCCTCAGATCCCCTTCAAAGTAATTCTTAATACTATAAATCAATGCAGTGTTTTTGTCTTGCTGCCCACTTCAAATAAGCCACTTCTCTGGTGGCCTGTAAGTAACAATTAAGTAGATAATGGGAGTAGAAAATACTCACAACAAAAGACAACACGCTGTATCAGGTTACATAAGCTCCACTGCTTAGGATCTGACACTTTTCAGGCTGTTGCACTGTTTTTCTCTATCTGTCATAGATTACAGAAAATGATAGTGCACTAGAAGCTGCTGATGAAAGCCCAGTTTAGTTTTCATCCTAGCATACACTTAATCATGATTAAAAATGAAGCAGACGCTACCTCAGCACTGGAACAAGGTACTTCTGCTCTTGTGCCTGCAGTTATTTACTTGTGCAGACTGAGATCTCCTTTAAAATTGTCTTTTTGGCTGAGACACAGTCAAATCTCCTGTGTGCTTTGGAAACAGCTTAGTCCCTGTATACAGAAGTGAATCTATCCTCCTTTTCCTTCCCAAATTGCTTCCTGACATTGCTGATGCTTCAGCAGTCCATCATCCAACACAACTTCAGTGCTGTCTTGGAGTGTTTCCGCCTCTCCTCAGAGATCAGCTCTTGAGTCGCTGCTAAAACCTCTGCAAATGGGTTTGAGCTGCTGCCCTTGCAGGAAGGTGTTGCCATCTCTGAGAGGCTCTTCCCCGTGTGCTTTAGAGATTTAACCTCGGGTTTTATTCCTCCAGCTCTTCCTGCCACTCTCCCTGACCCCTCTGACTTCACCCCCCTCTCAGCTCCTTTTGCTGACACACTTTTGGGCTTTTTATTCTGTTTCCAACTATTCACTTCCTTTAAAGTCACTTCTTCTGTGTATCTATTTAATGTCCATCACCACCATATTCTGGTCCCCTTCTGTTTGATTTCTGTCAAGTATCACATTTGTCTTTTCCTAGGGATGGGAAATGCCTTTGCCCACACTCTGCTTTGTATTCTTAAAGTACTTGGTGAGAAGTAAATAGAAGAATTATTTATGAACTAAGCAAGACAACAGTCATTTGTTTTAGCTGTGTTTAGACTAAATGTTTATCAGTGTATTCACTGACACAACATGTGTCTGGGGACTACGTGAATGGTATTTCCAGTGGCACAGACAAAACCCCTCTTCTACCTCCCCTGTGTGATATCCAAGTTCAGCTTTTCTGTGCATTTACTAAAAGCTATGGTGTACTTTGTATGCAAATAAAAATATTTTCCCTTTATAAATTATTTCTATGAAAGCTGTGATATGAATTCTTAGGAAATGCATCCTAACTAGGAATGTTTCCTAGTGTGAACACACCTGCCAATGGTAGCAAACACAATAAAAATTTATTTTCATGCCTATTTCTTAAGCCAGCCTTTGCAAGGTAAGGAGTCCTTTCCAATGTTTTAAAATTCCTATTCCATACAGTGCCAAGAAATTACAGCTGCTCTTAGGAGTGTTTGGGCCCTGTAAATTCTCAGTTCTCTGTACTTGGGATTGCAAATTGTCATAATTAAACATTTGTTGTTTATGCATTAATAGACTTCCACTCAAATACCAATGTATTTGATATTCCTGGCTCTTCTGTCATACCAGGTGTCATGTCTTTTCAAACACTCTTCACAATCTGCTTTCTGTATCTTGATATTCCCATAATGAAGGAATCCTGGTGCTAAGGCACATTGACAGCACTGTGACAGGAGCAGAAAGTTTGTGTGTACATTTGTCACATTAAGGAAAGTGGAGTAGGTGGGAAAAAATGTGTAGTTCATTTTGTTCAAGCTTGCAGGCAAATTATTTTTACCATTTGTCCTTGGGTATGAAGGGCACTCCCCTGATTTCCTTGGGAATGGGTCCCTGACCTCGTCAATCTTACTGGGTTTGCATTCAGTGAATTTGAATGTGTCCTGAATTCACCTCCTTGCTTTCAAATTAACCTGAGTGATTTAAAATGATGCCCTTGAGTATCAGATTGAGAAACAGGGAGCTCTTTATTCATTCTTACTTACAGGATTCGTGCTGTGGGTGTTCCTAAGCAGGTAACATGCACTAAGATCCTTTTGTGTCATGTAGTGATGGGGATTTCCATCCAGTAAAAGAATGATTTTTTTTTTTTCTTTTTCCTGAAGAAATGTTGAGAAAACACCAGGGCACAAGTCCTGGATGTTATCCATGTGATGGTTCAGCTGAGCTCAGCCTGGGCATTGTATTCAGAGTCTGCTGCTTCTGCTGTTCTAATGCAGTGAAAACTTTCAGGGATTTTTTTTTGTTCACTTCACATCTAGAACCTTCCTTCATGTGTTGTGTCTGTTGCAAAGATCTTCCTGGAATTTATCACTTTTTTGGAGTTGTCTTGGGCAAGAGCAGATGACTCAGATTAACTGTGAAGATTCACAACTTTAGGGCCACTTGTAAAAGTCATTGTGCTCTTCATGTTCCTCTAAATAACACACACTGTCACTGTGATTGACAGGCTCCCCTTCAGTTTAATTTAGGCACAGGCTTGAATTTATGGTACCACTTTTAATGAAACTTTTCTTAGAATGAAATTTAATGAGTCATGTGTATAGCCCTCCAGCCTTGATACAGGAAATGGGGTGTGTTTAACAACTGAAAAATAAAAAACTTTGGGGAAAAAAAAAATTTGTGTGTTTACATGTCAGGAGACTGTAAACAGGCAATTTGGTCACTATACTTTCTACAACTGAACAGGAGTCAAGTAACTGGTATCTCTCTACTGCAGAAACATGATTAAAGATAACAACGAAGTTGTTCCACTAATGGGCAAGAAAACAAATCCACCTGGAATTCCCCCTTCAAACCAGCAAGAGAAAAAGGTGACTGAAGGCACTCCCACGAAGAAAAGGTAGGACTCCAGCTCAGCCTAAACCTCTAAAAGTCCCTGGTTTATCTTCTTTAGTAGATCTTTGCACTGAAATATCACCAACATCTTTGTTCTTGTTGCATATTGGAATGAGAGAGATTGGTGAAGACAAGGTGCCTGCACAAAGCCATGCTGGTGTTGCTCAGAAGAGTTAGGAAGACACATGATGTGTTACCCTAATGGGCCAAATATTTAACCCTTATCCCAGAGAGGCTCATGCAGCAGTGTTTAAAGTCTGTCTCACACCAGCTGGGCCTTCTGCACCCACTGTACCTGTATAACCTTACAAGAATGTGGTCTGGTGATGGTGAATGTTTCAACAGCAGAATAGAGAATGATGTTTTTTTAAGAGATCACATGGAAGAACACGCCAGGTTTTATGTAAGAGATGCTGGCCTGAAAAAAGGGAGCATTTCAAACTTAGCCTCACAAAGAAATATGACAGATTATGGAAAGGCAGAGGGCTGGGAGAGCAGGAGGTTTGAAATATCCTGTCACAAACAGAAACCTGAATTCACTGTATTTTTCATTACACTGATTAACAAGACTGCTTCACTGTTTTATAAAATATTAATGTGCATTCATGATTTATATTAGAGAATTAATAAAGGGATTAAGGGTTTGTATTTAATATGAATGGGGAAACACAAAGTGTAATTCCTGCCTTATACTATGCTATTGAAGTCAACGAAGTCACTGTAGAATGAGGATGAGTTTTCATTCATAAACTTTTCACTCTGGATAATTACTGGTTATTATGACAATTTCTGAAACTCTGAAGGCCTGGGCAATTGTGGCTGTTCTGACATTTATAATTCTCAATATTCAGAGAAATCACTTTTCACAGAAATGGTGCCATCAGTTATTTGAGCCCCACTGCCTGGGTGGTCCAACTGGTCTTTTTGTCATTAAATTTAAAAAGAGAAGCTCTTTGGTTGCATATGGGGAGACAAGGTGTCTGAACAGCTCATGATACACCCAGTACTTCAAAACGGGGCAATTCCATGGCAGATCATGTAGCTATAAGGACACTGCCAAACCCAAGCCCTCAATTACTTAACTCATATCTCACATTCATTGTGGCCTCAGGAATAGTAACCTTGGGGTTTTTCCCACCTCTCAACCAAGAGCTCAGGGTGTGCCTGACGACATTCCTGTAATGCACAGCATGAAGATCACGTGGATTTTAATGCAGGGGTTTAACACTTACTATTAATTATATGTTCCTATGCTGCTTTATCCTGTTCCTTCCAAACCCTCCCACCAGCAGCTGCTGCACTCCCAGGGTGGCATTTCTCACTCACAGAACGTATTGGCAATATTCAATTTCTTGGAAGACAGTAGCATTCCCTTCTTGAAGGTCCTGGAATTCGGGAGGGCTAGCAGGCTGTAATTAGCCCAGGAAATGCGAGGGGCAGGCAGGGAGGAGGCTGGCAGAGCCTGCTGCTGCCTGTGGGCACAGCACCGTGGCCACGTCAGCACCGGGGTATTTTTTGGCAGCCTGCTCTGCACGGTGGCTTTGGGGGTGTTTTCCCCCCCCAAAATATCCCCAGGTAACCCACAAGCCAGGAGAGGTGAGGTGTGGCAGCCCCCAAAGCAGGGTTCCCTCCCCAGCTGCTGCACAGCTTTGGGTGCCACAATAAACACTTGGGTGCCCATTGGAAACTGAGATGGTCTGGGTGATGCTGTTTTCAGCAAATAGCAGCAAATTGTTCAGTGGTGTCACAATAATACTCTGCATTTTAGCATCAGTACAGGTGCTTTACTTCAATGGCATTCCTTGGGGAAGATACAGTTTAAAAAAAGAAGAAATGCCCTAAGGACTAAGCCATAAATGTTAGGTGAATTGGAAAGGTTTTTCAGGTGACTCCTGCAACATTTTAGAAATGTAAGACAGTTCTGAACAAGAGCCCATGTGGGAATTGCTACATCCACCGCTGAAACTCCTCTGCCTGTGGTGAACTGTAGCAGTGTTTTAGTGAGATCCAGTAATCCAAGCCATTGATTTTGCCTCTCTGCTCTGCAGGCTTTTAAAAGGTGAGATCTATCTACTCTTTTCATGTTACCTTTTCTGTACTGTTTCAAATTTTGTTTCTTTTCACTACAAATATTTTTTTAGATATATGTGTATAACTAATATCATTATTTATAAGGAAAAGAGCCCAGTTAAATGTCATGCACTGACAGGCAAGAGGACACACTCAGTCCTGGCTGGTGGAAATGATGTCACTTAACATGCGACCTTTCAAACTTTCTGATTTCATCATTATCACTGCTGATGGGTTTGAAATGATCCATCGTGATGGTTCCTGGCTGGAGAAACAGGGACTGGGATGCAGCAGCTGAAAAAAGCGTTTGTGTGTGGCTGGGCAGTGGGTGCTGCTGGCTCCTTGCACTGGGTGCAAGGCTGGGTGCTGCTTACACACGTCAGGAACTGATGCCAGGGGTTCTAAAAATACCTTGGCACTCCTGCCCATCTGCCAGCCTGGAAGAGCAGGGCAGTGCTGGAGGTTGGGATCCCCTCAGGGGAGGCAGACCAGGCTCTGCTCCAGAAAAGAGAAATTGCCAAGCTTGCCCTTGCTATGTACAAGGTTTGTGGTTGGGCTTGCCTTTTATCACTGATATTTCTTGAATGCTCTGTCTTCAACAGTTCCCACTTTTTCCTGGAGATTGATGGTTTTGAAAGCAATGCCACTCCAAATAACACCTCTCCCCCCGTGTTTTCCAAACCGATGGATTCAAACATTCGCCCGTGGTAAGTTAGAGGTGCATTAGCAATGGTCCTGCTGCAAATATTTCTGTTTTCTTTCCAGCAGCTTCTCCTCCTTTCTCCTTGGACCTCAGTGCTAGGATTTCACATGACTTTTCACAGCTTTTGGTCACTTCAAAGACAGAGCTTCACTGGAGATTTATCTTTGATTTTATCTACTGCTGTTGTTTGCATGGAAAAAAAATCAGGCCTCAGATTTGAATAAATTTAAAACCAGTAATTTAAAAAATGATACATTAGAAGAAACTCCATGCTCTCATTTGGGTATTTTGCACTGTGTGAAGACCACAGATTAATTTAGCAAGCCCTGTTCCCAGCTGGCTGCTGACGTCCTCCCTCTATTGCTCATTAACAATCAAACGTGGAAATGCTGACTCTGAAATATTTAAAGCAGCCATTTGTGCTGAATGAATAGAGAAAAATCATGACTGGGAAGAATGCATTTAATTTTTAAAAATCTGTGGGGTGCTAACAGCCAATAATTATGAGTAAGGGAAATAAATAGGTAACCAATCTGGCAGAAGCCCAGAATGGCCAAAGGTTTTTGTCTGCTGGATGTGTGGTCAGCTCTTTGGAATTGGCTGACAGGCTGAGTTTGGTTTCAGGAGAGGTGTCCAGATTTGCCCCTGTCATTCAGGAACTGACCTGCACATGGGCTTTGTCACCACATTACTCAGCGTTCTGCAGAGAAGTGACAAATGGAATCAGAATGGACCCTGAGCTGCAGCTTTAGTTCACAGGGAAGGGAACACCTGCAGTGCTGGACCCTTGAATTGCTGTCCGTGCATCTGTCCTGCCAATCATTAATAGCTCAGATTGCCTAAATTATTAAGCTCAGGTAGTTCATCCAATCTGAACCTTAGAGAAAACAAAAATACAAGTAAGAAAAATTAGAATAAATGAGCTTTGAAGTCAGATCTGATTTTAGGACTGTGTGGAAATGATGCACAGCAATTACAAAACACCAATGCTATTGAAATCCTTTAAATATATTGCCTAAATACCTATTTAGGGTCCAGTCCTCAATTTCTTTCATTCAAGTCAGCCACAAAACTCTCCTGAGTTGCCTACAGTGTTCTGTGTAGTAAATCTTTAGGTAAATCACTGTCATTGTGGGCTTGCAACCCACACACTGCTACTGATTTAGCACCTGTTTTGTGGCAGATGACAAATTAAGCATGTGAAAAGGAAGAATGTAAGCTTCAAACATTCAGGATGATGCATAAAAAGCAATGATCATTAAAAAAAAGGAAAAATTTGCCACAGTTTCACGGTCTGTAGTGAAATAATATAATAAAACACAAGGCAGATTGCTTTCCTAATGTGGTCTTTTAAAAAATATAATAAAATCCTGTGAGTCTCTTTATCAGTCACTTTAAAATTCATGTGGGAGATAAAGTGACAGAATTAAAAAGCACAATGTTAAATTGGACTAATTTCAGCTCTTCTGTAGATGCTCCATCCTACCACTGACTGTTTCTTCATGAACTTTGCCAAAATATCTGCTGATATGTCAGCACATGTGCTTTTCTGTTCTCTGTAGTGCATCTGGAAATGGGGATGACATGGATTCCCCACAGTCTCTTCAGGATGATGCCACTGAATACAGTCCTAATGTGGACAGTTGTGGGTGAGTGGAGACACAAATATTTCTAGAAAAATATATGAATATTTATATAAAAAGGTCATGTGTGTGCATGCATTTCTGATTCTTTGATAATTAAATGTTGAAACAAACAACTCTAAACTCTGCTTTTCTCAAATCTCATATTTAGTGTGAGGGTTCTTTATATAAAATGTGTGTTTTCTAGATGGCAACACAGGACCTACACACCACAACCAGGCTGGGAGTATTTCTGATTGGGGGAAATATGAAATCATTCTTTTTCCAGAATAAATTATGATCAGGAAAGTGGTGTAAGATATGAGGTTAAAAACTCTTTTCTGCTGTGAGAGGGGCAGTGCAGCACCAGGTAACCTCAGCACTGATGTCAGGGAAGCGTGGGCAGATCAAAGAAGCATTTCTTAGCCTTTATTCTAAAGAATGGATGATAAACTGGGAAAAAAACAGAACAAAATACTAGAAAAATGTGCTGGTTTATTATAAAACCCCTCTCAACCTGCAAGTAAGCAATGTGAGAAACATTCTGAGAGATCCATGGGACAAGTACGTGTAGTGTGGGGCGAGTAATTCTATTTGGTTTTCCTCTCGCCAATAAAATATAAACCTGGACAAATAGAAGCAGCGATTTCATTATGATTTCTTACAACTCAGTGCTAACACATGCCAAGGCCCTGAGCTGAGCAGGGCCAGGAAGAAGCTGAAGAGGAACCTGTTCAGGGCCGTGTCCGAGGGGAACGCGGAGGAGCTGCAGCGGCTGCTGGCGGAGCTCCAGGAGCGCTCGGGCGCCTGCACCAACCTGCCCGTGCCAGGTGAGCTGGCCAGGCACCTGGGGGAGGCTTCCCACCTCTTCTGCTGCAGTCTAAACCTGGGAAATATCTTCTTTTCCCTGTGAGTTTGGGGGTCTGGAGCTACGGGATGTCCAGCAGGAAAACCAAGTGCGTTGGTTGCCTTGGTGCTGAAATGCAAAGTGAACAGGGTGGAGTAATTGTTTGGCAAATAGCTTATGTTTATGTGTATCCCCCAGGTTTCACCCCTAATGAACAGCAGTTTGATAAATAGCAATGATCTAATCTCAGAATTCACTCTTGTAGATTATCTGATGAAAAAGTTCACGGCTTCAGACACCGGCAAAACCTGTCTGATGAAAGCTCTGCTGAACATCAACCAGAACACAAACGAGATAGTGAATATGCTCCTGTCCTTTGCAGAGGAAAATGGCATTTTGGAGAGATTTATCAATGCAGCATACACAGAAGAGGCATATAAAGGTAATGCCATCTGATAGCAATTCCAGGTATATGGTTAAACACACTATCCATGGAATACTGATGGTTTAAATCCCTAAACCAACTTTTATTCCTGATCACTGGTGCCATCCCTTGTGAAACATCATTATTGTTTCAGAATGTGCTTGAGAGACTCAGCTCTAAATTCCTGTGTCTGTTGTTTCAGGCCAGACAGCTCTAAATATTGCCATTGAGAGGAGACAGTATGAAATAACCCAGAGCCTCATAGAAAAAGGAGCTGATGTCAATGCTCGTGCCCAGGGTATTTTCTTTAATCCCAAACACAAGCATGAAGGCTTTTACTTTGGTAAGTGAAACTGTGATCTTTCTGGGAAAGTTAAGAAGTACCCAAAACTTTGATAAAACAAGAGTTTCATCCAGTACAATGAATATGTAAATGTGTTTTCATATATTAAGATGCTTAACACAGTCAGCTTTTCTATTCGGATTTGAATGCCTGTAATAAAACATGACCACAGGTTGCATTTTATGATTTTGTAGGTGAAACTGCACTGGCATTAGCTGCATGTACCAACCAACCAGACATAATCCAGCTGTTAATGGACAATGCCAGGACCAATATTTCCTCTCAGGATTCCAGAGGAAACAATATCCTTCATGCACTAGTTACCGTGGCAGAGGACTCCAAAACCCAGAATGACTTTGTAATCAGAATGTATGATATGATTCTGCTGAAAAGTAGAGACAGAAATCTGGAAACTACAAAGAATAAGGAGGGTTTGACACCACTACAATTAGCTGCAAAAACTGGGAAATTAGAAGTGAGTGTGATTTCAGTAGCATCTAAGAGAAACTTGTGCTCTGACATGTCATTTTTCAGGCTGGTTATGCTGTTATGTGTCAGTAATATTTGTTGAGCTAATTTTGTTCAAAATACAAGCAAATATTTTCATGGCAATGTTGCTTCTCTTCTTCAAGGTTTCCCTGTAACAACCCCCTCTGTACAAACTGCATTTGCTGGTTAAAAACAGCCTTCTGTTGTACAGAAATTCTGCATTTAGCACCAAACTGTACTTATACAATCTTTGAACAACTCCAGAAAACTCCCAGGAACTGCTCTGTTATGCTCCTGTAGAATGTGGTTTTCAGAAATCAACTGTATTGTAAAGAATTGGCAATGGGATGCTTTAGAAAGTAGTTAAATTAGAGGAAGACATAAATTAACACGTGGAAAATTGTGCTTTCATCCTTTAGAAAAGTATCTCTGACAGAAAATCTGAAAGCATTCAAAACACTGTACTTATTTCTCAGAGGTTTTTCATCCCCAACACCCCTCACTGAATAACACAATTACAAATACATTAAATTGCACAACTGTACAGTGTGATGGGTGAAAGGTGGGAGTTTGGGCAAGCATGTTCTTGTGCTTTTTCCTTTCCCATGAACACCACAGCTGCTTACAGATGGTCCTGGTCATGTTTCAGATTCTGAAATACATCCTGAGCAGAGAGATCAGAGAGAAGCCTAACAGGAGCCTGTCAAGAAAATTCACAGACTGGGCTTATGGTCCTGTCCAGTCTTCTCTGTATGATCTGACAGAACTGGATACCACTGCAGACAACTCAGTGCTGGAAATCATTGTCTATAATACAAATATTGGTGTAAGTTACCTATTTTTAAATTGGATATACTTGTTCTAGCAGTACACTAATTTCAGATGTATCAGCCTATGCAACTGAGTTACTTGTAAAAGTAAATAGTAATTTTTGGTTCTCAGTTTTGTGTCAGGAGCAGGATAAATTTTATATCTCTGGATATTGTCAACTCTAAGCTCCTGAAACACAGGCCAGGCATTTTGGGAGTGTCTTTTCCTACATTTGAAGCATTAATCTGCCTTGCATAGCAAAATAAATATGGCAAATCTGGTCAGACCAGCTAAACTATTTTAGGTGTTTAGAAGTTTTTGCTTTTTAAAGCCTGAATTTTACATTTGCTGAATTCAAGTACTGCCATAAAACTTCCATGGGAGGCAAGACCAGAAGTTCACGTGGCAGTTTTGGGTCAGTCATGATTTGCCAGACTGAGAATGGGTTATCCCAGCACGAGGGGGAGTTGTCCCTTTGTATCTGGGCAGGCTGGGTCTGACACATCTCTCAGCACAGATATTTCCAGATCAGCAGGGACAGAATGGAATGAAATATACAAAATACATCCCTGAAATTCAGTTTCCTTACAGGCAGCAAGGTGAAATATTTACATTTTTTAAATTTTCTTTTTTTTTCCTCCTCAGAATCGCCACGAAATGCTGACTTTGGAGCCTCTGAATTCCCTCCTGAGGATGAAATGGAAGAAGTTTGCACGGCACATGTTTTTCATGTCATGCTGTTTTTATTTCCTGTACAATGTAACATTAACATTGGTTTCCTACCACAGGCCTAATGAAAATGAAGTGAGTGCAGCAACTGAATCTCACCAGGTTTTACTGACTTAAAGTGCAGTAGTATTTCTTGAATTGTATTTATAATGCACAAACGAAACCTGATATTGGAATATCTGGGTGTAGAGAGACCAGTTCATTTTGTGAAAGTGACCCAAAATACAAATACATGATACAAAGACATGCTACATTTCTGAAAGTGTGGAGAGGGTATTTTGTTTTGCTTTTAAGACAGAAGCTTCTGATATTTCAAATACTTATAATAGGGGATTGATTGTGTAAATAAAAAATACACAATTATATTCTATAATAAATAGAAAATTCTCAGTGAAAGGGAAGAAATTGTGAACCTAGAGAGTTACACCTCTGAGGGTTCCTGTTGCCTTTTACCCTTCAGGGGTGAAATTAATTCTTTGTTTTTGGATTTCTCTTGCAGGCTCCTCCTTATCCCCTCGCTCTAACCCGAGGAGTGGGATGGCTGCAGCTGTCAGGACAGGTCATGGTTATGTTGGGAGCAATATTTTTAGCCATAAAAGAGGTAAGACTTTTTAATAATAAATATATAACTAACTATATAAGGAGCTCTGAATTTATGAATCTGCTGCTGTTGGCAATACATGTGGGTATCTCTGATCTATGTAATTTTTAAGTCTTTGGCACAATACTTTACTCATTCAGAACGACCCTAATGATATATTTGAATATAGCTGTGTGTCCTGGGTTATAGTGTGTTCTATTAACTGTGAAACAAATAGAAGGATATTTTCCTTTCAGATTCTTAAGGCAGAGATTTGATATTTGTAAAACATCAGTGTTGTCAAATTATTGGCTTTAAAGACACTGTTGAATTGAAACTTGTAATAAAAAAGGTATAATTTTGCCATATACTTAAGTAATTAAAACCAGTAACTTAAATTATACCAGACATAACAGAATTTTAACCTTTAAATTTACAGCCCTATAAAAAAAAATCATTCTGGAAATTACCATGTCTTATCAGTAGATGGATTATTTTAGAACAGCAGTGAAATTGCTTTGAAAAATAGATTTTGAGGCCTGTTTTCCCTTCCTACCATGTGTGTATTTTATATATCTGTCTGCATAGAGTGTAGCCATCTTTCTGCTCAGGCCCTCAGACCTGCAGTCGATTCTCTCTGATGCCTGGTTCCACTTTGCATTGTAAGTCTGTGTGCATATAAATATTTTATTCTAGCTATAAAATGCTTCTCTATCCCGTGGTCACAGAGAAGGTGCTCCTGTAGCAGGTGCTCACTTTTTTCCCTCAAAATTCTCATTTTTAGAGGGATGGGTGTAATCTTACCTGCAGCTTTTCTGTAACACAAACTAATGGTTGCACTGTCAGTAACTATATCAGGATTGATGTGTACAGAGTGGATTTTTCCCACCTGCCTTCCCTGTTCATGGAAAATCTGTAATGATTCTATCAATTTATTAATCTAAAGCTTGAATTAAATGGCTTCAAGGATAATATTAAGAATTCTTGCTATCTTTGTCAGCAAAAGCTGCATTAACCAGCTGTTTTGGGAAGATAGTTCACTTATGTTAAGCTTTAATAAATATAATCCTTATATGTTAATATACCACTTGTACTAACCTATTTTATTGTTAAATTACAATGGCAATTTCATGGGGAGAATAAAAAGCAGTATAAAACTATAAATTAAGCATAAGCAGCAAAGATTTTTTTCATATTTTTCCATCATGTTGTTGGTTTTGTGCTAGTAATTTCTCTTTTACATATATGTTTGTTTTTTAACAGTTTTATACAAGCTTTGCTTGTGATCTTCTCTGTCTTTTTGTACTTGTTTTCCTACAAAGAACACCTCGTGTGTCTTGTTTTGGCAATGGCCCTTGGATGGGCCAATATGCTCTATTTCACCAGAGGTTTCCAGTCCATGGGCATTTACAGTGTGATGATTCAAAAGGCAAGTTTGTTTTCTTTTGTTTTACAATCCAGATCAAGTATATTCAGCAATTTAGATGTATTTTACAGTTTATTTTGAAATGGCTTCTTTTCAGTTTATTATTTCAGTAGACTACACTATGTAACTTCAACAGCAGCAACTAGTTTATATCTTAATATTGTCATTTTATTGCATTAAACATTTGAGTAGCTTGTGTTCTTTCAGTTAATGTAGATCTGCAATTTAATTGCCTCATATACTGTAATGTCTGCACTGTACAGAATTAGTCACTCAGAGAACACACCAGGCTCTTGGGCAGGAGATAAAAAATGAGAGCTCTGTGTTTCAGTTTGCTCAATGAAAGCAGCCTGATGCTTTAGTGTGTGCCTCACCTGTACCCCTGCAGAATCCATGAGCATAAAACTAGTTCTGAATTTTAATTTCTGTTAACTATTTCATTTCATTTTTAGGTCATCCTGCAAGATGTGATAAAGTTTTTAGTTGTCTATATCGTGTTTTTGCTGGGATTTGGCGTAGGTAAATATTACTGGAGAAAAACACTGATGCTCTGCGCGTACAAATTTTAGCATTACTATGAATAAGAACCCTATTTTCATGATGAGAGTTCATGTTGGGGTTTCTCCTGGATATTGAGTTTAGATGAGAACAGATGAGTCATTTGGCTCAGTCTCAGTTGCCTGGAATTTCATTTGGACGTGGGCTCTTTCTGTTTCCTGGAAATCTGTCCTCTGCCTGCTGGGTGTTGCTGGGCAGCTCTGCCTCTCTTAGGCAGTGCAATTTGAATTCTTTGGGGTGAAATGTTCTGTATTCCCAAATCACGACTGTGATTGACATTTCCTTGTGTTTCCTTCTCAGCTCTTGCTGCACTGATTGAGACGTGCCAGGAGGGTGGGGAATGCCACTCCAACAGCAGCCTGGGCCCTGTTCTGATGGATCTTTTCAAGCTCACCCTAGGTCTGGGTGACCTGGAGATCCAGCAAAACTCCAAGTACCCAGTCCTGTTTCTTCTGCTCCTCATAACTTTCGTTGTGCTGACTTTTGTTCTTCTCTTGAACATGCTGATTGCCTTAATGGGAGAAACAGTGGAAGATATTTCTAAGGAGAGCGAGCATATCTGGAAGCTCCAGGTTTGTTTGGGACTTTGCTTGGTGAAGTACAGGTGCTTGGGCTAAAATCCTCATGCTGACAGAATGGGTTAGGTGTAAACAGTGAGAATCCCATTTGTGCTTGTGTGTGAATAATGGAAATAAGGAATTGCAGTGTTAGAGAATTGTCATCACTTCAGAATTAACAAGTATCCTAGAGGTGATGTTATGGCTCAGATTTCCAACCCACACACTGCCAAACACCTCTATGACTTTCATTCCCCTGGATTTGTCACCAGGATGGTGTGTTCCCCTCTTTTCCAAGGAATCTGTGAATCCCTGTTTGCACATTGCAAATGATCAGGGATGTGCTGTGTTATTTGCTGTTGGCTCTGGGTGGAGGCTTCACATGTTCTAAAGAACCTGCAAACTGTGTATGCTGTGAAATCAGACCGTGGGTAACCACACTGATGTTACTTATTCATTGTCAATAGAGAGCCAGGACTATTTTGGAATTTGAAAAATTCTTGCCAAAATGTCTGAGGAAAAAATTCCAACTGGGAGAACGGTGTAAAGTGGCTGAAAATGACACCAGGGTGTGTTTAAGGTAAAGCAAAGCCAGAAAAATGTGCTATCAATTCTGCTCTCTGTATGCTGCTTCAAGGGTATTGAGCCTCAAAACCCTCTTTAAGTATTTCTATTATCTCTACAAGTTATACTAGATTTACAAAAATATAATTAATTTTTTTCAGTTGTAACCAATTGTTTAAAAAGGGAAAATTATGTAAATTTTGATGTAGACAATTTTTTGGTAAGAACGCAGATTTTCATCTTCATGTGTTTTTACTGTGGAAGTATCAAATCTGCTTGCAGTAAATGTCACTTTATCATAACCTCCTTTGAATGTCAGCTTAAAAGTATCCACAGTTAAACTGATTGGTAATTGGTGATTACCATATTAAAGAACTATGCCATTTTACAAAAAAATACTTAAATATTTCCAGACTGTACTAACAATGTGTGAAATTATAAAGTAGCCTTAGTATTATCCTCACCTTCATATAGAGCATAACACTGCAAAGATATTCAGGTTTTCAGTTACAGCAAAGTAGGTGTTGGTGGTAAAGTGTGACAATCCCAGGCAGGAACAAAGGAATAAAAAGGGAGGTGCAGTGATGGAGCTGGGAGATAATGCATGGAGATAACACAACTTCTATGTAATGTAAAACAGGATTAATGAAGTGAAATGGACTGAGTGGAAAACACATGTTTCATTTATTAATGAAGATCCAGGGCCAACAGGTACTGTGGAATTTTATGGCACTCTATTTGTGAATTCTTGTCTTCTAAGAAGTGCTTTGATATAGTTTTATACCTTTAAAAAGATAAACTCTTATAATCTAGATATTAAACCACACTTCATTGCTAAGAAAACTAATGGTTAATATGGTAGTGGAGTTAAATTACTTTTAAAGACTTGGAGAGAGGGTTGGTTACAGAGGAGTTTTGTAAGATACATTGGATGATATAAATACTGGGCAGGAAATCCAAGACATCATCTGCTGCCAGGGCAGGAGGGTCATGGAGAAAGGAGCTCCCTCTGAGGTGCCCCATGTCCCTCTGGCAGCAGGTGCCAGGGTGCAACAGGGGCATGTGAGGATCTGGGAGACTCATTCTGAACATTTTTTCAGCCAATTAGCATTTATATTGCTTGGCAGAATGCAGTAGTAATGAAAAGAGGCAGCCAGAAAAAATTCTGTAGAAGATATGGTAGTAAACTGACAACTTGTTGTTAAAATAAATGTATGTTTTTAACAAAAAAATAGAAGTGCAAAACTCTAATCTTGCCTATACAGTTTCTACCATATCCTGTTTTGTTTACAATGCATTTTTTTGCAGATCCAAGCAAAATTCAAGATAATTCAAGAACTAATAGCAAAAACACCCTGAATACGTTTGAAGAAATGGATGATTTGCCTGAAACTTCTGTTTAGTTGTGCTGTGCTTGATGTGTGGCTGTTCTGAAGGTTAAAAACATCAGCAGTGGATGCTGAAAGCTTTGTGGCTGTTTTGGACAGCTGTAACCAGCTGGAACACAAACTTTCAGTGACATGGGCTGATGGCTTGAACCCATTTAATCAGAGCAGCTGAGCTGCAGTAAATGGGAATATTTCACTGGTTTTGCGCTTCTCAAACGCTGCTGTCCAAGTTTGTGTGACACTCCTCAACCTTGGCTCTAGATGTTTAACTGGATAAAAAAGGTCAAATATGAGATATTTATTCCTCCTGTGGAAAATTAAGGTCATCGTGATCCCAATCTGCTGGGTTTTGGAATCTCTAACTCATGAGAAACTCATTTTGTACACTGAAAAAAAAAAGTTAAGTTCTTGTTGTGGAGAAAAGCAAAGCATTTCAGTTCTGAAGATGACTAAATGAAGTATGTTATTGTGAAATAACAATGTTCTGGGTACATTTGCAGCTTTTGCACTGACTGTCAGTGTTATTGGAGGCTTGAACAAAGTAAGTTCAATGCAATGCAATTCCAGACTTTACTTTTTATTCAGAGGACTCTGTAATGCATTTCTGTAGCTCTTATTTCACTACCTGTGGTGACCAAATACTATGAATTATCATTTTACTTTTCTATTTTGTGTATATATAAAGAGAAATATTTGTTCAGTGTACTTTTAAATTTCAATTACCATGTTATGTGTATTCAGTGTCATGGCTTTTCATCAGATCTGTTTGTGTTGTGCCTGTTTTAAAGGTGCTGTTTTAGGTAAGGCTCAGGGGGGATTCACTTCTGTGTCTGAATGATAATAAGAATTGCATTGGATTTTACAGCTAAGCCTGCTGTGGGCAAAATGATCCAAAAGACTTTCTTAAGACAGAAGAGAGAGTGAGGGAACACTCCAGTGGGAAGGATAAAGCAAAGCTATTGGCAGGGATGGTGACCGTGGTCCCTGCTGCCCGAGCAGCCTCCTACAGCTGCTGCGTCCTGAGATTCCTACCATGGCCTGGATGGATGGGATCCAAAGGAAACTTCAGTTGTGTTCTGACAGGGCAGAGGAATCTGAGGGCAAGGACATTCCTGTGTAGGCACAGACCTTTTAACACCTGAGCATTGCTTGCCTTTCTCAGTAGGAAATGTGAGGATGAGGAGAAAAATTCCTGTGGTCTTGGAATCTTTCATCTTTGCTGGTTCATTTTGCATCAAAACTGCCCCCAAAGGACGTTGCCTTAGGACTGCACAGGTCTGTCTGGATTCTTGTCAGTGCCAGTTGTTGTACAAAGGAGAAATACTTGTACAAAGGAGAAATACCTCTTCACCCACGCTGGGGCAGCAGACTGAGCCACGCTGCTGTGGGTCACTGCAAACCCTCCGAGACCTCTGAGCTGCGCCGAGGCCACGCTGGGCTGGGAAACAGGGAAAGCACAAAAACCCTGACAGGATGTGCTGTGCCAATTCCAGGTATAAAACTTTGTGCAGAAACTCAGGAAGAAGCTGGGGGGTTGTTTCTAAAACCTCTCACTGAGGAAAGACCCTCCTTGTGTGGCCATGGAGCTCGGCCACATCACACACACCCTCTGCTTTCTCCAAGGACTCTGAATAATGGCTAGAGCAGGAAATTCTGTGCTTTTTATACCATGTTTCTTTAAATTAAGGAAATAAAACTTGTAATGCAATAAACATTCTGCCCTGTGTTTTACTTTATTGCCAGAGGAGTTACACAAAGACAAGGAAAAAATACTTCAAATTTAGTGGTAAATAAGGACGACGCCACTTTTCAAAGATATAGCATGGGACAATTAACCTTTCAGTAAATAATTAATATATCCTTATGCAAAACTCTTAATGTTATCACAAAATTGTCAAATATGTTAAAAACAACCTTATAAAATTAATTAAACCCCCATTTTCTTCTCTTTTTAAGATACTATGACAGACTTTGTCTCTACAGATACAGAACAAGCCTCAAAATTCTGGGAGAAAACTCTGCTCATCCCAACCCATCTCTTCCCAGAGACTGGGAAGTCTCTGCATATGGAATTCTTCTTAATTTCCATTCTGAAATACTCAGGTATGGTTTGTGCTTTGCTCTCCATCAAAGCCAGAGTAACTGCCTAAATCTTGCCTTAAACCAGAAACAGTTTGAACTAACTGTATAATTCACTAAAATTAAATGCAAAGCTTTCTAGAGTATATTTCTCTGAAATCCTGTTTTTACCTTGTTTTTATCTTTGTAAATATAAAAACAAAACAGAGCCCAAGGCTTCCACTTCAGCACAGTGGGGGTCAGCCACATATGCAGATAATATCATTTATTATACACCATCCCCCAGTTTCTCTCTGCCCAGCTTCCCTTTGTCTCACATTTTGTTTACCTAAGGAATTAATTTCAAGGATCAACCCATTTGCAAAAATGTTGGTTATTGAGGTTTGGGGTTATGAAGTAGAAAAGCTGTAATTTTTACATATAATGTAGTTTTGAGGATAAGCTTCTTCATAAAAACTTCATAAAAATCTTTATAAATTCTTTGCATCTACAGGAGTCTGTTAGAACAATAAACAGGAGTCATAATCAGCATCAGGACAACAGGTCTCAAAAGTGCTCAGCAAGGTTAATTAAATTACAATTTAAAATTAGATTCTGCATTTATTTATTCCATGAATTACTACTGAATGACCCTGGATTTTACAAAGAAAACCTACTTTTTGCATGAAAAATCTGTAATAAGCTCTTAAGAAGTGCTCTGGCCTGAGACTGATGACCTGAGGTGTTTTGCAGTGAGTTTAATTTTCTCTGTTTTTACAAAAGCTTGCTTCTTTTCATAATATGCAGCTTCATTAATAAATGTTGGATAGACTGTACAGTTCCCTTGATAAGTAATTACTTCTCCATCAAGAGTCAAAAATAGAGGATCACCATTGTTCAGTGGCTGCCAGTCTTGATCCTTAGGGAAAGAAAATAAATAGAATATATTTAGTTTCAAGTTTTTGTATATTTTATGTGACTCCTGAGTTTATGCTAAATATGCTAATTTCTGCAGTTTATGGCAAAAGCTTTTACAATAATTCCCTTTAATTTTAATGCATAATTTTGTGTGTCTGGCCCTCATTTCAGAATTCACTGGTAAAGGGAACTAGAAGGAAACTGCAGATGCTCACAATTGATTGAAAACAGACCCTCAGTTTAGAATTCAAAATTAGACATTTTAAAAAATATAAGCTATCCTATTGTCTCTTTAGTTTTAGGTTCAACACTGATTATTTTAGATTCAGTGATTCCCAAGAGAGTTCCTGAAATAAAGAATGTATGACCTTAGTGAGAGAAATTAACCCTAGGGCAGGTCTGAAGCATTCAATAAAACCCATTGGCAATATTGGCATTTTAAATATTTATTACTAAAATATACAATAATGTAGCAAAAGCAACACAGGAATAAGTAGAAAATGTCACAAATGGGAAACTATTCCAGAATTTACCTGTAGTTTAGGATGAATAATAGCAATAATTTCACCATTCTTATTCCTGGGATAATCAACTTTCTCCATTATTTTAAAAACCTCGACTGTGCATGGTGGAAATTCCTTTCCTAGAGAGAATAAATGTAATTTAATGTCAAGATGAAAAACTGCCTGTTAAAAAGAACATTGCATTATTTATTCTCTGTAGAATGGCTCAAATCATCAGGTTGTTCCCTCAAAGCCAAGCTGCAGAAAGATGGCTCAATCATGTTTGGGGCATCTGAGGTCCAGGTCTAAATTTGCTGCTGCAATGTGACTTTTCACTTAAAAAGACCTATTTTGTAGATGAAGGAATCAATGAAAGCTCTGTTTGCTACTGTTGCACAGCACAGAATGGTATCAGTGGTATTTAATCTTTACCATTCCAGCACAATAATGGAAATTCTGACATAGACAACTGCATTATTTTCCTTTATTTCCAAAAATACCCCACCCCACTGACAAAATGTACTCTGAAATAATTTTAAGCAGAATGTATTTTAGATAGTACACAGACTTAAATTTCAGAGGACAATTCTCCCCCCACCCTTTTACCTGTAAAATGTTGGAGCCCAACCTATCTTTTTAAAATATTCTCCTGAAATAATCCACTGACATGACACAGGAGGCTATAATCTCTGATTACCTTCATTAAAAAGTTGCACAAAATCAAGGCCATGTTTGACAATCTTCCTCATTTTGTCCAAGATATCAGCTCTAGCAACACCCTGTGGCTGGGGCCCCACCTCGACACCTGTTTGGAGGAGAGGGAGATCATTAATGTCAATTAACGCCACCATCCTCCAGCACAGCAAAAAGAGATGTCTCAGGGATCAGTGCTTCATGTTTAAGAGGGATTACAAGGCACAGAATTATGTGGTTTTTTAAGGCAAGTCCTTCTCATATGTCATAAATATTTTCTGGAAAAAAAGTGGATTAATTGAGTTTAAAAATTGCCATCTGGCTCCTGTATTTTGTAAGCCAGAAGTCTGACTTTGTAAATCAAAACTCTTTAGAAGAATGGATAATCATTCACATTCATTTTGGTAAATATATTGTCAAACAAGCAGCTCCTGGTGATCAGAGCACTCTGCATAAAGCAGCGAACTAAACACATCTGCGAACAGCCAGGGTTTCAAATCGTTTGGGGTGGGTTGAAAGAGCTTTTAGATTTCATATTTACCGAGAGGATGTTTTGCTACAGATCGAGTCGTTGCATATTTCAGGCTGGGATGTTCAATGAGCAGAACAGGACAAGGTTCTGGAGCCAAAGCGTTCTGTGGAGATGGTGCAAAAAAACGCTTTTGTCATGCAAATGCTTTCCAACGTTGTGCCACAAAAGATTACTGATGCACAAGCGATTTACACAATGTCTTCAATATGTTGCCTTTATTTCAGGGCCCTCAAGGAAGTAGGACATCTTTAGAAAACGCACAAAGCTCTGTTTGTTGGTGTCTGTTCCATTAAGTGATGCCAGGCAGCTCCACTGAACCAGAACTGAGCACAGTTCTAGTCCTGAGCTGCCAGCAGAGAAAAATCTCCTCAGCACCGTTCCAAAATCGAGAATTCAAATACCATAAAGCAGATTTCAACTGTTCTGTTTGGGGTGAGACTCCAGTTCTCTTACTGGGACACAGATTGTGAATTAAGCCTCATTTTAATCTTCTTTATTGGAATTTTTGCTACTTCTTCTTGATGACTGCCAACCATTACTCTTCATATAATTTTAGTCATAAGCTTTCTAGGTCTTCAAATATTTTTATAAGCATTTAAACAGAATACATGTAAAAAAAAAATTTTAAAAGACCTTTTTTTCTAAGGAAAAGAAAAATTCCACACCATTGGCCTAACCTGGATTCCATCTGTCACTGTCCAGGTCACCAGAATTCAACCAAATTATTTTTAAACCAGCACTTTTGCAAACGTCACTCTACCAAAACTTATCAGCTTCAGGAACAGCAGAATCAAACAGCTTCTACAGACAAATCACTGATGCAGGGAACATTTGTCATTACCTACTTCCATTATTTTTTACATATCTTTATTTAATGAAATTAATGTTTCACTATTTAGCATGTATGCCCCAAATTTATCCAAGTTCCTGACAGATCAGTGTGAAAGCAGATTAAATTGCATTAATTTTTATAGATGTTATTCTAAATATTCCTCTTTGCCCATCAGTCTTACTAATGCTCATTTTAATACATGAAGAGATGATGAGTTTAAATCTGAATTACTAGATATTATAATCAAATTATTAATTACCTCTGATTTAAAAAATTAATCCTATGAGTAATGAAATATTTTAAACAGTTTTGCAGAAGAAAAAAATAGTATATTTAAAGAAACTACAAAATAATATATAGTAATACAACATTACAACTAATAATCTATTTTAATAGTTCATTTAAATTAGTTTTACCTTGATATAATGAACCATTTGAATTGTAAAGTCATCCCTGGAGTTTTCAAGAATAAGGGTACCACCCATGTTAGAAGTGGTGTTGTGAAGGTCAAAAATAAGGTCATAGGCATCATCACTACCTTTGGGACCAAATATATCATTGATTTCCTGAGCCCTCCTCACTTCATATGGAATATCTTCCACCACTGGCTTGCTGTTAATATCAGCACAAAGAAATTAGTAAGCTCATTCCATGGCTTTACAGTCAACAAAATATGTATTAGCCTTTTCTCTTTACTTTCATTCCAAAACTGACTGGAGTTGAAATCACCTGTTCAATTAGCAGACTTTAAATTGGCTGAATTTGTTGAAGAAGGTGAGTATGATTTGTCTTATAATTGTTTTATTATTATGTGTCTTGTGCAGCAGGGTATTGGAATTATTTAATCTGATTTTAGCTGGACACTGTTGAGTTCTCTCATTTCTTTACATCCCCAAATTTCTATGCATAAAACCAATTAAATATTTATCAGCAACTTAGAGCAGTTCCAAGACTGGATCCACCTCCTACTGAAGGCAATATTCAGCCACCAGTCCACGATGTTTTGCCTTGGACATCACCCTCAAGGGCTTTTGTAACTTGTTTTATTTCTTGTCTTCTTCTCTGATCAGACTTTTACAGTCCTTTCCTTTGAGCCCCCTCATTCTCAAAGCTCAGTGAAGATTTGGGTACCTCAACTCTGCTCCTCCAAAGTTTTAATACTTGTAATTTCAGGTGACTCTGTGTATCACATAAGCTACCTTTGTATTCTTTAATTCTCCCTTGAAATTCCACATTTCTTCACATAAGACTGTTAATACTTCTTATTGAAGCCAATGGGACTTCCACCATTACTTTCAGTAGTATCAGGATTTCACTCTCCTTTTTCTTATTTTGTAAAATAATTTGTAATCTTGAAGGGTCTGCACTTAGAGGGACATGGGGAAAGTACTCCAAAAACTCAATAGTGCTGTAATTGGACCAGGGAACTTCACAGGATTTACTCAGGAGTATTACTTAAAAAATAAAGACAACCTGCAGGTGTCTTAATCTACCGTTTTTTCAAGTGTTCTCTGTTCAAAGCAGCTGAAACCAAACAAAATCACTTTTTTTTTTTAATGTTTTTCCTAAGTAAACAATTAAAAGAACGGCCTCAGTGCTTAAATGTTAACATCTGTTTATCTTAGAATAATCAACAACAAAATTCTAAGATGAAAAGATGTGTAGGGTAAAAATAACTGTGCTTGCAAAATGTATACAATAAGCATTTATTTCTGTGATTGCCATTAAAACTTTTTTGAAACAGAATTACCTGGTTAGCAACTATACCAAGAATGTTTATATAGCAAAGCACACCTCTGGAATAGATGTCTCAAAAGCACAGAAACATCAAATCCTATTAAAAATGTAAAATCAGTTACTATTTGACAGTAATTATAGATTGTATTTCTTCTAAATAATGAGTCAAATTATTGAGCTTTTTGGCTATCCTTTTGCCACAGAATAGATTCTTTCTAATTTAGCTAATTTCAAGTTTTCATCTTTTACTGTACACAACTGGAATTAAACACAAGTGCCTGATTTCTGTGCCATTCTTTCAGATACTCAGCTGCCCGTGTTTAAATTGCTTTTATCCGCTGTTTTTTGCAAGTCTAATTGTATTCAGAAAAGCTCCAAAACTGAATTGCACAAGACATGAGGAATAATGACTCTGGAGCTCAGAACAGTGATACTCCAATCCACACAAATGCAGCTAATCTAACACTAATTGAAGATAATGTGTTGGTCTGAGATTTGTCCTACCAGCAATAGAAACGAATCTGTTAACACTCATGCAATTTGTTCTTTTTTTGGGTTAGAGGTCAGTAATTTCAGCTATGTGACCGAGCTGTTAAAAGAGTAGTAGAACTCCTGTTTAACATTTTAATGAAAAGAACACATTTTTAAAAACAGGAGAGTAAAACCACAGAAAGCACAGCTGCTCTTACCCAAGATGCTGGGGGTCAAAAAGGCGGTTGAGGTCACAGTCGATGTACCTGGTGCACTTCTCCACAGCCCTGGGGTTGGTGAGGAAGGGTCTGACTTGCACTCCAGCCCTCTGGATCTCGGCTCCATCCTGCAGCCAGCGCCTGACCAGCAGCACCCCCGAGAGCTCATTGCCGTGGGTGCCCCCAAAGAGCCCCACGCGCCTCAGCGGCCCGCTCATGCTCAGCCTCCCACCAGGGCTGCGGGCAAAACACACAGTTATGCTCAAGGAAAACTCTGGGGGAAATTAAAAATAATAAATCTTTTCGCTAGGAGATACTTCTGGTTAGGTCAGATGCAAAAGAAAGTGAATTTCTCCAAGAGTTCTGCGGTCCCGGCTCGAGGCGGGATTTTCCAACCTGACCCACCTCCCTGCCAAGGAGCCTCCCCTTCAGTTCCATATTTAGTAACATCTCCAAGGCTGTTCGTGGTACTGTTACACAGTCCAAAAGTTCACTCTGGGCAGCCTTGATTAATATATGATCTGTAGGTAAATCCTGTGCTAATCAACAGTATAAAAGACTTTTTTTTTAATACTTTAATATCTCTGGCATTTTTGCACAGCAAACTAGCAACAGGTATTCTCCTGTATGTTTGAAGTTACATAAGTATTACGGTATACAAAGGGCAGAATTGTTTCAAGTGAGCAAAACAAGCAAAATAAGAATAATATTGGCTCTAGTCCAGTACACAATGCTGAAACATCAAGTATTTTCACCAAAAAGCCAAGAACAGCTGAGTTCCTCAAAGCACGTCGTGGCTTGTACAACCTTTTTTGTTTTAGAAATCTGAAGAATGGTGATTAGAAGGAACACGAGCTGAAATTACAGTGCAATTTATCCATGACTGACTTACCAGTATTCTGGCTCCAGTTCTATCTCAGGATCTGCTAACACAGACCTCTAACACATTGAAACAACTTTGCCAGGGACAACCCTCTAACTTCTGCAGTCTCTTATTAAAAAGGAAACAGATCTAGACCACGATGGCACAATAGTTCTGTTCTCTCCCCAAAAAATTTCAGTCAGCAACTTTTCTTCCTTTTCCAAAAGCATTCAGAAAGGCTTCTGAAGCTTAAGCCAGAGAGCAGCTGTAACTTCCATCCTGAGAATCAAAACATTTAGTATAAAAGGTCTTATTCACAGAAAAAATAACTTTTATTGCTGTAAAAGACAGAAGTATTTGCAATTGGTATCTGACACATGATATAAACATAACAAATACTAGATTGCAAGAAAATAAAGAATGTTTATCGAACAATTCCTTTTTATTAAGATTATACTCCAGTGACTGAGAGAGTATTTGGCTAGTGCCTGGGAGAGGCTTTATAACCCAGGCTGACAGACTGTAGGTCCAGGAAAAGCTAAACACAGGATTTATCTAGACAAGTTCTGCCAAGAATATAATTTCTACAAAAGTTGCTCTCTCTGTTTCAGTTCATGCATTCAGATTTGCTGAACCTTACAGTGAGTTAATACAAGGAGACTGTTTACTTAAACACTCAGCTGTATTACTCTGTACTTAGGAGCTGTCAGATATTTAATCAGAGTGAGTAATTTATTAAACAAAGCAGTAAAGCTGCATTTTACAGCACTGGACAGTCTGTACTGTCCTTTGACCCCTGTGTCTTCAGCGGTGGTGCCAGAATGGTGAGTGACACAACACCCAGAAACACAACTCACACTCCAAATCTGGGTTTGCTGAATTTAAACACGGCTGCAGTTTGAAGAGGAAACAGCAAAGTGCAAACATGCAGGGCTGGAATATGGAGTTTACCTTTTATTGCTGCTGGCACTGTAATGGTTGTAATTCCTTCCAAAGCGCTGAATGAAACACAGAGCTCGTCTGTGCACTTACCTCACTTAGCATGCAAGAAGTTTGTCTCCTAAGAAGAGTGTTTTTAGGACAGAGACAGTGAATTTCCAAACATGACTTTAGGAACTAAATCCAGGAAAGCTTCTTTTATCCCCTTAGAGCAGTTCCCATCCAAAGCCTTTAACTCCTGGTGCCCCAGGACATGCCAAGGTGGGGATGAATACAAACCATGGAAAGTTTTCACCATTCCTTATTCCTGTGCTTTGCCAAGACTCACATGGAAAAAGGATGTGGAATATTTAGTTCAGTAAGAATCCAGATTGGTTCGCTGTGCTGCATACAGATATTTGGGAGCACTTCTGCAAGCCTGGAATACGTGTGACGAGCTGGGAAAAATATGTAATAATAAAATGTGAATGAAACAAAGCCTAGATATTAAAGTCTTAAAGATATATATATGTGTGTATATGTGTGTGTGTATATACACACACAAGAAGTGTAACATGGCTCACCAGAGCCTTCCAAGGCTGAAGGAAAAGGATTACTAAAACAGGACAGGATCCAATTGTGCCAAGCAGTCAGATTTTAAACAAGAACCAGCCGGGTGTAAAAGCCAGAATAGCTGAAGAGACAAACAGGGTGAAGAAGCGTTTAGTTTTATTTACAGCCACGTCTGTGTTAACACATTTGTTGAGATTCACCTCCTGCCTCGGGTTCTCTGTGGGCAACACTACAGCAGTTGCTCGAGGGCGGGGGTAATGAATGAAATCTTACAGAGGGGTAATTAATGAAATCTTACAGAGGGGTAACTAATGAAATCTTACAGAGGGGTAATTAATGAAATCTTACAGAGGGGTAATTGACGGCTGCCTCCGAGCCGTCCCTCCCCTCCCAGCCGGGGCCGGCCGCTCCCCTCAGCGGGGCTCCCAAGGCGCCTGCGCAGCCGCGGCGGCGGCAACGGGGCAGCGCCTTCCCGCCATTTTCGTTCCGGCTGAGGCGCGAGCGCGCGGCAGAGCGTCCGTTATTTTTGGCGGGCTTCGCCTCAGGGCTGACCCTCAACCCGGTCCCTCGGGGCTGGCCCTCAGCCTGGCCCTGACCCTCAGCCCGGTCCCTCAGGGCCGGTCCTCAGCCTGGCCCCGACCCTCAGCCCGGTCCCTCAGGGCTGGCCCTCGGGGCTGACCCTCAACCCGGTCCCCGAGGGCTGGCCCTCAGCCTGGCCCTGACCCGCAATCCGGTGCCTCAGGGCTGGCCCTCAGCGCTGACCCTCACCCCGGTGCCTCAGGGCTGGCCCGCAGCCTGGCCTGACCCGCAATCCGCTCCCTCCGGGCTGGTCCTCAGGGCTGTCCCTCAGCCCGGTAAGCCCTGACTGTCAGCCCGGCCCTCAGCCTGGCCCTGACCCGCAATCCGGTCCCTGAGAGCCGGCCTTCAGCCTGGCCCTGGCCCTGACCCTCAACCCGCTCCCTCGGAGCTGTCCCTCAGCCCGGTAAGCCCTGACTGTCAGCCCGGCCCTCAGCCCAGTCCCTCAGGGCCTGGAATCTGCAAAGAGCAATTGCATCCTCTGTGTGTATCTGGATCTTCTAAATTCAGTCCAGCTTTCTGTATTTTGAGCTTGTGTCTGAAATTATGCCAGTCACTGGGTCTGCAGAATTAAGAGTGACTTCCATAAAATCACATGAAATTTGGATGCATTTACAGCATTAATTAATTTACTTTGCTTATCTAACCTCCATACAGCAAATTTGGAGTGATCCATACATTGTTGCCTGTTAAGATTCAGCAAAGAAATGAAAAGGAGTTTAGGTGACACCTCAACCCGCAGCACAGCAGGTACCAGCCCTTCCATTCACACCTCATGATGCTTTTATAGATAGATAATTTTATATATATATATATAT
>VZRZ01001374.1:121525-175323 GCA_013398175.1 Climacteris rufus
ATAAAATATATACACACAGACACATGCAGTATTTACACAGGATATTCAGTGTTTAGCCCTAGATCCCCATTTCCTGAGTGGACTTGCAGGGATTACCTGTTTATTGCAGCACAGAGCAAGATTTTGGCTGGGTTCAGGGAACTGGTCACTCAGGGAAAGGTTTTATTAATGGAATTACACACAGGGCAGAGAGCTGGGAATAGAAATTCTGTGAGGGAATGGTCTGTTACGTGTTTATGAAATGTAATTCCTATAGGTAATGTAAAATAGTTCAGTAATTTTATTTACATATTTAAAGTGTAGATTGTTTATTCTTTTGCTATTAATACTATTATTTGAATTTGAATTTTAGGTTGTCTGCCTGTACCACTCTTCAATCAGAAAAAAAGAACTAGACAGCCCCTGACTTCAAATCCACTTAAAAATGAGCCAGATACTGGTTCTGGGACTTGTAGTTTTGACTTCTCTCCCACATCATTCGGTAAATAACATTTATTTCATTTTTTTACTGGCTCTACATCCAAATAAACCTTAACTTCCTGATTGTATTCTGTGAAATCAGACATTGTCTTTATCAAGGACTATATGCATCCTTTATATCTATTTCTGAAAAGTTCATTATGTAAAAATTGTCCTCCAGGAAATTTCTTTCTCCTGTATACAATTGAGCTTTTTATACTTTGTGCCTAGAGGGAGTTTGACTCTTTGTGTGATGGAGAATGAAGTAGCACTGGCATTTAAATAGAGTCTCTTGAAACTGACCTTTTGTTTTCACTTGATTTCAATCAACATTCAAGTCCTGTGTTACAAGAAGAAACATTTATAAGATGTCTTTCTTGTAGTTCAGAAAGGAACTTCTGTTCCTCACTGTGGGCTTGGAAAGAACAGTGCAGAATTCTGCCTTTGGTGCTTTCATTGTGTTCTACTTGTAATAAAGTTAAAAAGTTTGCTTATAATAAAGTAAGCCTCTGTTGCTAGTAGTTTAATGTCTGTCAGTGAACCATTGTCTAGAGAAGCAACCTACTCGTTAGAACTTGTCTTATAATTACAAATATCAAAGGATCTCATTCCCTTTTTTCTTTTTTCCTTTCTCCTTCCTGTTTGTGGGACATTAAGCAGAGTAGGAGCCCTCCATAGATCTATTACCTTTCAGTCTTTTCCATTTGTATCCGTGTTCAATCCTTTGTCTTTTGAAAATTAGGCTGGGGAACTGCAAACCCAGAAGTGGATGAACTGGAGAGAGCAGCAAACAGTGGGTAAGTAAAAGCAACTTATTTGTTACTTTTTAACTTTTGTGTACTAATTGTTTCACAAACAATCCATGTATGTCTTACAACAAAGCTGCTGCTGTGTCACTGATACTTTAAACTTCTCTTTGAAAGCCAAGCAGAACATCCGATGGCTCCTTCCCTTATGAAAGCACCAAATGCATCCAAGTTTAATTTAGCAAATGCTGGAAAAAACTTGGCTGCCTGCAGGTTGGTGAAGTCTTTAATGTTTATTACCCTTCCTTTTTGTTCTTATGTGAAAATGCATCTTACATTTTCCCATATTACTGCAGCATTCAGAGAAGTCCTTTAGTAACACTCTCAGGGGAAACCTTGTTTATTTTATTTCAGAGTTATGAAAAAATGTGAATTTTGGATCAGGAAAGATCCCTTACACAGGGCAGGGCAATAATTGAGCAGGGTTTTAAGGCCTGTGGAAGCCAAATGGATTTATGCACAGATGTAATCACTGCCCTGTATATGGATGAATTTAGTGTATACTCAAGTGCTTTAGCCTGGGTGTATTTAAAACTAAAACAACAAGACATGGATTACTTTTATACACTTTAATTACATATCTGAGTATCCAGAACAGATGTGATCCTGAACTGTGTCTGATGTTGTATTGCAGGGCCAGAAATGAATATACTCCTTTAAACAACACAGCAAATTCAAGATCTGATAGTGGAACTATTCAAAAGTTTGGGAACTTTTCAAACAGTTTGAAAACTGTGCAGCAGCAAAAACACCCTGGTAATCAGAATCCATCTCAGTTCATCAAAACAGACACCAGCCAAACACACACATGCAAAGGGCAGTGGCCAGTGAAACCTAATGCTGTGGCAAAGAGTCTGCAGGATCACAGTCCAGCATACAAATTTAGCTACAACATTCAACAAAATAAAAGAAATGAAACCCAGTTTGATTGTGTCCCAGAAGACAGAAGTCAGGTAAAACTTATGGGGGGTGTTAATAGGGAGACACAGTGAGTTAAGCACTAAAGAAAACTGATGAAAGATGAGGTTTTCAGCAGCCCAAGCTGCCTTAGTAAACCCTTAAGCTTCTGGATATTTAGCACTGAGATTTCCATACTGTAATAATCTACAATCCTCAGCGTGCTCAAATAAACTGGCAGGGGGTTGTTTGTATATTCTGAACAAATGCTCTAATTTTAGTGTAAATATTGGCTCTCTAACATAGCATAGAAATGTCTGTTTGCCCTTTTAAATTGTATTTGTGTCTAACTTGAGCTTTTGGCTTCCTCTGAAAGGAAGTTTCATCATCTCAATTAAAAACTAAAGACAAAAAGAATTCCCTGCGAATCCTGTCTGCAGTCATTCAAAGTCTGAGGCACTGGAGCCAGTATACTTACAAAACTGCACTGTTATTTGAAGTTTTAGGTAAGCACAGTAGATTATAATAGTATAATCTGACAATAGTGGTATAAATAAAGAATTTTATTAACTGTAGGCACAATAGCTGAAATACTTAAACCCACAAAATACTGGCATGAACACCATCTAATTTTCCTTCCTTTCAGCTATCAAAGGTGACTGAAAAAGGTACAAAATTAATAATTCAGTCGTCCTCCAACATTTAAGCTTTTCCATCCTGTTTCTTTTCTTGTTTTTAGAACGTTAGAATAAATTGTCCTGTTCATTAGGAATCTTCCATAGAGAGGTCCAGTTTTACAATAATTCTGAATATATTGAATCTAGGAATGATTAATTCTTGCTTAATGCTGCAGGCACACTGGATTCTGCAGTCACACCTGGAGCACAGGGGGCAAAGAACTTTCTTCTGAGAGATGGAAAGGAGACCCTGCCTTGTGTGTTTTATGAAATTGTGAGTGTTCTGTGTCCATACATAACACACCCCCCACTAGTTCCATCCCTTTTATGAATATGTTGTTCTAATCAAACAGAAATTTACTGTGTAGAAGGCAAGCTGGATGCTTTTACCCTATTATTCCCAAATGTCACTACTCAGGCATCCTCAGCCTTCTGTTTCACTAAAAAGGGTGAGACCTCCAGTTGAGCTTTGAAGGAGTTGAAAAGAGCAGCAAAGCTGGTGCAGACGTCTCCTGTTTGCTGCAGCCTTCACAGGCAGCCCTGCAGGCAGCTTTTGTGTTGGGTGATCCAATTGTTTTCTGTGTTTGAAGGACCGGGAGCTTCCCAGGCTGATCAGAGGCCGAGTGCTCAGGTGCATGGGCAACTATGATGCAAAGAGGAACATTTTCAAGTGCTTCTCTGTCAGACCAGCAACTGCTCAAGAACAGAACACTTTCCAAGACTTTGTTAAGATTGCAGATGTTGAGATGACAGCATATGTAAAAACTATGAATGAAATGTAAAAATCAAAGTGGTTGTCCAAACCCCAGCTGTGACTGTAACCCATAAAGGCTGGACATGCTAAAGCATTTACCAAAACTACCAGTGGAGATCTGGTTAAATAATTAAAAATATCACTGTGCTGTGTTATCCAACCAATGTTAGTAACAATGTTTTGTTTTCACTGTTGCTTTCACTGTCATTCTCTAGCTTTCCCAGTTCAATATGCAATAACAGGGGTTTATTACATAATAGATTCGATTTTACTGGAGAAATTCTGGGTTAAAATGCTAAAGTTTTGCAGTAGTGCAAGTGTGTTAGAAAATGATCATCAATACTAATTCAGATTTCCATTGCTTTTCATTATCTTCAATTTTTAGAAATTCCTTCAATTCCTGTTTCAAAATGTTGCCTGTGTAGCTCTTTGGAGGAGTGTTTGGCCATGGTTTAGTAGCTAAGGAACATTAACAAAGTTCTTTTTGGTAGAAAGGAAAAAGTCTTTATTCCACTTCACTTCCCAATAACATCTGCCCTTTCCTTTGCTGGATCACAAGAACATGTGTAAAAGCTTTGCTAGAAATGAACATAAAATAGGTACTACATAAAGATTTCAGAGGATGCAGCTGTACCTATCAAGTATTCATTGGGTTCCCATTTATATATTATCTGATTCATGTTTTTAAAAGAAAATAAATAGTCAGTATAATACCTGTATAAAATAGCAACACACCCTCAAGCTGGAGGAAGATTCCCAAGGACACAAAGGAAATAGAAAAGAAAGAATTATTTGAACACAGAACTTCCTTGCCTTTGCCATAGAAATACATTTTGTGAAGGATGGAGCATGTACATGTTTATGTGCCTTTGCCTTCAAATATTAACTTTCCTAGGTTATTCCTGCTGTTTCTATTTCCTTTTCCCCTGCTTCAAAAGCTCTGTAGCAGATCTGTTGGGAATTGCAATACAAAAGAGTTGTCAAGAAAATACCAACGAGTATGGGGTTTTTTTTATTATTTTATTATACAGTGTTGGCAATTGGAAATTTCACATTTAAAATAATTGAAAGATTGTATCCAACAAGTCAAATACAGAAAACAGTTAATATTCTAAAAAGGAGCCAGCTAGTCAACGCAGAAACACATTAATGGAAAATACAGCTTTTAGTTACACTTAAAAAATTATAGATTTAGAATAAAACTTGAACCTGGTGCAGTAAATTGTAACAGGAGAACGCTTTTACACAGTTGAACGCCCAGACAGTCTTATTTCAAAAAGTGATCTGTCAGTGTGAGCACAGGTATTGTTGGCAACAGCCCCCTCACCTTCCAGTTCAGAGCTAAAGATGTGCTTGACTAACTGCTGTGAGAATAATTTGCATTATCATCTCTGCCTGCAGTGTTGAGCAGCTTCAGAGCACGGATGTTTGAAGGAGAGTTTTATTATCCACTTGTAGAGGTCGTGTTGGATTCCCTTTATATTTTCTAAAATGTTAAAGGAAGTTCCAAATGGAAGCATTAGCTTCACTCAGAAAAGGTGCAGAACGTTGCAGGCTGCAGAAGCTGATTTTTACAACAGAGGTTGAGTTTTAAGAAGTAAAATTTTGGTACAGCAGTGTGGTGAATTGTAACATTGCTGTAACAGCAATTTCAAAGTGATTCCAGTGAAGGGATTGATGCTTCCAGTTCTGCACATGGGAGAGTTAATAAGCAATGGCAGGAATAGTTGGTTGTTATGGCTGTTAATAAAAATCTAAAAGAATTTTACTTTCAGTAAGTGTTCTGATCTTTGCAAAAGAAGTTCCTACTTGACACTAACAAATCACTTTTTCTAGTGAAACATTAAGTGAACAGTCGTAAACATTACACAGAACAGAAAAAACCCTACACAATACAGTTTATACACACTACTCAACATTGTTCAGTTGTTGGGTGGTTTTTTTTTCTTGACCATATTGATCCTGTCTTGTATAATGGTTTTAGTGTAAAGGCACAGGTTGGTTAGGAAAGAAAAGCCTGCATCTCTGTCTCTCTACTTTGTGGTGATTATTTTCTTTTTGCATGTTGTTTGTTATTCCTCACTTTTCTGACTCTTACATGAAAATGATCAATCTCAGCCATTCATTAAAAAAAGTGTAAGACATTACTGAAAAGCACATTACTATACAGAAGTGACTGATATTTATTCTTAGTTTAGGGCATTCCTTCAACCTATTTTGTTAAATATTTGGAAGATTTAATTTTTTAGTCCTTGTGAGCCAAAGTGCATAGCACCCACGCTCACTTTCTCAGTGTACTTAATTCTGCATTGGAATCTGTATTTTCAAAGATTAAAGATGGAACTCGCTAAGTTTATGTGCAGAATTTGCTTTTAGAGTGCATGGAAATGTAACAACAGGACAATTATTTTGGAAAACAATGCAACATTCCATTGAAGTTTAGAAGGGTGAGGAATGTAAACAAGACTGCAGAAGTCTTTGATGTATATTAAAATAACACAGTGATTGTTCAATCTGTTTGCATTTTCTTATACATCCTCAACATGTCTCTGTCTGTCCCTTCATGTACACCTTCCATTAAAAAAATAAAATTCAGGAATCAGTTGGACTCAGCTAAGTGAAGAATAATAAATTGGATCACCTGGTTTGTGCCAAAATACAAAACTAAGAAGTACAGCTCTGAATTAAATATAATCTATGTGATTTTTCTTTTTAATAAATAATAGAAAATAAAAGATGAGAATAGAGATAGAATTAAATTTTTGTTTTAAATGAAAAAACACAACAGTGGAGTGAGATTAGAACCCAATGTTTCTTTTGCTTAAGGCAATCAAGTGCACTTATTTCAATGCTTGATAGTAATGAATTCAGTGCTATGGTGGAAATCAGACCTCACAAAATTCCCATACAGACTGATGAAATATGGCCTTTGCTAGTTCTGACACAGCATCACATTTTTACTAGTCATGCTCAATAGCATTTCACTTCACTTTTTCTTTTTTTTTTACAGTAATGGACTCTTAATTGTAAAGGAAATACTGGAATCTAGGTCATTCTGGTTTGTATTGTCACTACAGATCAGGGCCACTGGGCACAGAGAGTTTTGTAAACAGAGATTTTCGTTTTCAGCCTTAAACAACAAAACCCAAAATCTACAGTTGTGATAGTTCCGAGAATTTTGTTAAAGTCCATCTAGAATTATAATTTAAGAAATATCGAAAACAAATTCTTAGCATTTTTTTCCCTGTTGTTCAACTCTTAAATCATCATGAAGCCTTTGGAAGTAGTTAGATTTCTCAGAAAAAAGAAATCTAAATTTTACCCAAGTCTTCAGGAAGATGTCTCTAAACCTTGGCAATCAGAGCAGTAGTAAAAGCTGTGCCCACAACTTACAATGTGCAGCTGCTGCTAATATACATAGATTAAAAAGAAACTTTTTTTCTTGCATACAATTCTTTTTAGCTATCAATCTTAATTTTAGGCTGTGGCTACTAGTAGGTGCTTTTTTTCACTCATCAAAATAATTGTAACAAAATATTCTTGATTTTAAAGGTATTGGGTTCATAAAAGTTTTGACATTTAACAAGATATCAAAAGGGAATTGAAGCTTTGAAGACTTACGATTTTGAGACACAAAAGAAACTGGGAGGTAGACAGATGTTTTGAGGATAAACTGATTTTTTTTTTGTTGTTGTTGTTGTCTAAGGCATTTTGCCACTATATGTTTAGAGCAGTGTAAAAGCTGCTGCTGAATCCCATTTCAATTCCAGAGTGTTTGCTGCTCGTGCTCATGGAAGACCAACAATGCACTTTGGGTCTTTGTCAGTGTGACCTTCTCTTCCCCATCTCCTCTCCTCTCTTTAGCAAGACAGCTAACTGGAAGTGCTAGAATAATTTCTGCCCATTATTGTAGACAGGAATGTTCTGTTCTTCAACAGTAATAAAATACTATAAAATAGTAGGTATTGGAGTTGGAGATATGTGCTCTTTTGGTGCATATTTTGCAAAGAATGGTAAAAAGACAGACAACATGACCCCAACAATTGCCAGCATGTACCCCCATCCAATCTGGCAGTCTCCTGCATAGTAGATGTCTGAGTTCTCACAGAATCTCTTCACAGTAGCAGAGTTGAAACCAAAAGGGTAAACCAAAAGCCCAGAAGCCATTATGAACACTAGAGAGGAGAAAAAAACCACAGCAATTATTATCAAACATTCATTCCTTTGTAAAAAAAAAAAGATTCTTACTTTAGAAAGGCAAATATATGTTATATTAAAATCAATGGGAAAAGTAATAGCTTATAAAACCCCCTTGTGATTGGCAGATTATCTTCCTTTTCATAATTACCTCTTTTGGACAGCAGTGGTGTGACATGGCAGCAAGTTGGGATTTTTTTCATGAGAACTCTTGCCATGATACAACTTCAGAAACGCTGTAATCCAAATTATGTAGCCATGTAAAAAGTGAGGTGATTCGGGTACAATGGAATCCAGAGGAGAAGAATTCCTAAGTTGGCAGATTCCAAACCAGCTTCATTTTCTTCTCAACAGCATTTTTGTGCTTGAGACAAACAATTACTTTGTTCTGCCAAATAGAAACTTCCAATGAAAGAGTTCAAATGGAGTTTTTCAGATCCTGCTGATGAGGTTCTGATAAGGTGAGACTCATTAGTACAGACTCTAATTGTCTAAAACATCCTGCATTTGAGCCATTGATGAAAACCAACACAGTTTGTCTTCTTTTTATTTATTTTATGTCTCTTGACATTGGAAAGCCAGACTTGCCTCCTGCAATTACCCTCATTATCCACTGACTTTTAACAGAACTTCACAGATTTTAGTCTTTAAGGAATCCATGTCATATTCAAATATCAACTTATGCAAGTAATTGAATCAACAGCAGAACCACTTTTCTACCTTTGAAAATAAGACTGCCCAAGGTATAAATCATGACTATGATAAAGATGCATGAAAATCCTCCAGGAAGAACTCCTGGAGCCCGATTCTGCCACCTTGGAAGTGCAGCTGATGTGAGGGGTTACACCATCTCTTGTTTGAGAGAACACTGAGAAAACATGTTTTCTTTTCTGTCCTTTCTACGAATTGATTACCTCTGTATTTAAAATCTACACTGTATTTTATAAGGCTTTATTTTATGTAGTGAAAAGATACCATGGAGTAGTCCCTTTTCCTGCCTTCCCATTTTTCCAGGACAGTGTTTTCTTCAAATTCAGAGTAGTGATTCAAGAATAGCAGCAATCAGAATTAACAGTTATGTTTGAGCTGATAGATAATTCATAACCAGCAAACATCTAATGAAACATTAGGATTATCAAACAAACACTACATGCTATTCTCTGTGTTTGGAATTGCCTTTCAGGTAGGGCATGTGCATATTACTACAATTATAATATTGGAGAGGCTTAATCTTAAAAGTATCCGCTAAAAAGGGCAATCACTCATTAATCTTTTTTAATTAAAAACACTTTAATAAGCTTGAGGGCTAGATGAACTCAAAATGTTTAAGACACAGCGTGTAGAGTCCCTGAATAAGAACTCAAAATGTTTAAGACACAGCGTGTAGTGTCCCTGAATAATTTGAATTAAACCTTTCCTTCTGGTCTGAATGGAACTGCTGAGTTAATCCCTTGTTGAAAACAGTAGGATGAAGAAAATGGAAATTAAAAGGAGAGAAACTGGAGCAGCAGCAAACTTGCCAGTCTGTTTCCCTCTGAGTACCTCACTTATGGATACAAAGAGGAGCTGCCTGCCAAGAAGTGGAACTCTCTGAGAGCCAAGTGTTTCACCTGCTCCAACAACCACCCTCTGTCCTTTAAACCTCGTGAATAATTTTCAGTGGTCACTGTGGCCTTTTCCTCTTTCCAGGCACAGGGTGGGTGAAGGTCCTGCCCAGCAACAGCAGCATCCTGAGCAAGTCTCACAATTCCTGATCCTCAGGCAGCTGCTGGGGCTGCCTGGGGCAGGGGGAGCTCACAGACCTGGGCACACAGACCTGGGCACACAGACCTGGGCACACAGACCTGGGCACGCAGACCTGGGCACACAGACCTGAGCTCACAGACCTGGGCTCACAGACCTGGGCACACAGACCTGAGCTCACAGACCTGGGCTCACAGACCTGGGCACACAGACCTGAGCTCACAGACCTGGGCTCACAGACCTGGGCACACAGACCTGAGCTCACAGACCTGGGCACACAGACCTGGGCACACAGACCTGGGCACACAGCTCCCAGCAGCTCTGTTCTGCATGCAGGACCTGACAGGAACCAAACCTACAGAAGCTCAAGCTAAATACAAAGTAAGTTCTATTATGCAGATCTCCCTTAACTGCACATATATGACACCACTAAAAACAATATGAAATGATAATACAGTAAAAATGAAGCTGAACTAGACAAAGACATGGGGTAGTAGTTTTAGATGAAAACAGGGTAGATTCACAGAAGATAGAATGAAGAAATTTTTCATGATGAGTGTGGTAGAACACCAGTTGAGGTGGTGGATGCCCCATCCCTGGAAGCATCCAAGGCCAGGTTGGACAGGTCTCTGAGCAACCTTAGCTGGCTGAACACATCCCTGCTCACTGCAGGGGGTTGGACTGGCTCACCTTTACAGGTCCCTTCCAACCCAAACTATTCCATGACTCTCTCATCTTGTTCAGCAAAGGTCACTGAGCTTTCCCAAAAGATGCAACAGAGCTCAGGGCCAGCACAGCCTGGAGGTCGTGTGGCACCCAGGAGAGCTCCCAGAGCACCACCTCTGGTGGCAGAAACAGAGGAAAGAACTCAAAACCAGGGAGACTTTTCCTACTGCCGAGCAACAAACAAAACCCTGCTGATCCTGGACCTGTGCAGTTGTAGGTTCACTGTGGCACAGTGGGAGCTGGAACAAGGGGCTGCCCAGGAGCCCGAGGTGCCCAGTGGGTGCTCAGGAGGAATCTTGGAACGGCCCCCGGTGCAAAAGCTTCTGTGAAATGCTGGGGAAAGGAGCCAATTTTACAGGAACAGCCACTGCTCGAAGCCAGAAGCAGGTCTAAAATTAAAATTTCAGTTTGTTCATCTTTTCAAAGCCAAAATAGCTTTGAAAAAATAGCAGTGAAGAAAAAAAATATGCAGAATTGAAAACAATCCTTTTTGTCATAAAATCCTAACTCTTAAATGTCACTGTTTTTCTGACACTGTCTCAACCCCTTGCTCTGCCTCACATATCTGTTCCATGTATGTTTTCTTTTTGATTGGGCTACACAGAATTATGTTGAAGGCTGTGTTTTACAGTGTTTTGATTACCACTCGGTGCTGATGTTGCATGGTGTGATTTAATGGAAGCAGCTTGATTTTTTTCCGAGGCTAGCAATAATCTGTCAGCGCTGAATGTGCGTGTTCCCATTTCAAACGGGCTAAAAAGTTACCCATGGTTTCATATCCTCGGGCATGTCATGGAATGACCTCATTATTCTCATTTAGGTGCCCTCTTTCTTCCAAAGGCTCCAAATATTGAATAGCCCGTTATTATCCACAGAAGCCAAGCTTTCAGGCATGGTGCTAATGACTGCTTAATGGTGCTGGCTGGCAGCAGCACAGGGAGCTGGGACAGCACACAAAGAATCTGTGCGGCTCCATTTAGGCTCCTGTGTAACACTCACTGCCCTGCGCGGCTTTCCAACAACAAACATCACTTTCCAACAACAAACATCACTTTCCAAGGTGTCAGAAGGCAGCAGCGAGTGCGTTTCACTGTTCTGTGGGGCGTGATCCTGCTGTCACACAAGGTGATGAGGCCAGAGAAAATATTTGGGTCTGTTCTGCAGCCTGAAGCCTCTGCAGGGTGAGGGGATTTGCTGGTAAAATGGATGGTTGAGTTCTTCTTTAGCATGGCTTGACTGATTATTTGATTAATCTCCCATCAGCTATTAGGTCTGGTTAAAACTTCATTTATTTATCTGTTTCTCTATCTATCTATCTATCTATCTATCTATCTATCTATCTATCTATCTATCTATCTATCTAGTTAGTTAGCTAGTTAGCTAGTTAATTAATTATCTGCCACCCAGTGTTTGTTATTGCTGGGTCCCCCTCACCCCAGCCCTCTGCAGTAACTCAGCCCCTGCTGCCTCCAGGGCAGCCCAGACACCAGGCCAAGCACATTGGTTCCACAGTAAATCGTATTTTATTTCTACTTTCTAATCCCAAACATTGCAGCCTCACCCTCGTTGCTCCCCTGGTGTCCTACAGCCAGATGATAAATGGCAGTTTCTCCTCTGAAGGGTTTGCTAGCCAAGGCCTGGTTTTGTTTTTAAAAAGTAGGTGTCTGAATTGGTTGATTTCTAAATAAAATAACTTTAACGGGAACAAGGTATTATTTGAAAGGAGGACACTTCTTTTTAGGGAAAACAGGGCTTTTTGTAAGAAAAAAATGTAAATTGTTGGTGAAAATACTGAATCAATGACACTCCTACTTGGAGAAAGTAGCATTTTCTACTAGTCTGAAATTAATAATATATAACTCTTTGTCATTGCAATGGTTTATTAATTTCATTAAGCTGCTGTAAAACTGTTTAATTATTTAAATCTATCACATTATTTTCAAGTTGATTTCAAACCAAAGCAAAGCAATGCAGTTCTTTGGAGTGTGTGCAGAGGGCACCAATGTACAACACTCTTAGACACCATGACAAAATAAAAGGTTATTTCCATTGCCCCTTCTTTTGGCAAGACTGATGGAGTTTTCAACATATGAAACATAATAATTGAATAATTTTGTGTATAGTTGAAGCAGAAATATTTAAACTTGGCTAAGCTTGTATTTATCCCTCTATACTAACATTGAAATGGATGGAAATCCAAAGGTGGATCACAAATACAAAGAACAATAAAAGCTGTTTTATTTTATTGTGTTTATTAATATGTTTAGGTGATGTGTAGTAGTAAAATATGCTGTGTGCATGAATTGCTTTCCTGAAATTACCTGCTGTAAGAAGATTAGTTTGTCTTAGGAATTTAATTTGCTTACTTTAGGAGTCTATTATATTCCTGATACTTGTGACAGTGATGGATTAATTGCAAGCTTGTGGGACATATCAGACAATCATTGGAATTAGGGCTGAATCATAGGCAAGCCAGGGTATTATTCCAGCCCTATTACAGATTATCACAGTCTTACATCTTCTTGAAAGATTTTTATTGACAGAGTTTAATCTACCAAAGCAATTTTCATTCATCTCATCAAGAACTTTCCTCTTATATGTAATCCATTACCTCCCTTATTAAAGTTGGCAGTTCTTCATATGCACAATCAGTTGACTTTGAATAACACATTTCCTCTCAGGTTTATACATTTTATTGACCTAATAATTTTATTAGCTCCCCTTCAGCTTTTCTTTATGTTTAAGTGACTTTACTTATATTATTTTAAAAGAGAAAGCAGGTTCTGATCCAAACCCACAGCAGCTTAACACAAAATACAGGTAACAGCTGAGCAGCAGTGGGCAAACCTGGCAGGAACACAACCACATCTTCAAAAAATCCCCTTTTGTCCCACTGCCCTGTGCCTGCCCTCACTGCTTCCCAGCACTCTTCCCAAGCACGTTTTTGTAGCATGTCTGAAGGGTTCCTACATTTGGGGTGTTTTGGGTTCCCCTGTACAAAAAGGAGGTGCCTTTGTGTCTTGAAGACAGTGCTAAGTAAGATGCAAGGTTGTTGTTAGCAACAGCTGCACATCAGTGTGCAAATAGAAGCAAGATGGAATTTTGGGTTTATCTGAAAATGAGTGATTTCCTTTTGGCTACTTCAGGAAAGGAGGAATTACCCAGAGTAATTCCTGAAATACATCTAAAATCAGCAGGCATAATTTGAAATGCCTATTGCATAAAAATAAAATAAACAGGACAGTGACCTGATTAAAAAAACAGAGAAAACCCTGCAGTTGTAAGAGCAAAACTCTGGAGGCTGAGGCAGACAGGGACACTGCTAAATGCCATTCTGCTCTGCTGAACTCGTGGCAGGTGCATGTCAGGTACCTGGAGTTCAAACTCTTGCAAGCAGCCCTAGCAATTATTCCCTCCAAGGAAAGCAAAAGGAAGAGCAGGGAAAAGGGATAATAATGCCCATATGCTTGGTATAAAGATGTAGCTGCCTTCCTTTGTAACTGAAGAAAGAGCTGGAACTCCTAATAATGGCACAGCCACTTCTGACATAGCACAGTTGAGCTCTTCTTTGTGCAGAATTATTCCACTGGCGTCATTTCAGTCCAACGTGTTGTGATTTGAGGAACTTCTATCAGTGCTGGATTGTTGCCAAAGCAGTAGATTATAGCAGTTCCTTTTCTAGCTTTTCTAAATGGTGCAACTCACAAGTTAGCACTTAGCAGCTGTAATATAAATGTAGTTATAACAAGAGCTGTGTAGCTTGTCAAACCCCTTTGGAGCTAACAAAGGAAATGGATTCATTTGTACAGTGTCCCCAAACTCTGTGTTTAAAGAAATGCTGAGTATGTGACTCTAGCTCACAAGCTAAGGAACTTGCATCAGATACAGCAAGTTGTATTTTTATAGATGTACATATATGCAAAATTATGGGGAAATATGTGTGTATCTAAAGCTGGGCAATGTTTTCTATGTCAGCTTATTTAGATTTAGCTGCGGTAGAATAGATGTTATTTTAAATAAAGCTAGCACTGAAACAAGGGTGTTCATACACCTTTTTTACACAAATCTTTTTAGGGACACTTAAATACCCTGTTCAGGTTCTGCCTCCCTCAGGCCCTCATTCTCCAAATAGCCTGCTTCAGAAATGTCTAATAATTGTAGGAATAGCTGAACCTATCTCACTTATTAACTGAAGGGAGTGGAATCTGACTACCCAGACTTTGGAAAAGAAATTCTCTGAAGCCATCACAGAGGTAATTGGGCTTGGTAATTACTGCATTAGCTGCAAGTTTATTAAGGGCCACAAAAGGAAATGCCATCCCAGTGACCTTTGAGGCTGCATCTCCCAGCATGTTTTCTACATGAGAACAAATGATGAAACTTGGTTATTTCTGCCAAGTGAGTGGTAGCTCTGGTGAAGATTTATAGCTGTGATCTGGTAATCTATGGGCCTAATCATACACTTAGAGAGTTGCATGTCATTTCCTCCAAAAGGCTGAAATGATCTAGCACCGTGTGGACTGTGGTGAAGGGGTGCATTTTGTCATCTGCAAGGTTAGGAGAAATACAGCCTCTTTAGCAGACTGGGAAAGAGAGACGAGAGCTAATGTTTCTCAAAATAGCAGCATGTTACACAAAATTTTACACGAGTCACAGGGCTAAGAAATGGAGACTGTCAGATGCACTCCCATTTGGAAACCATTATGATTTTCCTCTTTTGTAGTGCTTCAGTAATTACATAGATTTTCTACGCAGTTTTTTGGAAATTATTTAAGTCATGCTCACTTCATCTCTCTCAGAGCAGCAAACACAGAAGCAGACTAATAATATAATATTGACATATTTAAGTGTTGGATTCTTTAGCTGAGAGCAGCATGTTCAGAATGTATCATGCCTGTAATGTGCCTGTGTTCCCTTATCTTTGTGCTACATTTTATTCAACAGTTAAGAAGTGCTAATAAAAAGTGCATATTTGAGTTGTTCTATTTTAGGTAAACATAACATGGTACACATTTTTCTAAGCAATGCACATTGGTTAACTGTGCAACTCCATTTCTCCAAATAGAAATCAGGGTGGCAAACGCTTTGCTTTGCTTCTTAATTAACCTATCCTTGCCAAAACTGCTATGTTCCTCAGCACAAGCAGGGAATGAAACTGATGAGTGAAAATTCAAATTAATGCTTTTTCTTGTGATCTTTTGGCTGAGAACAGGAGCAGCTTCCACCTGCCATCTGATGCATTCCCTAGCAAGGAACAGTCAGCCTGGGTCCACGTGCAGCTGGAAGCAGTGAGGGAACACACACATTTCTATTATTTTTGCTTTGGAGCCAGCTCACCTGGGAAGGGGAGATGCTGCCCAGCCTGCAGCAGGTCTTGGCTCCTGCTCTGCCTGTCAAATCCAAGCTCTTAAATAGCTATTTAGAACAGGGGCTGAGGTCCAAGAGACAGGCAGTGATGTGTAGATCACCTGAAATGTCATGATTCAACGTGACACATTTGCTCCCTGCTCCTCCCCACCTGCTCAGCCCCCAGCTCTGTTTTAAATCAATCTTTTCACCTCTCCCAAGACTCAGGATTTAAGCAGAGCAGACACTGATGAAAACAGATTTATAATGAAGCTGGTGGCCATTAAATACCAGCCTTCCACCAGAGGTGACCTTACTGAAAGTGTTGTACAGTGAATTTATTTTGACTTTGCCCATTCTCTGCCTTGTCTCACTCTCTGCACAGCGTGGCAGCCGAGGCAGTGCTGCTGGGAGGTCTGAGAATGATGCCCACGTCTCACTTCATTACAGCTGCACTTCACAGCCCAGCAGTCCCCAGGCCTCAGGGATATTGCATTCGTTACCTCTCTCAGAGACACGTATTTTACATAGATGGCTGAAAGGTGCTTAGAATCCCTGACACAACAGCCTTTTATCTGGAATGCAACCATGGCCTAAAACAAAAAAAAGACATCCTACATCCTTCTCCTAATTGATTTAAGCTACAAAGACCAGCTTCGGTTTTCCCAGGGCGAAGGAGCTACCAGGAAGACACAAACTGCATGTTTTCAAATCTGCTCATAAAAATCTCCTTGACAGGGGGTTGAAAGGAGAGTTTTGTGTTTCTCAGATGTCCTAGCCCTGTGAATGTCATCAGCCAGCAGAAGCTCACGTGCCACCACCTGCTCATAAAGAGCAGTTCAGTAACAACCCTCATTTCACGCTGCTGCTTCCAGCCCACCGTAAATCATCCACACCACGAGTAATGTTGGGAATAATTGTCTGCTCCAGAGCTCTCCTCTTTGCAGCCCAGGTGCCACCCAGCTGTGCTAACCCTGTCCTGCTGATGTGCCTTACAGCAGCACTTCCAGCAGGGATGCTCCCTGAGTGCTTGGAAGTTTTTAGTGCTGCACATGGAACAGCGCAGAACTCCTCCAGTGGTTTTCCTGCCCTTTCAAAACGTGATAAATGGAGCCAGCTCTGCCTTAAACCAGGTGCTCCCTGCAGATGGAAAAGGGGATAACAACTGCTACTTCACTGAGAGCTGCCTGGAAATGCAGCAGGTGATCCCAGGGCTGCTCCTTGGGCTCAGGTTGTCCTCTGACCCATCCTCTCTCACTCACTGCCCCCTCTTTCTTTTTGTTCCCTGAGCAGGCTTTGCTCACACTGATGGCTGCCTGCAAATGAATCAGCACAGCACATCTGGTATTTTGTCTTCAGTCTTGTTTGACATCTCTGTTCCAAGTCTTACACAGCAACTTTGAGGAATTTGTCCTCTTAAAATGTGTGGTCAAAACTGCCCTGGGCTGCTTGTGCTGGTCCAGCCACCACTCAGCTAACAGCAGACAGATCTATTTTAAAGAATTCCTAGCCACATCTCACACAAGAGGTTGATTTAGTCCAAGGCTGCTGGAAGAAAATAGTAAAACAAAAAAAAAGAGTTGAGTTCTGAGCCAGGGCTACCTAGGTTAGAAAAATCATGTAGAAATTCAGAGTAGTGATAGAAATGCCCCACATTGCTGGCTAAATAAAAGTGATTTGGGATAAGTGATCCTTCTTATCAGGTTGGCCCAGCTGCACAATTTCCCATCTCCAATTATACCAAAATGCCCACACTTCCTTCTTCATTAATGCATTTGAAGGATTTAAGGAGTTACTTCATCAGGTTAATAAATCCCTTCAATAATTTTATTACACTTTGATACAATTACTCAAGTGGTGCAGCTAACAAATGATCATCATTTATATTTCTGGACAGAATAACTTAGTTAATAAATTTGAACCATGAAATCCAAAATCCATAAATAAACTACGGAGACAACTGAATGTCTGTGTGGGGGAGGGTTTTTTTTCCTCTCTCTGGTTAAGGTTCTATTGGAAATTCTCTGTCTCTTGTGCAAGTAACTTCAGGCTAAGGAGAACTGCAGGAGGTTGGTGCCTCCTGGCAATGTCCTGCTTCCCACTGAGTGCTGAGGGCAGGGGAGCTGCTGCAGCACAAGTGCCACTGGACAAAACCCATATTCATTTGCTCCAGCATTCTCCCAGGATTCCAATCCAGCTTCATATGTTCCATGCCTTGAGGTTAAGATCTCTGGCTGATTTTGACCAGGTGCAGTGGCTCTGCCAGAAATTAACATTCTGTTCTGGAAATTATTTTAAAACTGAATTGAATTGGTTGCCATGCCATTTGTTTTTCCTGTGGCATCATAGTAAATGACATCATCAACAAAAGAGCCTTTGGGGCAAGGGTGTTCTCAGAGTCTTCACCTCTGAATGGCCAGCAGTATTACAGCTTCCTATTACCAGATTAATAATATTTATGGTAGGTAGACTGCAAGAATGGGACCAAACTATTTATTTACTTACAATTGAAAGCCACCTCTGGCAAGAACAAATTTCCCATTAATCACCATCTTATCTCTGTAAGAAACAGTTACTCTCAAGGACATCTGTATTATTCCCATTGTTTTATTAATACAAGAATAGCTCTGCTGTGGATTTTTTGACATTGAACTTTATGTATTTTTTAGACTTTCTAAGGGGAGCTGAAATGCTTAAATAAACATTGAGCTTTCTTAATAGATGAACTACTTAAGACCCCAACCACAGCAATAAGATCCAATATTTCTCTGAATATATTTTAATATAAAGAAACTGCAAATCATTATCTCTTTCTTCTCTTTTTTGTCTGCTGAAACTCCAGTTATGAATTGTGAGTTTCTTCTGGGAGTGCAGATGACCTTGTTAACTTGTGAGGGTGCCAGAAAATGAGCGCACTCCAGTCCAGGGGGTCAGGGAAGTGAAGCCAGTTTCTGAGCTCAGACCTTATAATGAAAAAATGCATATTTCTCTCTCCTTTCACGTAGGCTTTAGCTAGCATTTGAAACATTTTCTATTATATTGGGCTGCAGGATGATTTGTTTTTCTAACTTTTCAAGGGCACTTGCATCATATATTTTCAACTTTAAAAAAGAAATTAATATAGGCCCAGCTGAGGACAATGTCAGACAGACAAATTCTCTTTTGTGTGAGAAAAGCATTAATGGGAAGACTGCCACGAGCCTATGCAGTACCAGAATGAGGTGGTGCCAGTGGAAGGGAGACCTATGAATGTTAATTTGCTGTTTAATTAGGTGTCCAATACCATACAGTGCTGAGACACTTGTTTGGGTGGGAAGAGCCCCCTCATTTTCAGGTGAAGACACAGCCACGCCTGCCTGCTGAACTCAAGCCCTGCTCCCACTGCAATTCCTCTGCAGCCTGTCAGGTGGGATTGAGCCAGGCATTGGTTTGCAAAGTGAAAGGTGAGCTCTGAGACAGAGCAGAGGGCTCTGTGCTGAGCTCTGAGACAGAGCAGAGGGCTCTGTGTTCTGTCCTGCCCTGTGCTGGGGCTGTGAGGATGCTGTGGGTGCCCTGTGCTGGGGCTGTGAGGATGCTGTGGGTGCCCTGTGCTGGGGCTGTGAGGATGCTGGGGCTGTGAGGATGCTGTGTGAGCCCTGTACCAGCCCTGCTGCTGGTTTGTGTGACTGAGGATGCTGTGGGAGCCCTGTACCAGCCCTGTACCAGCCCTGCTGCTGCCTTTGTGTGACTGAGGATGCTGTGGGAGCCCAGTGCCAGCCCTGCTGCTGGTTTGTGTGACTGAGGATGCTGTGGGAGCCCTGTGCCAGCCCTGCTGCTGGTTTGTGTGACTGAGGATGCTGTGTGAGCCCTGTACCAGCCCTGCTGCTGGTTTGTGTGACTGAGGATGCTGTGGGGGCCCTGTACCAGCGCTGCTGCTGGTTTGTGTGACTGAGGATGCTGTGGGAGCAGTGCCAGCCCTGCTGCTGCCTTTGTGTGACTCCAGCAGCCCAGGCTGGGGCAGCCCTGCTCAGCTCTGCCTGCCCAGCTCCCCCCCCAGCCTGCTGGGAGCTGGCACCCCCACTGTCACCAGCACTGCCAAGCCCACCCTGTTGCCCTGAATTTTGCAGTTCTGAGGTTTTCATTCTTCTATATGTGTTTCTCACACATTCCCTGTAAACATATCCATGTTTTTGTAACGGTAGCTTATTATTTACATTCCTTTCTCCTGGGCACAGAGGTTTGTTGGACATTTCCTTTGACCAGTGTCATTGAGGGGCGGCGAGCTGTCCCCTCCAATCCACTGGGATTTCTAAGACACATATATAATAAAATCCAGCCCCACATCGGGGCAGTTGTTGGTTGTTCTCTTAACAGGTGTCCATGTCCTTCTTTTTGTGTCCTCATTGTGACACCATCCCACAGCAGGGACAAGTGCCCCAGGCAGGCCCCGTGGCAGGGGTTCCTTCAGCACTGCCAAACCCCACAGCCTTTCCATCTTCCTGCATTTAAACCTTTGAGTTAATAACATTTATGGGGCAGCGCAGGAAAATGAACTGAAATACATCATTTGTCATCTCAGGGTACTGAATTACACCATTACTGAAAGGGATGCAGAGAAATGTGTCCAATAAACAGAGTATAGTTTGCACAATTTGCTCTGCATTTTCCACATCCTGCAACAAGCACGGGATAGTCAGGCTCCTTAATGATCATAATAGATGTGCAGAAAGAGCATTTCCCCGAGGGCTCCTGATTAATCAGGGAAATACTCATTTGTTCTGGCAGAAGTGATGTGCATCTAGGCAGGGCAAATGATGAAGCCTAAGTGCACACATCAGCCATCAGGGGCCAAAAGTTGCCAATCATTTAACTCATTTTCCCTGCAAGAAAAAAACTCTCCGTGTTTCAGCCCAGCACCAGGACACAACAGCACTTTTTCTTGGTCCCAGTTCCATCAGGGTTTTGTCTGACCAAGGCAGAAAGAGGCCCCACATTCATTTTAGAGACTCTAAATGCACTGAGCTCCCAAACTAAGACATCCCACTCAGATACCCTGTTCAGGGGAGGGAGGACTTGAGGTCTCAGCTGCAGTATCTGATCATTGTGCAATGGACTTGGGACAAGTTAGAAGATTTAAAGGATTTATCACCATCTGATATAAGTCCCTGCCTATTTTTTTAGTACCCAAGAAGCTGCCCACTGATTGCAATCCTTCCTTACACTCCATCAGAGCCATATTAATTCTGTGGTTTGGCACAGTTGTTGCCACCTCGAAGTTTGCAGTGGCGTGTTTGAAATCTTTATTTCCAGATCACAGAATATTCTGAGCTGGAAGTTTGCTGGTAATGAGGTGAATCCTCTGTGCCTGACACGTATTTCTCTGGTGTTCATTTTCAAATTAGCCCCAGAAAGGACAAACTAAAAGCAGATGTGTCATTTTTTTCTCTGTGTGTTTGGAAGCTCAGTCATGGAAATATCTTTGTCAGATAAATGAATTCCAGGTCACTGGGATAAACAGATGCAATAAAATACTCGTGTGTAGAAGAAACCCTTACAAAAATGTGATCCAACAGCTCTTCAAGGAAATTGCCATGTAAGAGATCCAGCTTTGAGGCTTACCTCAGGCTTTTGCATAACATGACAGTCAGTACTTTAAACTGGAGAAAATGGGGTGGGATCTTTTGATATCTTTCCACTTGCTTTTTCAGTTTTGTGGGGTCAGCAGAAAGGGAAGGGAACCAAAGCTGAAGTACTGCTGTGCTTTTGCCTCCACCACTGCCTGAACACACAGCAGGGATTGCTTGGTGGGGAACTGAGTATCTGTAACCTTCTTATGGGCATCTCAGAACTGCCAGAAAATGTGCATTTTTGACTGGTTTTCAACATAACATGAGAGAGAGGAAAACCAGAAAAAAATGAGAAGGCTGAAATATAATTGAAACCCAGTAGTTATTTAGTTTGGCTACTGATTTATTAATGTATTACAGTTAAGCACTGAGGAATAAACCCTCACTTTAAAATGTTCCTCAGCCCTAGGTGGGATTATTTACAGGAAATAAAACCAGTTAAAGAATTAGGATGAAATCCTGCACGTCCTAAGTCAACAGAAATGTTGCCACCGACCTCATTAGTCCAGGTTTTGGCCCCAGATATCTACAAAGAACCACAATTCTCTTGCAGATTAATATTTGACAACACCAGTTTATCTTTCCCTACAGAATCCTTAATTTTTATGCCGCCAGCCTAAAAACTTTGCTCCACAAGTTTGTGTTTCAGTGCAAACCAGAAAATGTTCCCTGCTCCTTTCAGGCTGTTTGCTCACTGTCACCATTCCCATTTGGCTTAAGCACCTCCTGAAATTATTATTTTGCCTCCATGTCCCTCATAAGAATTTTTTTCCTCTGAGGTATCTGCTTTCTCAGCAGCAATTTTAAGGCATTTCAGGCTACAGAAGAAATATAAAATAAACCCTGTGCTCAGATATATCATGAAGAACATGATCCTTTAACCCTGTCCTTGGAAAGCCCAGAAGTATTTGCTGTACTTCAGTGCTTCTCCACGTGCTTTTGCAAGGAACATTTTGCACCTGCCACCACAATACAGGACAAACGCCAGCTTTGCAGGAGGAAACATTAACTAATTTACACGGAGCCTTAGGTGGTCTATTAGCCCTGCTTAAAAACAAGAACAAGTAATTACTAGATCCAGGGACAGAATTAAATTTGATTGACTACAAAGAAGCAAAGAGTGGAACAATTAACAACAAAGCCCTTCTGATGGGAAGCCCTGGCCTGGCTGAAGGAGTGTGACAGCTCTGTGTTTCTTTCTGCTGTCCCCAGGGATGTGTCCACAGCAAACCTCCCATCAGGGCAGACAGGGGAGCTGCTGTCAGAGCCACTGTACCTGCTGTGGTGTCAGACACACCCAGCAGCCTGGAACGCACCCAGGAGAGCCCTTCAGCATCATTCATTTTGTCAGCTCGTCCTTGCTCCCAGTCTCTGCACACAGGGGTTGCTCCTCATGGGTGATGCTGTTTTGGGAGGATGCAGCTCTGGAGCACCACGTGCTGTCCTGAGAGCCTGATGGAATAGCTGCTCCAGAGGCTGAACTTCATTAAGGTAATTGCAGCTGGTCGGTGTGACAGTTAAATGTGGGATGGCAAAATCCATCCCAAAGAAAAGCATCTCCACTCTGCAGCTCTCCAGCCACGCAGGTTAATTGCAAGTGCTTTGCAGTGCCTGTGGTAAGGCAGGAACCTGGGGGTTTCTGTCACAGCTTCTGTCCACAACTTGATTTAATGCCCTCCATGAACAATTGCATCTCAGTGCTTGTAATAAGGAAATGTCATAAAGGTACCTGCTGCCTGGTCCAACATCTTTTGCCTCTGACAGCTCAAATTTACAGCTTTAATTCAGCAGCCTGGAAGCTTGGTATTCTGTACACACTTAGTGAAGGGCTGAAGGAACAATATTTTATGGAAGTTCACCTGTGCTCAGCCTCTCATGGAGGATATAACCCCTCAGACCTTGTGAAATGACTTGCAGACAAATTCATAATCCACATTGTCCAGTGGCAAATTACAAAATTCTAATCAAACAAAAAAGAACATTACAAAGTTCTAAGCAAAGGAGTAGTCTTAGGAAAAGTGTGCACTTCTGAGCTGGAGTTCTACAGCACATCTTGCACATGGGAGTCAGGGTGGTGTGTACTCTGGCACAGCTTTTGTGTTGTGCCAGTTCTTATTTTATGGCATTACTGTTGGTTTGTGCTTTAATCTGTAATGGAGAGATTACACATCACCTCTGTGTGTGTTAGTGCAGCCTTGCTTTTGCCAGCTAAACACGGTCTAGATGATCTATACCTACACTTCCCTGTTTGAACAAGAAAAATATTTGAAGTATCTGGAGTTATCTAGGCCATGCTGATTTAAACCTGGCCAGGTCTTCTTGTTCCTACAGGGGATAATTATGGGTGAAATCTTAAACGGAACTGTATTAATCAGAGTAGGATCATCTGCCAGTGCCCTTCCCGTCAAAACTCAAACAGCAGCAAGGAAATGAAGCAGTAATGACAGGCCTTCCATTTAGCCTCCAAATCTCTTTCCTTAGGTATCCATATTTTAATGAAATTTACGTGCTTTTTAAATTAGGAGACGTTTTGATGATCTTAGATACAGTCTCTAATTAAACATTCTGTAATTAAACCGGGTTTTATCTATGTAAAATGCCAAGGAATTCCAGTAAGCCAGGTTAAGCCCCACTTAGACATTTAGAGAAGACAGTGTCTAACACCAGGCTTTGTAAAGCTGCCATGGGGACAGCAGGATGTCCCTACAGCAGAGATCCCTGTGGAGCAGGGCAGAGGAAAGCCCAGGCTGATGGTTCAGGGTCAGGGCTGGATGTGCTCCCAGCCCAGCAGCCACGAGCCTCTTCCCCTGCCTTGGTTGGAAACTCTTCCCTCTCTTGACTCACTCACTTTTCCCCCAAGCTTTGATGAGATTCCCATATGGGATGTGGCATTTGTGAGCCACAGTTACTTTAATCTGCAGAGAACATTTTGGAAAATACACAGATGACATGAGTACTGAATGTCTTCTTTCTCACATGCCAGTGTATAGCATTGCATCCCAGAGAAATACATTGAAAATAATAATTGTAATGAATTTGTAGAGGGTCTGGCTCCTGTCTCACAGGCAGATCTATGCTGTACTCGCCTTTGGTTGCTACATCTGTGAAACATCCATTATTTTTCTATGGTGTAAATGATCTCATTTCTGTTGCTTTCCCTGCAACACAAAGCCACGTTCATTCTTCCCTCGAAAATTTCAGGAAGGGAAGCAATTTGTAAGGATGACAAGAAAATGGCTTCTCATCTGTGTACACCACAGCAATCTGACACACAGAAAGAGGCTCTGGTGAGAATCACAAATCCTAATTCCCACCGAGTTTCAAGCAGGCCAGATTAAAAAAAATAAATAAAATTGACATCAACCAATTTGATCATAAAGATTCTAATTCAGCACAGGTTAATTGAGAAGTTAGATTTACTGCTATCACTTCTGGAGAGGAGGGAGATAAGCGAACACAATGACTCTTTATCAACAATATGGGGACTTCATTTAAAGAGAGAGCATTAGGTTACAGGCTGGAAGATTAGTAGCAATCAGCCTGCTCTCAGAAAAGAAAATGCACTGGGTGATAAAGATAGAAGGCATGAGGCTGGGTGCATAGAAATGAGGTTTGATGCCAAATATGACTGGTCAGACCTGAGCTATCTGTCACGTTGGCACTGATCACTGCTGATGCACAATTATTATTACTCACCTGTGGTCAGGTCATTTACCACTACCAAGCCAATGGCTCCTCCCACCCATTTCATTTGTTAATGGCATTTTAATGAAAAAAAAGTCCATCTAATATCTCTTTGAGATGACTAACCATTGTATAATAGTACATAATGGTATATGAAATACATTCTCTTTTTCCCAATCACCCATAAAAAGATATCAGCTGTTATTCTGTTCCTTAGCCACAACCCCATAAATCTGAGTGCAGTTCTGCCTTTAAAGGTGGCAGGCTTATTTTCCCTTTTCTCTTTGTGTGCCATGTGTTTTCCATACCAAAAAGTGCCTGTTTTGTTGCAAGTGACAGAAGGAGAATTTAAAGGGTTGCTGGAGGATCATAAAGGCTCCTCTCTATCCAATCCTAAGCATGGATTTGCCTTATTGTTCTGCTGACTAAAGAATTAGAAACTATTAATATTGTCTCTGCTGGCAGGTCAGAAAAATACTTGTTCTGTAGTCGAGCAGATTAATCCAAAGGGGAAAATAACCCTGCAAAGCCCTGCAAAAGCTGCTGTCTAACCAATCCACTTTCCAAAGCCAGATGTTTTCAATCTGTTTAAGCGTTAATCTCATGATACGTCTTTTTATGCCTACTGAAATGATTTCAGTGCATATTGGACTATGAGAGAATTCATATGATTAGTGCAGCTCTTATTTAAGAAGGAGGTTTTTGCAAGAAGCCCTATCAGTGAGTTTGTCAGTCCTGTGCTCACATTAATTATTGAGGCATTATTGAGGTGTTGGGACCTCTTCCCGTTAGGTTTGTGGATGGGCTCTGGACACTGCCCAACTTTTCAGAGAAACTCACAGTGAAATCAGAGGCACCAGAACAGTGGGTAAATAGGCACAGGTTCAGGTCAGAGGTACTGTTTGTAAGAGCCTGTGATGGGTATGAAAAATAGATTTGCAAACGAAGGCACTGCGACCCAGTTTCTGAGATCTACTCCAGCAAAAACCACGAAATACAGTTATAGTCACCCAGTCTTCCTGAAAATGGGAGGAAGTTTTTTTTTCTTCTTACTTACACCTTCTTAGATCTTTTCCTGGCACGACTTTGGTCTCCTGTGATAAAGAGCTGGCTTGAAATATGACAGGCAGAGTGTGAATTTGAAGGTGAGACCCTTTCTGTGGCAGGTGCTGATGGGCTCTGCTGCTGGGGCCCACTGGGTGAAGAATAATGCCTTGTGAGAGGAAGGTGGCCAGAAAGGTCAGGAGGCAGCTCAGGGAGCTTTGCATTTCATGTCAAGGATCTTAAAGGGTCTGGGAGGGCTGCAAAAAACTTCCCTCTGGGGCTGCTGACTGACAGATCAGGGTCGTGATTATAAACTGATTTTGATAAATCATGTTGATCTACTGCTTGCAAGTGCCTTTTAGAAAGCTGGTGGGGAGCTATGCATTGCTGTGATATATTAGAGCAAATCCTTAGGGGAAAAAAGCAGCTTCTGCCTTCTTCTGTGTCCTGCTGGCACACAGGACAGGGAGCAGGAGCATCCTGGAGCTGCCCAGCCTCAAAGTGCTGCTCTCTCTTCCCATTTTGTGAATCTCCCCAGACATCCCAGCTCCCCAAGGGCCATTTGGCCCCTGAATCCTTCAGCAAAATCCTTCTGCCTACCAAGCAGGCAGGAGATTTTGTCTGTGGGAACTGGCTGGCAGGGAATATGTGCAGCTGCAGACGTCTGGGCTTACCCACACAGGGTGAGGAGTTTATCGTGGGGCTTAAGGATGATTCTTTGTGAGTGTGGAGAGATGAGGAAGAGGAATCGGTTTAAAATTAAAATGAGGATTTTTTCAACTCGTCCTTAATATTTATAAGGCTCCTTTTGCCTTACAGACAAAATCCTCAAGGAGAAGATGGAAAGCTGTTCATCCTTATTTCTTGTGCCTTTAGTTCAGCTTTTCATTGTTTATACTACTCTAAGCAAAATAACTGTTCTGGAAATGCAGTCATTTACAAAATCCAGCCTACTAAGCCTTAAACAGCAGAGACATGTCCTGCTATGTTTGTTCCTTTGTTGTTGCTATGGCATTACCACACATTTTTCCATGTAGGAAAGGAAATCCCGTGGAGACCAGATAATAAAGGCTTGGATTTCCAGGGCACAGTGTCCGTCTCGCCTCTTGACCTGTTTGACACCTTCTTTCACCAAACCTGCATTCGCTGAATCCAAATAAACAGCCAGCCATCAAAGGAAATTCTTTAAAAGGATTGCTCATGGTTAGCCTTGATGAAATATACATTGGAAAAGCTGCATTTTAATCACGTTTGGAGTTCTGCATTTCAAAAATGGTTTTGTTTAACTACATCAGACTTGTCATTCAGGGAAGTTTCCTTCCGTAGGATGCCTGCATTTAAAAGTCAACTTAACCAAACCCAAACAAATTTCCCAGGAGGCTGCAACGAACCAGACAAGCGTCTCACACGCTCAGCTCTGACCTCTGGGCTGTACCAGGTGTATCCCTGCTCTCTGCAAGATTCCAGGATGCTGCATGTCTGTACAACATCAGCAGTTCTCAACAGGGTGTCGTGAGGATTCATCAAAATCACTGCATGTCACTTGTTGGAACAAGCTTTGGCTGAAACTCCCCACTTGGCTTGACATCAGTTTGCAAAGATTAATCCTGTGTCCCAGTCAGTCTGCCCTCCCTGATCATCCTGGGTTGCACAGAATTGTAGTTTTATCTTAAAATAACCATTTCATGGTGCTACCTGAAATTATCCTTTGCATATAAGTTAGAACTGACATATTAATATAAGTTTGTTAAATGGTCCTGGACATTTATCCTATGTGAATTTTCATTCAGGCCAATATACAAGGGAGTTGTCATACTCAGTACCATCATCTTCAACTTACTTTAATGAAGATCTGGCTATAATTTAAGCAAATGCCACCTGTTGATGCAGTTATTAGGGAAGGATGTAGAGTTCACAACTGACTAAAGAGCAAATGTCTCACAGAATTGTTCTGATGCAAAGAAACATGGTTATTTTGGGCCAAACTTCTAGGGCTTCATTTGTCTGTCTCCCACTGCTGTCACTTTTGTGTGACACAGTCCAAAGGCACTGGCCTGGCCATCCAGGCAAATTGAAAGGGCCTTGTATCCCCTCATCTCTGAAAACCACTTATCCATGTTGGACACAGGATATTGCAGCCAGAGGACACAGCCAGCCAGCACAGGATAATGTGCCACAGCCTACATACAGCTTGTGGCCTTCCAAATTCCTCAGACAACACAGGGAAACAAACAGCAGCTTTACAGACTTAATGGATTTTAATGGATGTGATGGATTCTGCATCAGCAGTTTCTAATGGAACATCTAAAGAGGGAAAATTCCCTTCCCATAGAGATTCTGAGGAGAATATGAACTGACAGTGCCAAGGCTCCTCTTTGCAACACTTGGATGCTGTGCAGGACAACTCAGTGGCCAGACTCAGAGTCTTCATCTCTTCTGAAACATCCCAGAGTTTTCCAGGGTGAGGAGCTGAGCTGTGTCTGAGCTGTGTCTCATCGTGTATCACTGCAGGTCACAGTGGCAGAAGGCACCAGGAAAATGTGACCTCCTTGATGAGGACCATTGAACCAACTCCCAGAGCTGGTGAGGAGGAGGCACAGCACTGGAGCTGGAATTCTGCTCCCATGCCCAGGGGGAAGCTGTGGCTTCAGACAGAGTTGTTCTGCAGCCATCAGGGAGACAAAGCCTGAAATTCCTTTGTTGAATCCAGATAGGCAGCAGTGCTGACACATTCCTCCTAGTCACATATCCCTGACTTTGTTACTTTTGCATAATCTTTGAACTTCAGCTATTGATAAATAAATTGGTTTACAAACCACAGAGTAAATCAGCATTCACCGCTGAGCTGCTATTGTGCCACTCATTTGTAAGGCAGCTTTCAAGCTTTTTTTTAAATCAGTTTGGCTTGACATTTTGTTTTTCTACTATTATTTATGAGCTCTATCTTATGAATGGATTATGTAAAATAGTTTAATTCCAGTTGCTGCAATTTCTCAGATGTCATCACACAAAAGCTTGCTTTGAGTAGAACGCTCAGGTCCAGATTTTGTTCTCAGCTGTGCTGATACAAATCAGACCATCATCCACAGAGATCAGAAGGGCTTTCCTCAGATTTACAACTGTTATGAGCATTTATGAAAAACATCTGAGCAATGCTCTCCTCAAAATAAGCTAAGGCACATCACTGCCTCTCAGCAATGTTCTGCAGGCAGGGTCAACCCACTCAGCCACTGTCCTCAGCTCACAAACTGAACCTGGTGCTTCTTCTTGCAAGGAATTATGAGCTGCATTCAGCTGTGACTTGACTGCTTTTGTTGTAATGGCAGAAATGGGCATGGGTGGATTTTAGAACAATTGCTTTCTAAGATTTTGGATGTACTCAGTAACTGTAAAGCAACCAAAACCTTGTAGCTGATGAAAGCACAGCACTTTAGTCCCTTTGATGGCAGGTGTTAGCTCTTCTCTCAGACAGCAGGCTACTGCTGTAGTGAACCCACAGCTCTTTAGCCTTGGCATATAAAAACTATCTCCAGATGCAAAAAATGTGCCAGTTATTACTCTCCATGGCACAGCTTTCCCTGATCTCTCAGCATCTGACTTTGCACCTGAGTGTGGAGCAGAGAACGTGTAAAAACAGCAGCTTTGTTGCTAAGGAGCTTTGGGGGTGTTTATTTCCCTGCACTAAATGCTGCTTCATTTCCCAGGGTGCAGCTCTGATGAGGCTGCAGCAGCTGGAGATAAGGTGCAGTGTCATGCCAAGGAGAGAGAAAGAACAGGAACTACAGATTTCTGCTTTGAGTTGGCTTGCTCAGGTTGTTGCTCTGTGCTTGCCAGGACTCAGGGCTCTCAGTCAAGGCTCAGCTCCTGCACTCACCAGAGTTTTGCTGGAGCCCAGTGTGGCATCAGAGCAGGAGCTGGTCCCTGGGAAGCCTCACAAGCAGGTTACATTTGTCAATTCAGCACCCAGAACCAGCTATGGCTCATTTCTGTGCCACCCCTGTGACAACACAGAGCCATGAAGATGACAGATGCCACCAAAAGCATTACAGGGTGGTTTTTCACTGGCTGCAAGCACAGAGCAAGGCAGACACGCGGTTCTGTGTGTGTAAATGAAGCAATTCCAACCAGAGGCACAGGGACTGCATCCATCAGCTCCCTTGGTTGGGCTCCACAGCCCTTGCCAGGCTTTCCTGGCTTTGTCCCCAGGCAGGGGGAGCAGGCAGGACCTGCATGGCCCAGGCTGGTGCCTGAGGCTTCATGGCCAACGAGTTTTGCTGGTGCTCTGCTGCACCCACTGTTGCCTCTTTGAACCACAGAGGTCCCAAAGACCACCCTCTTCTGGGAACAATCCTGCACACGGCCTTTAAAAGTAATTTATCCTTCTTCAGAAAGGCATGTTATTCTAATGGCATCCCATGCTAGGCATGAGACAGTTTAAATGTTCCTCACTGGTTACAAATGTGACCTTCATTAACTCGTCTTTGTGCACGGAGTTCTACAGGAACAGCTCATTGCATTTTCAATTTAATTTAATTTGAATGATAATTTAAAAGTTGTTTGATGCAAATGCGACCATCTGCATCCTCGCAGCTGACACAGTTTTTAAGGATGGGTTTGTCAGCAGGGGTGGGGGGAGCTTGGTGGGGAGGAAGAGCCACGAGCTCCCAGGAGCAACCTGTGAGTGCCTGGGGGCTGAGTGGGGCAAGGAGAGGAGCTGAGTCAAGCAATTGCTGGTTATCAAACTTGGAGGTGACTGTTCAAGTCTGCAGTGGTGATCACAAGTCATCAGACCACGCCAGCTCAGGGTGCTGCTTGTCTGAGCCCAGGTATGTGCTGACCAGACCTCTTGTGACACAAAACACAGGGAAGCTTCACTGCCAGGAGGGGCTGAGCCAGGTTCTCCCTGCCTTGTGCCCAGGATTCCAGTGGCCTGGCTGTTATGGCTTTAATGACTGTCAGGAACAACAGTGTCCTCAAACTAAGAGCTCACAGGGACTGGGATGGAGATAGAAGCTCTTGTTTTGCTGTGGCTCAATTTAAGCTGTGGGTTTCTGAGAACAAGTGCCTGCCTATGCCTCCCCTCTGCTGTGCACCCTGCAGTACAGTAAATAATAACAACAGTGCTAATGGCTGTTTGTTCACACTTTGCTACTTGGCTGCCAAACTTTGGATAAGTCGATAAAACTGAAACCCTGAAGTGTTGCACTGACTTTTCTAGGATTTGGTCTGGCTTGACTGCTGATTTCCTCCTAAAGTAGAATGATAACATGGGCTGTGTCCAATCCTTTTGAAAAGGAGCCAGAGGAAACATTTTGCCCCTAATGCATCCCTGCTGACAGCCTTGCTCAGGTAGGGTGGGAAGGAGCTCCTTGCTGAGCCCTCACTGTGCAGCAACACTGCCTCTGCCCCAGGAGCTGTGCCTGGGGACTGGGCATCCCAGGTGGCTCCAGCAAAGCCTCTGTGAACTCTGCTGCAAAGGGAAGGGAGCTGTACCCTGAAAATCTTCTGTATTTCAAATAATGCTTTTTTTGGCACCTGTGTGCAATGCCACTGGTGCTCGTGGAAATGTGGTTGAAAGCTTTTAGCTAAATTTGCAAGCATCAACTCCCTTGCCAGTGTGAGTGTGAATGTGGGAAATGAGAAAAATGACCTTTCTAATCAGGAGGAGGAATTGGGCTGGCTCTGTCTGTGGCTTGGGAGACCTGGGTTGAATTCTTAGTACAACCCTGTGTTCCTGAGAGGCTCTGAGACATCTCTTTTCTGATTTCTGGTGAAACTCAAGCCTTGCTGCTCCTGCAGGAGCAGACCATGCCAATCCCTGCTCTGTTCTGGGGCAGCACCTCTCAAAAGCAAAGAGCTGTGCTATTGAGCCCACAGCAGGTGTGTGAAGCTCAATTTGTGCCAAAGCACTCCCAAGGAGGACACAGCCCTCTGTAAGATGAACTGGTTATGAACTGTAGGGTTTATTGTCTTCCACCAGGAACTGGATGAAATATTGTTGGAAAACCAGCACTTTCTGGCACAGACACTTAACCACTGATGCATTAATCTAACATTTTTCTCACCCTTCATTGAAAACCCTGTTTTCTGCTATTTCTCTTGAGCTCCCTAAATTGGGACAGAAGAGATCACAACAACTTTGACAGCAATTGCCTAGAACTCCCCCCAGGGCTCAGATGTCTTATTTAGTCGTGTTTCAGGTGTCTCTGAGAGCTGTGATACCAAAGCTTGGGGATACTTTGTGTGGCTGCATCTGAGGGAGCAGGATGCACAAATTACTCGTTAAAACTTGGTCCCATTTGAAGTTCACCTTACAAGCACCCTGGTTCTTTATATGGCAGTAGCAACTAAGTGTAGCAACCTGATTTCTGATGGATGGCTTTCTCTGCAAATAATATTTTTATTTTATTTATGTGCATTAAAATATTTAAGTCAGTTTTTCGGAAATAAGCACGAGAGTTCCCTAGTTTTTTTTTAATGCAAGATCAGATGAGTGGATGAGGTGAACAGAGAAGGTGGTTGGGAACAGAATCTTTAAATTGCAACTGTAAGGCAGATTTCTGCTCCTTCTGCTCTGTGTCAGTGCTGCTTCTCTCCAAGTCCATTAGAGAAACACTTAACAGAAAAAGGCAACCCCCCGGGAGAGCCTTCCACCTCCTGGAGAGATTTGGAGGAGAGCTTGCATCTCTACCCATTAGAGAAAAAGTACTTTTAGCTTTTAAGTTCAAATGATGGATCCAAACAACATATGCTAGAAGTGAACACAGTCTTGCTGGGAGAGGACTTGCCAAATCTAAGGCTGCTCTAGCAATAAATAATAATCCTAATTAGGCTCTTTCCCTCAGGAGCACCCAGTTTTGTGATATTGATACAACATGGCATTGGAGCCTCTCATCTTAACAGATATTCAGAACACCCTTGAAGTGTTAAAAAAACCCCCAAACACATAGAAAAACACTTTTCTTGAGAACAGACACTTAGAGAAAGTCACATTACTTGTGACTGTATTTTCTTATCACTGTATATCTGTTACTTTTGAAAAAAATAAAGAAAAACATGAAACAGCAGCTGGTCTCACTACTGCATTGCTATGCAAGACAGGGAAAGCAGCTATTTTGTATGAATACTGATTGCAGTGGGAGAAAACCATGGACACTGATTTTCTCACAACATTTAGTTTCCTGGTATCAAACATCTCTGCAATAGAAACCTTATAGTTTGGCTTTCAAGAGGCAAAAATCTCTTTAACTGGTGTGTTAGAAGGACTGCAGATTTCATCTGTCACTGAGAATCCTTCTGTGCTTCCTCTACAAACATACAAACATCAAATGGTGGAGCTCTTCCAAAGCTGTCAGCTCAAATATCCTTTCCTGGCCTGGAAGATGCTTGAAAAGGGAAGTTTCAGAAGCAGAGATGAGGATGCTTGAAAAGGGAAGTTTCAGAAGCAGAGATGAGAAGACTCGTGTCCCAGCTTCTCCATCCTTGTTCCAGAAACTCCCACTGCAGCCATTGCCCCTTGCTGCTGGTTCAGCTGCAAGGCTGGGGAGCTCAGCTCTTTTTTTTTCCCTCTGGATGTCTAAGTTTTGGCTTTTTGCTCTGTATAAACCTCGGAAGGAGTGAGAGCAAACGAGCAGAGATTTTCCAGCAGCGTTTCTGCCAAGCCCATCGGGAAGCCTGACATGCCATGGACAGCCAGCAGTGCTGGAGCAAGGAGGGGCTCTCAGCGCCTTTGTTGGAGGAGAATTTTAGCACTGCTGGGGTAGGAACCCCCCAACAGCTTGGGAACTGAGCTTTTACCCCCTCGTGTCCTCGTAAATTAAAGATGAGAGCAGCGCCGCTCCTGCAGACAGCCGTGTTCTAATAAATCATGTAAATAGTCTGGGAGATTCACTGCCCTTTATTTCACTGGAGTCCTGTAACTCAGCTGTTAATTGGATCTGGGAGAAAATCTGGTTTACTGCATGTTCCCTAAGCAGGATTCTGTGAAGTTCTTTCCAGAATAATAACCTGTAGTGCTGCCTGCTTTGTTTTGCTTCTCTCCGGCCCGAGGAGGAGAGCAGGAAAGCAGCACAGCCAAACTCCAGAGAATTTTCCTTGTGGCTCTCCCAGGCTGTTCCTGTTTGCCCTGGGAGCGTCCCAGGGAAGGTTCATCCTGGTTTTTGCAGTGGGAGCACAGCTGCTGACACTGGGCTGCTGCTGCCCCCAGCCCCAAAGCAGAATTTTCTTTCCAAGGGGCCTGGCAAAGTGAAACCCCTTTGGAGCAATTATCCAAGGCTGCTCTAACCAGCAAATATTTTATCCTGACAGTTTTTCAGAAAGATCTTAGAAAGTTCTGGTGATCTAATTGGTATAATGCACCTTTTCAGCTGGGAATTTCATCAATGAAAAAGATGTGGGATGTACAACAAAAAAAGACATTTGGAGGTTGTTTTTTACCCTGGGAAGGGGAACCCCAAATCTGTTTGCTCCTTGGTCTCTGCTATTGCATCACAGAAGAAATTTGAAGCATTTTAAGGCTAGCTGGTTTAAGAGATAGATAAAACCTGTACCTATGGAACTGAGGAAATACGAGGTGGGGTTTTTTTTCAGTATTTTCCTCTCAAAACTTAAATCCTAACAATTTCAGCAGCAAGATTTGCTGTGAGGCCTCTTGCTAGAGGTTGTCACCTCCCATGTCCTGTCCTGTTCAGAGTGTGTGGCATCAGCCTGGGCTGCAGCCCCTGTTCCCTGCAGAGCAGAGAGCTCTGTGCCTTGCTGAGCATGGAGGGCACTGGCCACTGTGTTTATTGTTTATAGACCTAACCTGAGCCAGTATCTAGGAGCAACAGCAACATAATTAGCTTTGGCAATTAACACTGCTTAACCGAAGCTGCTGCAGGACCAAAGGCACTTTTTTTAGGCTGCAGAAGCAGCAATTAGCATTTCATTAAGGTAACAAGCCTGGCTAAAACTCCCGAGCCTGCTGGGGTCTGCTGATCTAATTTTGGGATCCATCAATAAGCCCTAGAGGCATTAAAGTGAGATGCATCAAGGCTTTCACCACCACCTTGGAAAGCTGACTGGAAAGGGATGGGAAGGTTTTGTCTTTTCAGGGTTAGTGAACAGCCAGTGTAGCTGTGAGGTGTCACTGGGCAGCAGCAGCTCCTAAAAGCTGATGGTGCAGTTGGGTCTGTACAGCCCAAAAATTGAAGCTGGGGCCTCATGGGACCCCAAGGAGCAGAGATGGTTCAGGGAGACTCTTCCACCTTCAGCTGTCAGGTTTTCCTCTACTTTCCTGTCTTATCTGTATCCCCAGGCAAACAGCCTTTTTGTTCATTTTCTAAAGGAGAATCTATTTCTGCACCAGCTTCACATTCAGTTCTTTGGCTGGTTTGAAATATAAGACATGTGTTAGGAGTGAGAAATTTTTATTTTTGGTGGCTTGTGGGGTTTTTTAATTCCTTCCTGCAGCTGTGGCTTGGTGGTTTGTTCACCTTAAATCTGAGGTCAGGGGAAGGTGCTGACTCCACACAGGCAGGTGCTCATTGCCTGGGTCAGAGTGCCCAGCTCCAGGCACTGCTGTTCCTGCACTGGACATCAGGGGGTTGGGATGCTGGGGATGCATTAAATGCAGGTTCAGCTTTTCAGGACAATGTTTCAAAAGCCAGGAGCTGTAATACAGTGCACATCCCTCCCTCCCATCATTCATGCACATTAAACTCCAGCTAACATAGCAAACAGCATTTAGTGGTTTTTCTGGGAAATACCACCACAGAATCAGCAGAACATACCTTTTTTTTTTACTGTTCTTTGGCATAACACAGGGGAAAAACCCATCCTGCTATGATGCTTTCTGATGTAAAGGGTTATTACCCAATGCAGCTGTTAATGGAGCCTCTATTCCCTGCAACCTGCTTTGCTGTTCTCTGTGCTGTGAGTAACCAGTAATTTCCAGTAATCTGGAAATCTGCTTAAAAAGTAGGCACAGAGCTGTACTTCTGTGAAAGGGACTGATATGATGAAACCAGGAACTTTCAAATAGCAGTTTTATCGGAAAATATTTCTGTCACAATAAGCAGGGCTTTGGTGTCTCTCTTCTGAATCAATGCTGTTGGGGTTAGAAGAAACATTGCTCTGAGATGTGCACTTTCCATAAGGGCTTTCTCAAAAGAGCCTGCTTCTGGACATGCAAGAAAAGTAGGAATGCTTTCCTGTTTCCTGAAGATGAAAACTTATTAAGGAGGACAAAGTGTGCTCCTCCATTCACTCTTTACTTTGATTACATGCAAATTTTTATTTTATTAATATATCCAACTTGGGATTTTTAAGGGGGAAAACCAAGATAAAAGTCTCTAATCTGGCTTCCATGGAGTTTCTGCCACTGAGCTGCAGGAAGGGGAAGGAGCTGGGCAGTGGGACAGCCATCCCCAAGCTGGGGACAGCCCCTTCCTTGTGATGTTGGTGTTCAACTCCCTCTCCAACTCTGTGACCCCAGTGCTGGTCACCAGTGTTTGTCACAGCTCATTACACAGCAGGAATGTGGAAGCCCAGTGACCTTTCCCAGAGGGACAGGCAGAAAAGCAACAGCACAAAAGAGGGAAGAAAATGTTGTACACTTTAGAAGAGAAATAATTGAATGTTATTGTGATGGAAAACACTGGGCTGACAATGGGCAGGGACAAAAATGTTCCTTTTAGGGACAAAAATGTTCCTTTTAGGGTTTGGACTTCTATTTGTTCGACAGAGTGCAGCTTCCCTTGCTGCCCCCCTTGGCTAGCAGGGAATTTTGGCAGGCTGGGGAATAACTCTCAGGTCCAAGTTAAAGTGGGACATGGGGAATCTGAGCTCTGGTGATGCACTGCAGCAAGGATCAGAGGTGGCAGAGCTGGGGTTGTCTTTCACAGCCTCCCTCTGCCAGGCAAAGGAAGGAAGAGGCCTAATGGGACATCTCTAAACCTATTAAAAAGTCAAGGCAAACTTTCAGCTTTTGTCATCAAAGCTCTCCAGCTTCTGTAGTGAGAGGCTGGAGCCCCTGGGACTGCTCCCAGCTGTGACTCTGGAGTTTCTCCCTCAAACAGGTCCAGGTTTCCAACCACCTTGTTCCCCCTTTCATTTCACTTCCAGTTTTTATTTAATCTGACTTCTCCAGTCTCCTGAGACAAACTGATTAATTCTTTCCCCCTTCGTAGTCCCCCGAGTCCCCTGCTCAATCTTTCCTGCCTCAGTGAGATCTTAATAAATGCTGCCTGTGGCTGGAAGTGGGATTGGGTCTTGGCACTGTAATTAATTCTTTACTTCCTCCATGGCTTCAATATGCTATTTACAGCTGTCAGCCCCTGCAGGAGCAGAGGTTTGCAGACTGCCTCCAACTTTTGCCTCTGATTAATTTGTTACATCCACCTTGCTTTCTCCTTGCTCTTTTGCATTTCTTGCTTTGCCCTGTGTCCACTTTACTGTTGACCCAGGAAAATACTGATGGACTTCCAGTCAAAATTCAGTCTTGGAGACAACAATTGCCAGGCTTTTCTGTTTGCTTATGCTCTGTTATCTGAAAACCTCTTAGCCCAGGCTGGCTGCTTGTGGCAGGACACCCAGACCCCTTGCAGCAGCATGACCATGGCCTGACTGCAATCTCCCTAATTTCTTTCTGTAGCCTCCAGCAGCAGCTTGGGGGATTTTAACTCCAGCACAAGGACTGTCAGCCCAGGGAGTGCTTTGGAGGCATTGAACAGGAGGAGAGTGGAAACAACTTGGAGGGAAGATGGGTGAGACACAGAAATTACGTGGAGGATTGCAAGGTCTGAATGAGGAAAGGGTTTGTGGCTGTCGGCAGATCAGCTCAGGGAAACACCGTGAATGCTTGAAGCCTGCAAATACTACAGAGTTATGTAGGCTGATACCACAAATATAAATAGGAGTGGATTGAAATTAATCTGGGGATAATTGGGCTGAGTGGGGGAGCTGCTCCTTGCTGGCTGTGGGAGCCTCCTCCAGCAGGGAAGGCAGCCCCAGTGCTGGCCCTGGTTTATATCCAGGGAAGTGCCTCTGCCTTCTGCCTGGGACCTGCTCAGGGTTTCAGCAGTGAACTGGAAAGCTGCATTCAATATGCCAGTGAGGAAACGAATGCAAATTTCCTCCTTCTCTCTCTTTTGGGTGAGATTTATGCCACCTCCACATGCACAGCCTCCTGGCAGCAATAAATCACAGAGGGGGAGGGAATGCTGCAAGGAAACAGATCCCCTGCAGTGTCTGTGTGTGGGGCAGGGAGATGGGATGTGTGGGGACCAGCAGCTGCTCCTGGGCATCACAAACCTGCAGCACACATTCCCACTCATTCCCCCTGCTACACTGGAGACCACCCCCTCAGAACCTGAGGATTTGCTTTGTAGTCATCCCCCTTCCCTCCCTCCTGTGCCCAGTCTGGATGAAGCTGTCAACCTCATCTTGGCAGAGGGGTTTATTAGAGATGAGCCCTTCCCCTGCTCCGTGCCACAGCTCTCTCCAGCCTGTGCTGGATGGCCCAGGATGCCAGGGCTGGGCTGCACTGCAGAGCTGCAGCTGATGGTGAATCCCCAGTCCCCTCACCCATGGGCACCCATGGAAAATGCACGTGGTGTCTGGATCAGCCCAGGGAAAGCAGAAGAGCCACAGAAGCAAAATAGACAAATATGCCCTAAGAGTATCTCTCATTTGGGGACTGGAGAAGCTCCAGCAGCCTCCTCTCCTTGGACTATGCCAGTGTTTTGTCAGCTGTCTTCACCCCTGCACTGCAGAAAAAGGCAGGGCAGGGCCATGCACAGGCACTGCAGAGAGGTCTCAGCACTTGTACCAACCCTGCAGGGCATTAGCTCCGGCAGCTCCTGGCAAAAGTGCCCAGTGATCTGAGAAAGCTCCTTGTCTCTCCCCAGCAGCCTCAGGCACCTCCTGGCCTTACCTTGCAGCCCCCGGGGCTCTGGCAGCGCTTAGGATGGAGGCACAGGAGCTGCTGAGTCCCCTCCACGCCGGCCTCAAGCAGCAAGGACAGGAAAGCACCAGAGGAGCACCTTCCCTCCAGTGCATCGTGCCAAGCTCATCTCTCCACTGCCCAGCACCCCTGCAGCTCAGCAGCTCAGCCAGGGGAATGAGCCCTGCTCCGGGGGACCTGGCTTCAGCCTCTGGGAAAGGCATTTGGCTGCTGCCTGGCAGCACCTGACTGTGCTTTAATCCCCTCTCAGTGCAGAGCTCTGCTGAGCCCCCAGCAGAACTAGGACAGCTAAAAATACTCGGTGCACAAAGGAAGTAGTAATTTGGGCAGGGCTGGACTGGACTGATTCATCTCGAATCAAAAGGTTGGAGATGTGCACGATGTGGTCTCATCAGGTCAAGCATCAGAAAAGGAGCAAAGACGTGACCCAGTCGCTGAGAAAAGCAACAAAACCTAAAGGTTTTCACGGCAAGAGGAGCAGAGCCTGTGCCAGCAGCGTGGGGAGGTGCCTGCTGATTCCCCACCATATGCTGGCTTTACCTTTACTGTCAGTCTAAATTCTGCCAATTATTAAATTATCCAACTTGCAGCAGGAACGCAGTTAGATGTGATCCAAATGGTGTCACTACAATTATGGTAATTATCTGAAAACAAGCCAATTACTTCCCTCCTCCTCGTGCCAGTTGGTACCAAGATAGCAGCTGTTCGAGGCAAATTTGTTATCACGTTACTGTACATTTGTTAAAGGTTGAGGTTATAGATTCTAGCCTTTTAAATATTAAAGATGCTATAAAGTCATGGAGTGTGTAACATATTAGGATTTTTTTTTTTAAATGTCGGGAAGGGAGAAATTTCTTTTATATGCCAAGAGAACCAGTGGGAAAGTGATTTACTCGTGGTGGCTGACTGGAAATGTGTAGTTTGCAATCAGCATACAACCAAGCTATAAATTAACCTGTGTCAGCTTGTTGCCTCTACCCATGTAAAATGAACTAAATGCAGAGGTTTTCTGAGGTTCTTTTACATTTCTCTTTCTTCAGTTTTGTCATTCGGGATGCTCAACACATCCAGAGGCATCTTGCAGGATTGGCCCCTCTCCTGGATGCACTTTCAGCAGTTTGTTCAGTTTGTGAAGTGTTTTGGCTCATTTAATCGTGTGAGAAGCAGCACCACTCCCTTATGGAGAGTGAAGGCAAAAGAGGGCTCAGCTCTGCCTGTGAGAGCTGCCCCAGGCAGAGAGGGCTGGGCCAACACTGGGCAGAGCCATGGGAAACACTTCACCCATGTGCAGAGGCTGTGTTATATTATAGAATTCGTGTTATCAAGGCATCTTTTACTTTGGAACCCGTTCATATTAAGGACAGCCTTGCTTAAATTGCTGAAGGTGTCAAACACACAAAGCCCACCACTTGCAGCTCCTGCCAGGGGTGCAAATGAAGCACCCTCAGAGCACAGACCAGTGTGACCTCTTGTTTTGCACAGACCTTCCTTATAGAAACCAGAGTCTTTCATCTCATGTTAGCCATCATATCCTTGCTTGAACTGACCTGAAGTTTTTTTCCATGGGATGTTTTGAAATCTTTGGCTTTGATGTGGGTAAAATACTTCTTTCAATAAATGTCAAGAGCAGATTAAAGAAAATTAAATGGCAGAAAGAAGAGATTCTGCCTTTTGGCTTGAACAACATTTTCGTGACAACTGAATGAATTAGCTATGAAAAATGTGAATTTCCCTCTCTGGGAAATTTCCCTCTCTGGGTAAAAGGTACATGCCAGTGGGATCTGTTTATGTCCATGAGCTTCACATTCACCCCCCTGCATCTGTAATTCCCTGCAGCTTGTGTGCAGCTAAGGAGCCAAAGCACAGGGCAGAGCTCAGCTCCCAGGAGCAGGTTAGTGGCATTAGGCTGCTGCTTTGCTTGAAATAATTAGCCATGCTCACAGATGACCTTCTCAGCAAGCCCTAAAGGCTGACAGATTTGGGTTATATTGGAGCAGTGCAGAGAAGCACATTGCAGAGTGCCCCTCCTGGAGAAATCCTGCTGCTCGCCCCCCTGGCAGCCCCAGCACTGGAGCTGCTCCTGCAGCAGCCACACTCCTGCAGCAAGGGGTTTTCTGTCTCCCACAGGCAATGGATGCAGCCACTGGGCTCCACCACTTCCCTGGACATCCCTTGTACCTTCCACTGTTCTTCACTGATACTCTCTGCTTTCCTTTTCCTTTCCCAGAAAGTTCCTGTGGCTGTTGGAGCGATGTGCCAGGACTCTCTCCCGTCTGCATTTGGAGTTGAGTCCAGTTCCTACTCCCCTGGCAATATGGGAAATACCACCTCACACAGGTTTGCTGTTCCCTCCTGATCACCACTTGATTCTTCCTTAGAATCACTTCATACTTACTACCTTTATCCTTTTGCTTCATATTATTTTCATATTTGCTTGTTACCTGTTAAAACTGCCCAGTTCAGATTTCTCCCAGTTAAGCAGCAAAATGTTCAGCCACAAGGATTACATTTGATAGTGTATAAAAAAAAAAAAAAAAAGAAAAAAATAATCCAGGCAGCCCCCTTCCCAGCTGTAGTATTAGATGGGAATGAGTGTGTAAACAGGTTTCTGCTTATCAGTCCTGCTGCTATCTGCTGCACACAAACTGCTCAGCCCCACAAAATCCAATTTCCAAGAGGTTAGAGGAGGGAACTGTTTGCAGAAACACAGCAATAGAAATCTCTAAAGCCACAGCCCTCATTACACTGACACTGAAGAGAGAAATGATGCTTGACAACTCCAGGCACCCAAAGTCGACATTTACTTTTGTGACTTTGATTGGAATTGGCCCAGCTTTGCCATGGGGTTGTTTCCTCCTGCTTTTCCCTGCTCGTGTGGTGGGTGGGAGAAAGCAGCTGAGCCCCCACTGGGGCTGGGGCAGGCACTGGGCATGGGGGGTTCTGCAGTGCACCCTGGCCCTGCAGCACAACCATCACCTTCTGTTTCCCCCTAAAAATCTTGGAAACTCCGCTTGGAAACACCAGGGACACACTGGCAGGAGAGACAGGAACACAGCTGCTGCCTCCCCTGGGGTGCCTGTACATGGCATGGAGGGAGATGGGCAGGTTGTGTGTTCAAGGTACAATGTTTTGAGCTTTTTCCCAAGACTGGATGTGAACAGATGCTGCAGCTCAGTCCTGGAGGAGCTGAGCCCTCCACGTGCCCTCTGGCACTGAGGAGGAATGAGCACAGCGCTGGGAATGCTGTGGGATGAACACTCTGACCTGGCTGCTGTAGGTGCCAGCAGGAAGCATTCAGCATCCAGTGGCAGCAGGGATGTGAGATGTAAAAGAGAAACATCCCTCAGGCCCTGTCACAGGCAGGAGCTCTTTGTTTATGCCCAGATAGAGCGATCAGGAGCAGCCAGCCCACCTCCCCTCCCAGCACCTCCTGCAAAGGGCTGCTGCCCACAAGTTCACTGCATCAGTACAACTGCAAACTGTGAGCTGATTAGATATTCATAGATACTCTTCCTTGATTAGCTCACCATTAATATTTCAATGTCAGAACTGGATGCATACTGCCTCCCTGCTCTCTTCCTTCCTGCTTAATTAATTTTGACCATCAGCAACAACAGGCTCCGACAGATAGCAGAAATTGAAGTGGGCTGTTCCGTGACTTTGCTTGCTGTAAACAGCTATTTGCAATTCCTTTTCATACATCACCCACCCGTGACAAAGAGATCACAGTAGCAGAAAATGAGTCTCCCTCATAAGGACTTCAGAGCTCCGAGAGAACATTTGCTTATTCAATAAAAATAATCAAATAGACAATGCAGTAAGCACATCTTGGCAACGAGATTTGTGTCTCACCTAGTAATCAGCTGGCTGTTATGCCATTAAATAAAAAGAAAGGGAGAGAATTGTTAATTTATCGTTAAAAAGAAAGGCCCTTTGATGTAGTGTAGCTCATAAAAGCTGTGGTGTGGCCCAGCTGTGAGGAGATGTGATAATCTCTGCAGCCCCAGCAGTGGTAGGAGCAGCACTTCATAAAATGCAGGTTGCATGGCTGCCTCGTGCCCAGCACACCATCCATGGCTGATAACACGACGTGCTGCTAATAGTCTGTTTGATTTTATTGATGTGCTCAAGATACATGGGGGCAGAAGAAGCAGTGAGGCAGAAATTATACAGCTGTGTTTGTTCCACCCCAGCCCAGGGGACTGTCTGCCTTCATCTGTCCTCCTCCTGGGCCTGGAGGGATGGGGAGCTTTCCTGTGTGACAGGGAGAGCAGTTGTCACCTTCCAGATCTGCAGGGTCCTGACACAACACACTGGGATTGCTGTCAAGGTGTGCCTGCCTTGGCCAAAGCAGCATTGGGTTTGCATTTCTGCCTTTCTCTGCTGCCACCTGAGCTGCAAAACCAGCCCTGTGCTACAGGACTTGCTCCATATCTCCATCCATTGCTGCAAAGCATCCTGCCCCATCCTCCAGGCTCTCCTTTCCCAGGGAGGGTGACCCAAAGCCAGCAGGAAGGCAGCAGCAGCAGGTTGCAGCCTTGCTCAGCTCCATCCCCTCCGTGCCATAACTCAGGCTGTTAAATGCCTGGCCAGAACTCGCCATCTGCTTCCAGTCTTCTAGGAATAACCACTGAGTAATTCAATCAAAAAAGAGAAGATCCTTGTTTCACTGAATCGTAAGTCACTCTTCAAGTAATTATAATTTTATACCCCTATCAGGAGCAACAGGGGCTGTTCATTTTATGGGCTTTAGCAGCCAGAGCTGAGCTTCTGCCAAGGTTACGGCTGGGAGGAGAACACAATTTAACATTTCCTCAGCCATCCAAGGCTTATCCATGTTTTTAGCTTTTTGGTTAGGCAACTGAATAAAACCCTGCAGAACCAAGGCCTTTTTTCAGGAGTGCTCTTACTGTAGAACACAGAAAATGCATTGGCTTGGACCAGAAGAACTGACCAAGCCATCAGCATGAAGCTGATTCCCGGGGTTGTGAACATGCCAGGTCTGCTCTTCCAGGGCTTCTGCAGCACAGCAACAGCTGCCTAACCAGGGAGCAAAATCCTGCTTATCCCTCCCTGCAGCTGGAGGACACATGGAGCTGCATCCCTCACGTGCTGCCTTAGAGAGGTCAGATGGGATTAGCCCAGGGAAAAAGCCTACCCTCTTGCTCCATCCAGAGTGCCTGGGATGCAACTCATAGAGCTCAAAAAAAAAAAAAAAGTCCTAAAAAATATCCAAAAAGGAGCTTTTTCACCCTTCTGTTATGCTTTTTGGGGTAATTTCTCCACTTAGACACGTGCCTTATTGTGCATTTTGTGCCCTCTCCCCAGGCAGCCATCCCTTAGCACCGCTGTCCTGCCTGGGGTTAATGCTTCACCTGCTATTTCACTGCCCCAGATGTTCAGTCTTTTAAGCAGATTTATTCCCTTGATTTTGAAAAGGGCTTCACCACATTCCCATCTGTGTTTACACTCGGTGTGGGGTAAATTTCTCCTCTGAGCAGATCTCTTCCTTACCAGCAAAGGGATACAACTCAGCACACTCAGACAGGAAGGCAGAGCAAAACATTTCCGAGCCAGAGCTCGCCTGGGAGCTGTGCTACGTGCCCACAGGAGGATGGAGACCTCTGCCAGACTCCCTGCATTGTCAGACTGTGCAAAAAGGAAGCAGATCTGGCCCGGATCCACTGCTCCTGTGTCTGTTCCCAGGGCTGGCTCCCCAGCTCAGGCAGCACCACCTCCCAGTGATCCAGACTCTGAAGCCAAACGCTCATCAGAGCAAGCAAAGCAGGGCTGAAGGACCCCATGTCCCACCAAAGGGCTGACCCAGGCAGCTGGGACCCCACAGTCAAGGTGGTGTTGGAAAAAGCCATTTGTCAGACCTTCAGGGCTCCTTCCTCAGGGAAATCCTCTCTCTGTGCATCCCTAAAGCCAGACTGGTGCATGGACACAGCGTTTTTAACATAAAACAGTGACACAAAGGACAGCCAGCAGCTGCCACCCAGGTTTATCACCAGCACATCTCTGCTGTATGGCAACAGCAAGGCCCTGGAATGACTTCCAAGGTGGATCTACACATAGAATAAGCTTCATCTATCTCAGCAAAACAGGTTTTGAGGCATTGGGGGGCTCACTGCTTTATCCTAAACTGATACCCACCCTCAGGTTTCGGGGCAGCACGTTGGTGCTGGCAGATTGAGGGGATGGCATCTCTAAACACTGCCCTGCTCTTGTCCTCACAGGTCCTTGTCCCCACATTCAGGTGCCTTTTAAATCACAGCCAGGATCCAACCAGCCCAGCAAACATTTATGTCTCCCCCCAAGGCCAGAGACTGCTCCATGCTGCTAATGTTGGTATTAGCAACAGGTCAAAAACTTCAGTATTGACAGAGAGAGGGCTGGGCAGGGGGTTGGCCAAAGCTCCCTGAAATGCCTCCTTGAGCAGATTGAACTGCAAACTGCTCCTGACAGCCCCGAGCTCCCTGTCAGCATCAGAGAGGACAGGGAGGCTTTTTTCTCAGCCATACACCCTGCACTCAGTCCAGATGGATGAGTCAATAAAGATGATGTGGTGTCTACACAATTGCTTCAGGATGCATGAAATTCAGCTACCAGCTCCCTCCCCACAGCAAGGGAGGACATTCAGGTGGCTCTGGAAGGGCTTTGCAGGGGGCTGTCTCCATCTCTCCAACAAACATGAGCCAAGCAAGGAGGGGGAAAGGGAGAAGTCAAACTGTTTGTGAGAAGAAACATCATCTGAACACATAATTACATAGCAAGGAGATAAGGAGACATGATTCTTCTCAGCACTGTGGGCATTCAGCAAGCAGGCTGGGCAGCCAGTAATGACAGCTATTACATGATAAATGCTCTCAGGCTTTGCAGGATCTGGTTTGTCACACAACCTGAACATGCAAGGGAAAAGGGACCCTCTCCTGCAGTGGTTCTCTCCTGCAACAACCAACAAGCTCAATTAAACTTCATGAAAGATGAGCCATTATCAAAGCCATCCCTCACTAAAAATTCAAGAGGGAGCCTGCTTGGAAAGATTTGGCTTGAGGAGCCTTCTGGTGACAGCCCTGAGCTCCACCCTGGTGCCTTGAAAATGTTAAAATACAAGTAAATGTCCTGTGTTGTAGAAGAAAGAACAACTGTCTGTAAACTGAACAGAGGCAGAGGGAACCAAATGAAGTATGGATTTTCCCATCTGAAACACGTGGCTGTGGCACAGTGCTGGGCTCCTTGGGGCTTGTATTTCCTCAGGGGCAGCAGCATTGGAGTCCCAGTGGCACTTGTTATTTGTAGTTTCCATTTATTACAAAGCACTGTTATTATTTAGAGAATATACTTTTTATGGACTGTTACTGCATCCAAGTGCAATAACTGGTCTAAGCTCAAATCCCTAGGAGAACTGTTGAAAGAGAAGCAATTCAACCACATATTAATATGACAAGGATTTCCTCAGGTTTAAGGGAATAAAAAATATGTTCTGTACAAGTGAAATAGTTCTTTCTCACAGTATAAAGCTGCTCCTTTCTGATGATAGCAATGAAAGGATATTGCTTCTGTCACTGATGCCACTGGAAATGTATTGCCCCTCTCCAAGAAACCAATGAAAGGACATGGCTGGTTTATTCTCTAAATGAGGCTACTGAGAAATACTCTGCTCCTGGCATTGCCCCAGCAGCTGCTGCTGCTGAGACCTGGCCTGAAGGGAGGGCAAAGGCACCAAGTCAGTGGGTTTGTGCCAAATGGCAAAACCAACCCGGAGAAAATCAAAGCACAGTTTGAGAACTGAGCAGAGCAAAGAAAACTGTCCAAATGTCAGATGGAAATGAAGCCCTGTCTTCTCTCATTGGGGTGGAGCAGGGCTCAGCTGCTGTACAGCACAGCCAGGATCTGCCCCCTTCTCCTTCAGCACCTCTGCACCTTGGATGAAATGAGCTCAAGCCCTGGGGAAGGCTGAGCTACCCTTAACCTGTGGCAGAGGGCCTGGCTGTGAGGAAAACTGCCAGCCCCTCTCCCTCTCACTGCTGTGCTTAATGGCCTGGCTCTCCGATGGAGATTTTACATTTTGGAAGTAAAATCATGAAATTGTTCTCCAACCAAGATGATCTGTCACTCGAATGTATGCACTGAAGTGAGCACAGAGAAATTACTGTTTCAGCAGAAGTAAAAATTTCCTGAAAGGCTCAAGCTGAGCTGATGTTTGTGGTTCCACTTTCATGCTCGTCGATCTGCGGATCTGACAAATTCATTTTCCTCCCCCTGCAACATCCTCCCAGGTGACACCTCCCAGCTGGGAGTCAAGTGTTGGTTACAACACAGGAGTTCATCAAATTCTTAAGCACAGAGACTGATGGAATAACAACTCCTGGGCTTGGTGCTGGTGCCCAGCATCTCCGCAGGGTTCAGAGCTGTCCCTGCTCCAGGACACACCAGCCCAAAGCCCAGGATGGTCATGGCTTTTACTGAGCTGAATTCTGGAGGAAATTGGCAAAAAAAAATGCAGCAGAAGAGGATTTGCATCAGTACAAGTGAGAAAAATGAGAGCACAGGGAAGTCAGGTGTGAGCAATCCTGGTGCTGGAGCGAGCACCTCGGGCTGGGCTGAGACTGAGCCCCTCTCCAGCTCCCTGGCAGCAGGCTCCTACCCTCAGATATTTATTAATTGTGTCAGAAATTAGTGAGAGTTCACTGACTGAATAATAACGTGCCAAAGGCAGTTTTTTGAGTTTGCTAATGTAATTAAAGAAAGCAGGGGGGAAAGAAAGCCTTGCACCAGGAGAGGAACCAGGGCTTCCAATGGTGTGAGTCGCTGTGCCTATTGCAAGGATGAGATGTGAAATGGGGAGGGGAGAGGGTGAGGATGGCAGGGAGGAAGGACCTGAGCAGTGAGCAGGATCATGCAGTTGCTCCCAACTGGGATGCTCTTTCCAGAGAAAGCAATTCAGGAGCTGGACACATCTTCAGGCTCAGGTTTTATGCTGCTGTGTTTTACTTTCATGCCCAAGCACCTTGCAGGAAGACTGAACTTTGCTTATTTTTGGAGCTTCGCTTGCTTAGCCAAATCTTGCTGTTTTGAGGGACCTTTCCTAAACGGTTGGAAACAGCTTTATGGCAACGTTTTCTTAATGCTGCTCTGCTGATTGAACACATCCAGCAATGGCATTGCATCAGGACTGAGCAGATTTTTCGAGAAGCTACTGCCACAAGAAGAGGGACCGCGTGGGCTCTGCGATAAAAGCCAAGATGCTATTTTTAAACAGGGACGGGGGAAGCTTTGGGTGAGTTTAAATCAAATCAATGCCTGGACAACAGGGCTCTGCTTCCCCCCCTGCTTCCACTGCCAAGTTTCTCTTCCCAATCCCAAGGATGTCTTCTGACAAACAACCCTCGGCGTCAACAGGATGGGGCCGCAGCCACAAAACGCCCATCAGGAAAGAGGATGCGGAGGAGGGGGAAAAGCTGGGAACGGAGGGCTGGGAGCGGCTCCGACCCTCATCTCTGCCCATTCCTGGACTTTTTTAATGCCCATTGCAGCGCTGGGCTCCCAGCCCCACACTCTGCCCTGCCCTGGGGGTGTGTGCCCCAGTGGTGTCCCCTGCAAGCTGTGGGTGCTGTGGGTGCTGCAGCTGGCAGCAGAGAGTGTCCCCAGCGCCCTGCACCCTCCCTGGGCATCCCTGCCCAGCATCCCCAGCAGCTGCTGGGGCCACAATCCCTCAGTGCACTTGGCAGAGCGCCTTGCTCATGCCATTGTTTGAATCAGGGTTTCTTGGTGAGGGGCAGAAGGGGAGGGATCCAAGGTCGCTGCAGGGAAGGGAAGAGTTTCAGTGTCTTAATGGCAGGTCAGCAATTAGCAGGCAGCCGTGAGCCCTCTATTTGCTGCTCCATGGACACACCAGCAAAGGTTGGAGTAGCCAGGCAGCTTGGCTGTGCTCCCTCCTGGTGCTGTTTTTATCTCGGTTACTAATTACACATTACCTGTGTGTCACCAGGCTGATCGATAGGAGTCTGAGGGATCAATAGGGATGTGGATGACAGTGCTGTTTGCCATTCAGAGCCTGCACAAGCTGGGAAAAGCAGGGCACCATCGATCCCAAAGGTGGCCTGAGATGCAGGGTGAGATGGGAGGCTCTATGAGGGGGGAGGACCATGCTCTGCCTTCCTAAATAACACTGGGACACAGACCCTGGGGCAGTCCCCTGGCTGGGGCAAACCTCCCACCCATCCTGCAGCTCTTCCTTGGGTTCCATTGGATTCCATTGTAATCTAGGTTGGTTTTCAGTCCTTGGGACTTGATACATTTAAAAGGTTCACATTGAAAATGAACAATTCTCCCTCCTTATGTGTTCTTACTGGATGATGAGTGTCTGAAGAAAAGGCTGCTACAAAAATCACAAAGTCTCCTGCATTTTGCTCTGCTGCTTAACTGACCAAAAGCTGAGGCCACCTCTGTAATGCCATCCTGCTGCTGCCAGTAAGAGGGATCTTGGCTGCAGAATGCAATCAAAATTTACAGGAAGAAGCTCTTGGGACTAACATGAAACTTGGGATTACAGTGTGGCTAAATGAGGGAATTGTGTAACCAGGGGTTTCTGCTTGTCTTGCTGGAGCCTTGTGGCTGTTCTGATTCTGTCGTAGCGATGCTGGGAAATTGCTCTTTGAAACCAGAAGAACTTTAGAAAGGCACAGGCAGGTCAGAGACATTTGCCCTCAGCACTGGGTTTGTCTTGAGCAGTGAGTTGATGGTGGTAGGATTAGACAGAGAGCAGCGTGGGGTGAAAGCCAAACTGTCCCCAAAGGCTTCCTGTGCTGGACTCTGCCTGTGCCCCCAACGAGGAGCAAAGCTCTGCAGCCTCCTCCTGCCAGGCCACTTCCCAGCCCTGGAGAGCAGGGAAAGGATCAGCAGCCATGGGGCCACCGGGTGTTGGATCAGCCTCCCCTCTCCTGCAAAGCAAGGGCCCTTTACCTGAACAGCACATGGGGGAAAGCTTCCCAAAAGCAGCACAATCCTGGTTTTATGGAGGCTTTTAGGGCAGCAAAAGGAGCTGTGGAGGGAGGCTGCTCATCCTGCCTGTGCAGACTTGCTCCTAAGCAGCAGATGGGATCGGCCCCGGTGCTGCAGCGTGGTCACCAGCAGCTTAATCCTACAGCACACCCATAATCCTTCCCTTAGTCCCACAAGCCCCCAAAGCAGCAAGCTGCCCAGATTTGCTGTTTGATGGGGTTTACTCAGCCTCGGTTGCAGTCCCAGTTTTCACCAGGAGCCTCACTGCCCTGGAAAGGCCATTCCCAGCTGCTCCTGGACCAGGGACAGTCCCTGCTGGAACCTGTCAGAGGCTGCTCTGGCTCTCACCTGCAGCCTTAGGGACACTCCTGTGACACTGCTGGGGACTGTGTGGGCTGTGCCAGCTCAGAGCAGAGCCTCGGGGCTCCCCAGGGCATCACTGACAGGTCCCGTGGGTGAAACCAGGGCCTGACACGCCGTGATGGCCCCGTGCTCCTTCCAGCAGCTTCACCACTGGCAGTCACTCAAAAACTGCTCTGAGAGCTTTGCAGAGATGAACTGTAATGTCCAGCTAGAAACCACAGCCCCCTGACCAGCACCAGAGAGGTTGTACAGGCACAACCAGCCCTGGAGAACATCCCCTGACCAGCACCAGAGAGGTTGTACAGGCACAACCAGCCCTGGAGAACATCCCCTGCCCTTCCCTTAGAGCCCCATGCAGCAGGAGACATTCCTTCCTGGAATTAACTCCTATTTTTAAAATGCCAGCAAAGAGGCTTTTGCTGAAGGACAACTGTGGCAGGATTTCAGCTGTGCCCCCGTTTGCCCTCCCTGTCCCTGGGGTCAGCCCCAGGACCCCTCTGCAGTAGCAGCAGTGGGCTGCAGCTGGGGCTTGGGCAGCCCACACATAAATGGGCCAGCTTGGCTACCTCAGCCAATTTGGAGGTGCTGCCCTGCAGGTTTGGGAGGAAGGATCCCCCAGAAGTTTAATTTTAGTGAGCTGACACCACAAACAGGGAGTGAGCCCCATCTCTAATCTCTCCGGGGCAGCTTTGACTTTGTAGGGTGGGAGAGCTGAGCAAATGTTCTTTTATCCTTCCCCCTCTCCCTGTTGCTGTTTTGTTCTTTCATTAGGGATCGTCCTCTTGTCGTTTGTGTGGATATGTTGGTTTGTTGGGTTTTTTAAGAAGTGGATGCCAGGCATCAGGACTCCTGTATGGTGGCACTTGGCCCAGCTCTGAGCCCTGATGGCCTGTCTGCCTCTGCAATTAGTGCTCTGCTCTATCTGCACAAGGTTTTTATCTTCCTTCCTTCTGGGGCTGGAAAAGGCACAACTTGGACCTCTGAAAAAACAGCAGGGAAGTGTCAAACCTGTAGTTTGAGCCTGACTGCCCTTGTTGTGGGACTGCTCTCATGATTGATTCTTGTTGGTTCAGGAACCAATCCTTGGCCTCTGCACCTGAATTTATGTGAGTGCAGCTCAGGGCATCTTTCCGAGACAGTGCAGAGCCTGTGGGGGCTGATTCTGGCTCTGCTGGTACCTCTGCTCGTGCACTTCATGGCATGTTTCATGCACCTGATTCTTTATTAGGACATTAGACTGCCTGATTCAATGTTTTATGCTATTAAGCTTACTTACTCGTGCCTTTGGCAGTCTACAAAAACACCTCAAGTTGGCTTTGTGAGATGGGAAAATGGGAGCAAAATTTGGATTTCGGTGGGAAAATGTCACGGCAGGCAGAGGAAAGGTGGCTGTGGGACCTGCTGTGCTTCAGGGAAACCTGGGGTTTGGGAGAAACAAAGCCCCACTGCTCTGCTAACATCTCAAAGGGCTCCCCTGGCAGAGCTGCCTCCCACCTCCCCATCAGAAAGCTGCTCTGCCAAATCTCATGGGCTTGCTCTGCTTTCCTTCTCTCCCATATAATTTCCTCTATCCTAAAATCCCTGTTTTTCTCTGAGATAATGTGATTTTTTGGGGAGGAGTTTCTCTCCCTGTCACCTCGCTGCAGCTGATTTCTACTGAAGAGCTTCCTCCTAGGGAGGAAGGGGGAACAGGGAGAGAAATTATGGAGGGGCAGCATTTCTGAATCCAAATACATTAAACCATTTAATTCTGTTGACTCAGGGCTGCCTGGCTCTGAATGGGAATTAATCCACAGTGCACAAAATTAAAAAGCACAAGACAAAATGCTTAGCAGGCAATGCCAGGGTTTAAAGCAACCCATTAGCTTGCTCAAACGTCCCCAGTAAATTTTCATTTGTCAATAACGCTTAGAGCCTACAGTTTATTTACAGCCTGTTCAATATTACCAGAACCCCTCGCAGCGCCTCATTTGTATTTATCTGCCACAGTCAGTTTCCTTTCCAGGGACTCTTCCTAATCCTTTGCTTTGTATCTGCTTGTCTCATTGCAGAGCCAGACGCAGCAGAGATGTGCCACCCCCCAGGCAAAGGTAATGTGGGGTTACCCCTTCCCATCCCAGTTATCCCCTGCATGGGGGACCAGCGAGGCCACCCTGAGCCACCTCCCAGTGCCCCAGCCCTGCTGCCATGGGGCTCCTCCAGCCTCTGTCCCACACCCAGGGGACCCATTGGCCACCAACCAGCACAGAGGGGTGATGGGGGTCTCCAAACTGGGAGATGGGGCTCTCCAAACTGGGAGATGGGGCTCTCCAAACTGGGAGATGGGGGTCTCCAAACTGGGAGATGGGGGTCTCCAGACTGGGAGATGGGGCTCTCCAAACTGGGAGATGGGGATCTCCAAACTGGGAGATGGGGACAGGCACAAGCAGCTGTCACTGTGGGCCCACAGCCTGGCTGAGCTGGAGCAGCCGTGGCTAAAAGCCCAGGCTCCTCCATCTGCCCCAAATCAGCTCCTGGGATGAGCTCTCTGTGTAACAGGATTTCCCCCAAAAGCTGCTTGAATGCTTCCAGGCAGATAACAAAGGCTGGCTGGCCCTGAGAACTTTTCCAAGGAAAGGAGTTTATTCTCGGGCACAGGCATGAACAGGCAGTTTAATCTCCTGTCGTGGCTCGTGTCCAGTTGGGGTGGTTTGGTCCAACACTTGAGCTCATGGACACGTGGCTCCCTGCAGTGGTGACCAGTCTCCAGTGGGGTTTGTCCCTCCCCAGCTCCCTGCCTTCTCCCTCTGCACTAGCACTCCCCTGAGGCAGAAGTACAGGCGATTACAATGGAATTTTAAGTGGCTGCAGCATCAAGAGGGCTGCCTGGGGGTGATACAGGACAGGTTGGGCAACCACCTGTCTCAGGTGTAAAGCCAGAGAGGGAAATCCCCCCAGAGGCTTAACTATAAAGATGGAAGTGGAAACTTTACAGGGGGCTGGAGCCCAGGAGGTGCCCAGGAGGTGCTGGAGCCCAGGAGGTGCAGCAGCACACAGCCAGCACACAGCCTGGTCTCCATCCCTCTCCACAGCCCCCTGTCCTGCACAAGGTCCTGAGCTGGGCACAGTGAGTGGGACAGACCAGTGTATCTGACTGAAGGTGCTGCTCATAGATTTGATAAGGATGGATGCAGGAGGCCATCACTAAACTGAAGGACCACTTGCTTTTCTGCCATTGTTTGGTTTGCAAGCTCCTAACTCTGCTGAGCTCCAAGATGCCACAAACACACAGCCCAAGTTCCCAGCCCAAAGAGGCAGGCCCCCATCACTTGCCTGCTGCTGTCTGCATGTAGCCAGCCAGGGTGCAGACTCGGCGCTCGCAGGCTCCTCCGGGCAGCAGGACGGCGACGATGGCCAGCAGGGAGCTGAGGGCCAGCAGGGCACAGCCCCCCGCACACAGCACGGCACTCGTCTGCAAGGACACAGCAGTGTCAGAGGGGCAGCCCACTGCCAGCCCTGCCACAAATCCCAGGGTGTGTCAGAGGGGTCAGCCCACCACCAGCCCTG